>OY776276.1:67296835-67406835 GCA_963675445.1 Linnaemya vulpina | reverse complement strand
AATTTTGAACTCTCGGAGCCTGATGGTTATTCAAAGATCCAACCAAAGAAAACGAAACCAAACACACAAAAATAATTATATTTACTTCAAATACTTACAGCTTCTTATAAACAATAATAGGGTTATTTAAATATTTTTTTCCGTTACGGTTTCAAAGAATTTGGAACAAAAAAAATTTTTGTATACACACAATTACACATAAAATGCCTTTCTCGCAGTTCTTACTTGCTACTGAGCGTGCACCTTGTAACTGACTTTAGATTCAAGTGACGAATAGAGCAAATGATAAAGGTTGAATCAAAAACAATTTAAAAGTCAATGTGCAAAGTTAAACGAAGAACTGTTGAACAAAATTCTGCTTTTGTTTGGTTGGTTCCTGGTGGAACCAGTAGACTATTAAGGGTTAAGGTTAAAACATTTAGGTTTTCTGTAAATATAATATAATAAAGGATATCTTTATTTTGGTAAAATCTACAGAATTGGATTTTTTGGTCAAGTTCAGAGAAAAAAAATCTTTGTATAAAAAAATTTTTTTTTGATGTTTTAATTTTTTTTGCTATATTATGGCTATAAAATAAGACATACTGCAATACCAACTTTTAAAATTTGATTGTGTTTAAAATAAACCTGTGATTTTAATTTAATATAAAGCAGGTTGTACTAGTATTATTATCAATATGTTTCTAATGTATTAAAACTATGACATTACAAAAAAAACCCCTGAAGAAGTCCACAAACAATTGACGAAACGTTAGGTAAAAAAATGTAATATATTGTTTATTGAATACGTTAGGCCGGATTAGCTTTAAAAAAATTATAAACTCTTCATATATTGAACAATTTTTTTATTCATTAGTAATATTTTGTTTATTTTATTATTTTTTATTTATTTTTCTTTTTTTTATAGATTTGCTTTTGTACTTTTACTTATTTGATAAAATCTGCACTTTTCTTTGCTTGGAACTACCTTATTCCATAGCCCAAGAGCAGTGCTTTCGAAGGAGGACTAATAATTAAAAGTCCAATAATTGTTGTTTATGGTTGGAACAATCATCACAGAACCATTCTGGGGTTAAGCGTTTGCACAAGTTAATAATAGTTCATTTTATACCAAAATATATTCTAAAAAGTAATGTGCATATACATCATCGTCAAAATCAACATTAACCCTGCCATTAGAGCCTATTTCAGTATGCTCACTTAAAGAATATATATCATAATCATTACTCTTTGCTAAACATACATACATATATCATAAGTAGGCTTGCCAGATTGAGGTTAACAAAAAGCTCAACATTTGAATTAACAAAGCGGGATTATTGGAAAAAATTGACATTTTGAAATACTTATTTCATGAAAAAATAGTTACTTTTTTGTCATACAAACGTTTTATTAAAAAATATATGCTTTGACATTTTTTATAAAGGGTGTTTTCATAGAGTGATACAAGTTTAAATCATAATAAAACATATACAACAGTAATATATTTTGATATCAATGAAACCGTCTTTATTGGATAGAAAATTTTATGACATCAATGTTTAAATATGATTTCGGCCATGTGGCAGCCACGGCTGGCACGTACAAGGCGCAATCTGGAACACCAATATTCACAAACAGTAACATTCTGACCCTCAACGTTTTTAAAGACATACCGGCCAATGACTCCGCCACACAGTGAACGGTCCCCATAGTAAATGAGGAAAAAAATCGAAGGAGTTATGATAGCTTAATGAAATTTTTGGCGCATATCTCTCTTGGCCTACTATTTGCGAAAATTAATTAAAATTTTTATAAATCCTTTTATTTTTCCGGTGCGGGGACAATGAAATACCGAAAATTCCCCCATTTCAGTAATTATCATTTTTGTGAATTTTAATCTGTCATTTCACATACAAAATGATATAGCGTAATAATTTTCTTATGAAATAGAACCAACCACTAATTATTTAGGGTTGCCGTATACCTTTTTTAATAAAACATTATTTTAAACATTTTAGTATTTTTTTGTTTACAGTTTTGAAAACATCCACTGGTATTCAAATAACATAAATATCAATATATACATTATATTGCCAAATTGGCAACACTAAATATTTTAAAATTATGTTATTATTTAAGATAAAAAACATATTTATATAAAGATTAATAATAAAGTAACAAAAAATTCAAATAACACAACAATTGTAAACAATTTCTTAATTACTAAAATAAGTTTCTGAGTCTGAATCAGTGTTAAAAGATTCATCTACTATAATATAATTACTAATTTCTTGATTATTGTAGAAATACCTGCTTGTATTTATTGTATTTCTATTAGATAAAATTAATGGATCAGAAGAAATTAGGAGTTTATTCATTAAATCTTAATTAAAATTTTCTCTGCTATTTTTTCGAGTGTGCTCAAGTCTGTTCTTTCTAATTGTTTTGTGTAGACATTCTAAAGCATCTTCAGAAAGCATTTCTAAGATAAACGAAGAAAATATTTGAAACACAATATTTATTGCATACAGGTATTTAAATATTACCAATAGGTGAATCAAAATATTTTATAATTTCACAACCATGACTGAGAAGTTTATGCAACGCTGACGGCATACAATACCAGCCATAGTTATTTAAATATATTTCTCGAGTTTCCTCCGTTAGCTTTTTAAAGTTAGACATATTTATAGGTTTTCCAGACGATACTGTTTTTAACAATGAATTCAAATTATATATCAATTTTTCATTAACTCCTGTAATCTCCGACGATTTTTTGAATTCGTTAAAAAATTTTCGAGCTGTACTGCCATCATTAGACTTCACTTTATCAACTGTTAATCCCGCCTCAGATCGAAATTTATCTTACATTCGTTTTTTTCTTTTATTATACAGTGTTTTCTTATCATTTCTAACTTGCCAAGTCTTAAAATGCAATCGATACGCAGTGTGTAACATGCTCTCAAATAGAAATTCATTATAGAAATTCCATTTCTATAATGGTCTTCGTTGGGAGAATAAATAATAGAGCTGTACCGAACTGAATCAAACGCTCTCAAACACTCTCAAACGCTCGTTTTTGACAAGAACCTCTAATCAAACCCATGTAATTTAAATGGGTTTGATTAGAGGTTCTTGTCAAAAACGAGCGTTTGAGAGCGTTTGATTCAGTTCGGTACAGCTCTAATAAATAATGCTAAGTTTGTTCATATCTTTAGGTTTAGCTTGTCATATAAAGCACTTCGACCCCGACTTTTTGACGGTTCTCGCTTAAGTACGTATTTGTATCAATAAAGGGTTGGTTTCACATGGTGTCCAAATATGTGAGAATAAATTTTATATGTGTTAGAGTCATCTTACTTGGTATTCTTTGGTTTAAAGCATCATACATTATCAAACATTAAGAATATCAAGTGATAATTTTAACAAAAATATAAAATATGGATGATTTTTAAAATCATTATATCTCAAAAGTTGGCATAGAAAACACCTAAACCTTCTTATACATATTTTAGTATATATATCAGAAAATAAGGTTATTGACTCATAAAAGTCGTTTTGTGATGTGCCTAGTTTTTCGGGTCCAATGAAGCTGAATATTTATTTTGTTTAAGTACATATTTTGGCTAATTTCTTCACATTTTTTCTTACAGTGTTGCTATAAATATTTGAATTTTAGGACTTTTTCATTGTTTCTGCTACATTCCTGAGTAAAACAAATATAATTGCAAGCATTTTTATTGAAAAATGAATTTAATATATGCATTTTTCCAAACCCATTTTTTGTTACTTAAAAGTTATGAAAAAATTATGAAAATAGTTCGACTTTAAGGGCGTATAACTTTTTATATGTATAACGCACATGAAAAACCAAACCACCTCTGGAATCGTGGGAGTGTCAGCTTTCATCTCATATGTATTTTATTGATAAACTCGAAAATTCCTTATTTGATTTTTTTCCACTACACAAATTACCATGCGCCAGCCCATAAAGCGCACCAAACAGTAATTTTCTGTGGATGTAACGGTGTTTCGACAAAAGCTTGTGGATTCTATAGTATATAATACTCTAATATACTATTAACACAACAAACTATAACTAAAATTCAATTGTTTCAGTGCATTTATCCATATCGATGTTCATATATGCAGCTAAGATCAAAACAATAGCAGCATCTAATGTTAAAATTATATAATGAAAAAACAAGATCATACAAAAAAAAACCATTTCATTTGTCTGCACATGAGTGTAAAAAATTATAATAAAAAATTATAAGTAAAAGCTTCATGCCATTTTCTGGTCAACGAATTCCATGTCATCCAGATATTTCGTAAAGTTTTGTATAAATTTGTGAGGTCCATTGTTAACTTGAACTGCAGATCTGTAGCAGTTACCATCACTAACAATCGAATATCTTACCAATTTTTTCCACACACTGAGCTGTTGAAAGGGCCACTTCTGCGGAACAGCTCTTAAATTGCGTACTTCTACATATTGTTTTATTAGCAGCTTTAACAGTTCTGTTAAAAAATTTAGTTGCGAGTTTCACGCGAATTTTTTCAAATTATACTCCATTTAAAAAACAATGCTTTTACCATAAAAACACACGCATTAGTACCAATACTTTACAAAATACTTTCTAACAAAACCTGTTGTTTCGAATCCATCTATTATATCGAAACTCTGATTATACCTTAACTCTGTTCTTATGGTCATTTCATCCATAACCAAAACCATTTACTTAGTATCTCTTTCGTCCAACTGTGCGCATTTTTGCTTTACGACCTCAAACTCATTATTCTTAAAAAAAATATGTATGTGAATAACAAAATGAGCTTAATAGTTTGTATTACTGTAGGGTAAAGAATATGTATTTTATTTCTGTAGAAACAAATAAATATCGACTCGCACCAAGTGTTAATACCTACATACAAGTGCAATATCTGATACAATTTTTGAGGACTACTTTCAACTTCGTAAAATAAAATATCCATAGTATTTATATTCAAATTACTTTATAGGCAATTAAACATATTACAAAAAGTAGTTTCCTTTTTTAATGATTTAAAATTTTAATCTTCTGAGCACTAGATGGTATGTACTTATAGATCTCCCATGAAGAATGCTTAGGCAGTAAAGTTATTATAAGAAAATTAAGCGTTTCTATTCTATGTACAACAAATTTTTCATAAAGACTTTTCTACGGAAAATTTTTTATACCCAAACTTTTTGACATAAAAGTTATCGATTTAGAATATTTTACAGAAAATGAGTTGTAATGAAAAAATTTCTTTCTGTATATATTTTTTACAAAAATTTTTTCATTATAAAATGTTTTCTATTGAAAGATTTTTATTATTACTTTTTTATGAAGCTTATGAAATTTTTTTAAATCAAAAAATTTTTTTGCATAGAAACTTTTTTGTTTTGAAATTTTTTCTACTAATATTTTCATTACGAATGAATTTTTTAGTATAAACAATATTTCATTATAAAATATTTTTTATCTTAAAATAGATTATTTTTAGAAAAACATATGAAACATTTTATAGTATTTTCTATGGAAAAATTTCAGTGTGAGCAGTCTAATCATTGTAGAAAATAAAAACGTATGTACATTTCGAAAAAACAAAACAATAAAAGGACAGTTTTCTTCGGCCTTTGCAATAATATGAAAGAACTATTATAAATAAATAACAGCAAATATGCAAACATACACAACACAAAGTGTAAGAAAATATATTAAGTTACTCAAAAATTGTGTTTGCAAAAAAACATGAGAAAGAGAATAATTAAGTCATTGGATTTCGAAGCACAAAATTTATGAATTTTAGTAATATATGGAGTGCAACATCTTTATATTATAGAGTCTTTATTTCCGCCTTTAGTTTTTTATCTAAATGAATGACCTTTCGAAATTACGGTCGCATATATAAAGATTTTTGTGTAATCTTCTTCAAGCCTTAGACATTTTCCCCGCTAAATTTGTCCTAAAGCGAATAAAAAAGTCGTAAACCTTTAAAATGTCTTCTAAATCTTTTACACATCTTTACCCAGGATTTCCTGCCCGATATTAAATTGTTTTATGTTTTCTCACTTGCATTCATCATGTAAAGCAAAAGAAAATTACACACGCACATAAATATTGTAGCTTAATCATTAACAATGTTTTGTCTCGGTTCACACTATGAAAGTTTTCTTTCAGAAAGAAGAATGGGAAGTGGTACACACTTTCATGTACTTTGAAATTCACTTTTGTTTTGTAGTTCGCAGTAACCAACCTGATGTGGTCTGCATATTAATTTTAATTTTCTTTTACTTTTCTTTCTTGATTGTAACAGCTAAAATTTGAGTGCGAAATAAATAAATTAATTAAAATAAAATACAGTTTAACATGCAAAAATCTTGAATTTCATTAAAAATAATTTCAGTGTGTAGACACGAATTAAAGTTTAAAAGATAATATAAGAAAATTTCTGAAAGGAAACCTTCATGTGTGAACCGAGACTTTGAAATGAAAATATAATTTTCTGTAAAGATCTTCAAACAAGTTTGCATGTGTTTTTTGCTTATGATTTTTCCACCATCCCTTCAGTACCTTAAGTTAAATTTTATGAAACCAACTTTAAACATGTTCGATGACCCACGATCCAACACGTTGGTTTCTGCTTTTTTTTTTTTCTTCGTTTTTTCTAGAGCTGTGCCGAACTGAATCAAACGCTCTCAAACATTCTCAAACGCTCGTTTTTGACAAGAACCTCTAATCAAACCCATGCAATTTAAATGGGTTTGATTAGAGGTTCTTGTCAAAAACGAGCGTTTGAGAGCGTTTGATTCAGTTCGGTACAGCTCTAGTTTTTTCCCTTACCCACGGCACCAATAAAGATTAGAGCTGTGCCGAACTGAATCAAACGCTCTCAAACATTCTCAAACGCTCGTTTTTGACAAGAACCTCTAATCAAACCCATGCAATTTAAATGGGTTTGATTAGAGGTTCTTGTCAAAAACGAGCGTTTGAGAGCGTTTGATTCAGTTCGGCACAGCTCTATTTTAAATATAACTGAAAAAAGTATTTTGGATTTACATTACTTTGATTTAAAAATTATATACTATTGGAATGCAAATGGGGTTTTGACAGTAGTGCAGGTCACAGTACATACAAACAAAAAAGTAGTGACGCAAATCTAATGGATGAATTTTTATTTGTTGTATCAATTGTTCCAATAATATTTTTAGATTGGGAAAATGAACAAGTTCTATTGGAAAACAATAGACATTCATGCACAAGATTATGCAGGCCGATGAAATTCATATTTAAAAAAGAAAATGGAGAAAGAAAATAAAAGTTCTGCTTCCTGTTTTTTTGCATAAAGCTAAACCGTCAGATATGAATTTTTAGAAATTCGGTGAAAGGTCATTATATGAAGAATTTTACAAGTATGGTTGGTTCACCCTTCATGCATGGATAAAAACTTTTGAGTATTTACTTTACATTGGGTATAAGCTCCCATTAAAAATTTATAGAGTTTTTGAAAAAGAGAAGAAGCAAATTGTTTTGGATGCGAAACTCGTATTCGAAATGAGTTTAAAAAGACCTTGGTTTAATTATTGATAGAGTTAAAATTAGATATGATACTACATATGATGGCAATACTGCTTGTCGCTTTTTTCAGAGGTTAATGTGTCATCGAATATAACAAGAGTAGATGTAAATTTAGTCAAAAACTTTTGGATCATATTAAGAACCGTATCTAGTGGAAAGAACAAAAATGTAATAAATTTTGAAAAATTTTTAAGAGAAAAAATTTCATTATACATATTACTATATCATTGGTACCATATACCATCAGCATTACACAAGATATTAGTTCAAAGTATAGAATTTATTAAATATTCCACTTTACCAAAAGGGATGTTATCTGAAGAGGCTATAGAATGTGCCCATAAAGTCATTAGAAAAGAAAGGTTAGACCATGCTCGAAAAAATATCAGACAAAATACAAACATGGATTTATTTGTGTATTTGATTCTGCAATCAGAACCGGCAATTTTATTACATATCCAAGTAAAGAAAAGAGATCAAAATTGGTTAAAGAACATAGAAAATTATATAACTTTAGGAAAACATGAGTACCAAAATGTAGAGGATGATAATATAGAAAATATGCCTTTTGAAACTGTGTCACTGCATAGTGAAGATATATATAGCTTAAGCGAAACGTAAAGTTATAATAAATCTGTGAATTATTTTTAGATATTTATAGAATAAAAATTTATGAATTTTTTGCAATATTTAAATTTATTGTTTCACTATAGCATTTTCTCCAAATGTAATATCATGAAAAATGGTACTTAATAAGTGAGTTATATTTACATATTTCGTAATTTAAGACCAGTTCTTAAAATCTCATATGTATGCATACACTTAAGTTTAAGGATGTATTAAAGGTGAGGACGTCCATTTATTTGAAAAATTACATTTTTGAGGTGGGTGTAGACTTCCTTCGACTCGAACGAAATTTTCAAGAAGCATTAAACATATTTAAACTCATGTCTGTAAAAAATTTCATTAGGTTAAAATAATTTTTTTTTTCATTATACTGATTTCTTATAGGAAGGACACAAATCCTTGAAATTTAAATATAAAAATTTTAGGTGTGATTATATTTTATCAATTAAAACGTGTGTGCGAAATTTCTTTTCTTTACTAAAACTCCTATTTTTGGAAGCTCGTTATATGAACTTACGACACTGTGCGGCGCACAAAGGGGAATGAAAATAAATAGTTTAAAGTGATTGAATGTAATAAATTATTGTTTTTACATAATGAACAAATAAAATTTGGTTTGAATTTTATACCAAAAAAGTTTGACTTAATGTATAATGGAACAAAAAATTCAGAAAAATGGGACATGAAGAAAATAATCAAATGGTAACACAGGTATTATAACACACAAGTGTTAACATCAGGTTGATACAGTTCTCGGATTGTTTTTCACAATAAAATTTGTGTAAATAGAAAACTGTTATCACATTCAACTAAGCCACCTAAACAGTGGTGATAAGCACAATATACACATGAGCACTGAAGATGAAAGTGTTGCGACTTTCGAAAACAGCTGTTCTGCTCTGCTGTGTAAGTTGAATAAGACTGATGTTGACTTCCTTTGTGCCTCGGAATATTTATCATCATGTCTTTCTGAGATTTTAACTAAGTTAGAACTATTTAGCCTATATAAATATTAATATAGCAAAATAAAAATAAAATCACATATATATTATATAAAAATATTATATATTCAATAAAAATAAAATCACATATATATATATATATATATATATATATATATAAATATCAGATTTTTCAGATATACATCTCTTATTTATATATATTTATTATAATTGCAATTTCCTTTTTGGGTTTTTGCTTGAACGCGGAGCAGTATGTTCAATCAGTATCGCATCATTGGGTGTATTATTATTTTCTTTACAACAGTTTTGAAAATTAGGCAAATTGATATTATATACTCTGACATAATTGTAAAAAACTTTTTTTTTATAAAAAAAAACTGAAAAACTTTTAAAATGAGCATTTGGTAACGCTGACGGTAAACAACCCTACAAGAACAGACTGACCGAAACTAATACACAAACAATTATTTACTAACACATTCTTATGTATTACGAACATATGGTCATCACTGGTGATGCAAAAGTATATCACCGCTGAAAAATGTATGTTTGAGACGTCAAAAGATGTCAATTTTGATGCTGAAAATATTATATGTAAATCTCCAAATCACTTTCATTTGAAATTTGTGTGAGATAGTGACAAGGCAAATAATTATTATTTAGTAAACAATTGTTATAAAAGATATTATTATATATATAAAAATATGATATATGTAATAAAAATAATAAAAGAAAGTGTGTGTTGGGTTTTGGAATATATAAAGATAACTATCCATATTTATAAAATATAATATAAACATATATATCTATCATTCTTGTCCCAAAATTTCAGATGTGTTCCCCTAGCAAGGAATTCTAGACTTCGAAAAAAGTATAAGGAAAGCCGTAGAAAGAGCTCACCACCGAATCAAATAAAAAAAGTATGCTAATCATATAAGTATATATTGTTTTGTTTATATTGTTTTACTTTTAATTTTTTTTATTGATTTCTTTTTTAATTGTATTAATTGCTTTTTGAATTGAGTTTTTGAGACTGCCTTTTACATCAGGCATGACTGTCAGCAGTGACACCATACCTGTCAAGGGTGACCGGTCACCATTGAAACCATACCAATCATTAGTGAAAAATTTATATAGAACAACAACATTAGAGTGAGCACATCGAATATATATTGAAAAGGCAATATTATTCACAAGTTAGAGAGGGAAGGAAGATCACACGTACACAAAGTTTCTATAATTTTTCTCACATTGGCCTTAATAAAGTGATAGAAATTTTGTTCTACGTGCTGATGGAAATGTTTTCAGGAGTAACAGGTATATGACCCGTCATATGACCGACACTGTTCTTGTGGGGAACAAATTGTTTCTCTCGCGCTCTTTGGGTTCCTTCAAACAAATTTTGAGTAGCAGGTATGGATAACGTATGTACCAGAGAATGAAATAGTGTACAAAAAAATTTAATGTATACCCGCTGTACAATGTACACCCTCAATACATTGAAGACATTGCCTTTCTATCGTTGTGTGCACTTTTCGTTGTGTACATCTCCGTGTATATGGGGATGCTATATTTCATAGTAGTAAGCCTCTATAGTGATGGAAATAATAATAATATCTTTTGAAATTAGTTTTCCTGGCAATTTTATTAGGATCGTTTTGTTTATGAAAGTATACTTGCCTCTTTCACATTTAATTTCATTTCCAAAATATGCAAAATGCAGCAAATTCTTGGAATCTCTGTTGTTTTGTTATTGCTTGTCCGAAAAATGAATATATATTTTTTTCCCTTTTCATTATGAGTATATCTGTTTTTTGTGTTGTTGTTGTTATATGTGCGTATATTTAAAAACTCTTGGCGCCTCATAGTCCCATACATTAATTTTATAAAGATACAAAAACAAATATAATGTTATCATCACCGCAAATGTGTATACGGGCATAAAGTGAATTCAATGTTTTCAATGTATTCATTGTTTTCAATGTCTTCAATGACCAGTCCTGTACCTTCAAGATGTATTTGTGTATAAAGTGTGGCATGTGTACATTTTTCAATGTCTTTTCTTTTCGATGTCGTTTGTTCATGCCTTAGCTAGTTAAGGCCCAATTAGCCAGACGCTGAAATCGCAAACGCATCAGCTGATTCAATCTGTTACAAGGCAAATTGTGAAAATGCTTATTTGAACGCTGAAAAACGCAAGATTGCGCAATCAACATACAGAAAATAGAATTTTACGCAGATTTACGTTGAGAGTGATGGCATGTACGTATGTTGAAAGAGAGTGCGGCACAAAAGTTTTTTTTGTACCTCTTATTTTTTGATATTTGAACATTTAGTTGATACATTTGTAGATATACATAGCATATTCAATAAATTAATTTGCTAATATTTTTTGTACAATAATAAGTTAAAAATAATCCTGTAGAAATTTGAGCTAACCATAAGCTAACTTATGATTGACCATAAATGAGCTAGGAGTGACTCGCGACTGACTCATTTTCTATACTAACGCTGTATCATTTTTTACATGTAATGTCCTAGGCATTGAGTGCACTCACTTTGCATCAATTTTAGACTAACCACAAGCTAGCTCATTTTGAGTTCGCTTATTGTCGATTCAATACGAGTGCGTTACGAGTTAGCTCTATACTGGTAAGTGATTTGCTAGTCTCATATGAGTTGACTTAAGGCGGATATAAAATTAATGTACCCATGGATAGCTAAGCTATTGCTTAAAAGTAGTCTTTTTTATATTTTATTTAAAAGAATATTATTATTTCATAACAAAAAATAGTTTTCAATAAATTTTTTTAAAATTTGTTTAATTTAAATAAATATATATAAGAAAATTTTTATTTTTAACTATGTTTGTCTTAAAAATAATATATACATGGTTCATTCAGATTATAATATTTAGAATATAATTTAGATTATTATATTATTAAAAGAAATAAATTTTGATTTTATTTTTTTAACTATATATAACAATATATTATTTATAAAAATAATAATAAAAATATAATTTTTTATTTCATTTTGATATCATTGAAAGATTAGTTTTAATTATATTGTTGTTTTTAGACCTTTTCGTAAAAACGATTTTATTACTTATCCTTCAAGGATTCGTTTTATTGCATCAAATTAAAACACGGACAAATTAATTTTACAAATATAATGCGGCAACACTTTATTTATTACTTTATTAACACCAGTATTTGTACTTCTCAACACTTAGCGATGTTAACACGTCTATATTTGAAATCACACTGACTCGCTGAGCTCTGGCAGCGTCTTTATATAGCAAAGTGACGTCGTCCGGTAACCTCGCGAAGCTTCTGGGCATGGTTGTTGTTGGTTGTACTTTACTTACCATGTAGCTATATACGTGTGTTTGTATGCAAGACAATGCTGACTTGTGTGTTTTGCTTATGGTAACTATGTGTGGTTGTATGTATGAGTGTTCTGTGTGTTGTGTAGTTTTGTTTCTTCTTCTGCTATGTGTATATGGCTGTGTATACTTGTGAACATGCTTAGCTTTATTAGCAGCGAATACTTGCGTACAAGATCATTAAGAATAACATCTCTTAGCATATATGTTGCTAGGTTCTTCGTTATTGTTATTTACACTTACACTAGGCAACAGCCATTTTGTTATTTGGTTCTAGCATACTTTTTCTCATGGATTTGGACCTACTGAACACGAAAATGAATTTTAAAAATTTTTCTGTCGATTGGTTTGCGAGATACAAATTTTTTAATTTTTTTTTTTTAATTTTTGGAGGTACACTTACTATTTTGAGCATATCTTTAGTCTTCTTTGACCTATTATATCCTACTACTACTCAAATTAAAGACAATTGAGCCGTCTACAACTTATTCTCAGAAAATTTTCAAATCGGGTTAGTAGTTTTGATGTTGGCGGCTTAAAAAGGTTAAAAAACTGGGTTTTTTAGTAAAAATGTGGCTGAAAAATTCATATAAAAATTCATATAAAATATTAAACGCGATATTAACAGCGATATGTCGTATAGCTGACACTTTTCCAAAGAAAATAAGCCCTTACTTAACAAAATCTGATGAGAAATGGCCGACTTATTATTTTTTTGGTAAACGACCGAAATTCCGCTATTTCACGATTTTTTGATTTTCATTATTTGCACAGCTTACCTACCCAACGCAAACGAATAAATACATTTGAACTTAATTTAAAATAAACAAATTAGTCTTCGTATATTATTTTTTAATTTATTTACAGCACTACATGCTCAATGTATCGCACAATTAGCTAAACTAACGAAAAAAACAAAAAAAAATGAGTAAAAACAAAGATATAAGTGTACATTTTATGCCATGTGGAAAAACTGCTGACTTCTTCTTTGTTTTTTGTATCCGCTGCAATCGGTCTCACGTATTAGGGTCCAAATATAGTCACCCATCATAGCCGTGTCATAGATGCCCTGATAGCGTCGTTCCATAGCCTTCAATTCCTGATGAAAGCGCTCGCCGTGTTCGTCGCTCACGTCTCCTAAATTCTCAGGGAAAAAATCCAAATGAGAATGCAGAAAGTGTATTTTAAGTGACATGTGCACTCCCATGGCTTCATAGTTCTTTACCAGATCCTCAACTATGTCCTTATAATTCGGGCTTTTGTTGTTTCCTAAAAAGTTTTCCACAACAAGCCTGAAGGAATTCCATGCTGCGGCTTCGATGGGTGATAACAGCTTTGGGAATTTTTGTGTATCGAATTTCATATGGCGGCTAAAATTAAAATAAATTACTATATTCGCTATGTATAATGTGTTTAAATAAAAATTCTTACCTTCCGCCAGCTGCCCAGTTGGTTAAGATTATATAGCAAAGATCACACAGCGACTTAGGTGTCCATGGTTCTGTGATATTTGGTGAAATACCAAAATAATTCAAATAGTGCAATTGTACTGCTGGAGTAAACTTGTGTGCGTGATTTTTTTTTATAAACTGGCCACAAACATTGCAGAAATTGTCTGGATCGTTCAAACACTCGAACACACGTAGTCTTTTACTCATTGTCTTCCTTGCGTTTTCTAAATATTAACTTCTTTACACTTTCACAGACAGTTTTGAAATGCAATTGATAACCGTGTCTCCTTATGTTTAAATATGTATGAGCATGTAGTGCTGTAAATAAATTAAAAAATAATATACGAAGACTAATTTGTTTATTTTAAATTAAGTTCAAATGTATTTATTCGTTTGCGTTGGGTAGGTAAGCTGTGCAAATAATGAAAATCAAAAAATCGTGAAATAGCGGAATTTCGGTCGTTTACCAAAAAAATAATAAGTCGGCCATTTCTCATCAGATTTTGTTAAGTAAGGGCTTATTTTCTTTGGAAAAGTGTCAGCTATACGTAAAAAAATTAAAATCGCTGTTAATATCGCGTTTAATATTTTATATGAATTTTTATATGAATTTTTCAGCCACATTTTTACTAAAAAAAACCCAGTTTTTTAACCTTTTTAAGCCGCCAACATCAAAACTACTAACCCGATTTGAAAATTTTCTGAGAATAAGTTGTAGACGGCTCAATTGTCTTTAATTTGAGTAGTAGTAGGATATAATAGGTCAAAGAAGACTAAAGATATGCTCAAAATAGTAAGTGTACCTCCAAAAATTAAAAAAAAAAAATTAAAAAATTTGTATCTCGCAAACCAATCGACAGAAAAATTTTTAAAATTCATTTTCGTGTTCAGTAGGTCCAAATCCATGAGAAAAAGTATGCTAGAAACAAATAACAGACAAAAGTTTGTTATTTGTGACCTAGTGTATCCAGAAACACGGTTTGTAACATAAAAGTTAATTGAATACTCTTTACTATTATAACGAGAACGAATTGTTGTACTTGTTTCGAATTTGATTTTTGATGACGTAGAACCGACACCAACGATATTGATAAACGTTTTTCGTTTATGTAAATTTAAAACATTCGCAAAATTTTCAGTAATAAGATTTACTTGGGAACACGAGTCCAAAAGAGCACGACATAACTTAAAATCACCTGAAGAATCACGAACAAGAATAACTGCTGTAGCTAAAATTACTCCGTCAGATGATTTTTCGAAATGAACGTTTACGACTGCTGATGACGGAGACGAAGATGACGACGTCGGACGCAACGAGACCGAATCCGGCGGCGGTGAGTCATTGCTCTGTGTTGTATTTCGATGAAGCATCGTGTGGTGAGATTTACTACATGTCTTACATTTATTTTTCGATGAGCATTTAGACACTATGCGGCCCTCTGACAAACAATTTATACACAATCCCAATTTTTTAACGGTGGTAAAACGATCTTCACTACTTAATGTTTTAAATTTTGGGCAACCACTTAGCCAACGATCGACGCACTTACAAAGGGAACACAATCTTTGTTGAGCATGAAAAGTTGAACGATAATTTTGTTGGCGTTGTATATGACGTTTTTGGTAATTTGTGTTGGCACCGGAGATTGATGGAAAATTTTCAGACGACTCTAAGAACTGACATCTTCGCTCTAAATACTTACAGTATCCATCCCATGATGGTAACTGTGCATAGTCTAAATTTTCTCTCCATTTGATTTGGGTATCGCTATCCCTTTTCTGATTTATCAAATCTATTATTAAAGCGCTACATATGTCATCAGCCGTTCCCAATGACTTCAAAGAACTATAAATAGCTGACGCACTATCCACCAAACTGCGTAACTGCATTCCACTTGATTTATTTATATTTGGTAATTCATAAAGGTTTTGAATGTGTTCTATAAAAATAAGTGTTTTGTTGTCGTAACGATCTACTAATCGCTGTAAAGCTTTTTCGTAGTTTTCAGATGTTATTTGGAACGCACGAACAGTATCCAATGCTTGCCCTGACAAGCAATGCAATAAATGGTTAAATTTTTCGATATTGGATAAAGATGAGACGTCATTGACAAATTGTTTAAACGAAGATATGAAATTTTTGTATGCCGAATATTTTCCGTCAAATTTTGGCAAATCGAGACTGGGCAGCTTGCTGCGAGTAGCACCAGGAACACTAATTGATGTATCAAAACTTTGACGTTTGTAATTATCGCCCAATAATTCAATAATTTTTGATTTTGTTTTGATACATAAATCTTCAATATCTATTCTTGCTGTGTCTTTTGGATTAAGTTCCTCTATATTTGTTTGTATTGATAAAAGCTGTTTAAAATAAGCTTCGACAAGAGACAAACGACATTCCAATTCAGCAATAGACATAGAGGAAGAAATTAAATTTTTAATTCTTGTTACATTTGCTTTTGATGTTGTCCGCTGTTTTTGAAGAGCTTCTAAATCAGGCATATTGAGATATTTGATTTTTGGTAACCCGTATGTATGCTTTGTACGGTTCTCTTATTATGTTAATTTTAACTTTTAACAAACGAAGAGATTTTTATTACTATTTTTTTTTTTTTGTTTTTTTTTTTTTTGTTTTTTTTTGTTTTGTTTTTTTTTTCGAGAAACTGAGCGACGAATGCGATAAAAGGAATTTGACGATTACACTTTCCTTTTAATTATATTTAATGATATTTATTTTTTTTACACAATAAATTCGCACTGTCAAAGGAGTTAAATTTAGTTGTTTGTTTTATATTTTGTTTAGTTTGGTTTTAATTATTTCGTGCCCCACGTTGGGCGCCAAAAAATGTATGATTTATGGATAACTAAGATGAGTTTCAAATAACACGAGAGCGACGAATTGCACAGGGGCAAGATGAAAGGAACAACGCACTTGTTGTCGACAAAACGTTATAAAAAGAACTGCCAGCATTTATTTGTTATTTGCTTTTTTTATACTTTACAAGAGTTCCACAACTGTAACTGTATAATAATTTTGGAAACAAATATAGAAAATATTGGAAATTAAAATACAGAGTGTGTTTACAAGATATGATATTAATCCAAATGTAATTTAAACCAAGTAATATCTAAATTTTCAAATTAGAACTAATAAATTATAAAGTATGGCGTAAATGAAGGCCCCAACAAAAGGTTTATATTATTGTATAAACCTTCTAGAACTTTGGCTTTTTGGCACAATTCAATACTAACAGCGATTTCAAAATAGTACGTACAAATATGGTGGTAACATTACGAAAATTTTTCGTGATACACATACACATGTATATATTATGCATTTGGTAATCCTCAATGCCTTTTGTGTTATGAGAAGTTAATAAAATGCAATATAGGATGTTTTCGTCATTGTAATCTTGTTACCTGTTTGAAATATTATTTTTGAATGCACCTGCAATAAAACGCCTTTGCATGTTATTATTTCCCGGAAAACTAAATTTTTTTGCAGGAAACCTTAAAAATATAAAATTTTATTTCTAACCTTCCCATGTTTCTTACTTCACCTACCTGCGCAGAAGAATAAAACTTTGTGTGCCTTATGCCGTAATCTGTTTTCTATCATTCTTGCTTTTCATTTACTTTTGCGTTTGACTGTACTTATAAATTACTCTCAGTTTCTCGCCAATATAAACACTTTTCAGTTTTGAGCATCAGTGATATACATACATCTAAACCACCCTGATGTAATTTTGTGAGCTAGCTCATAATATGGTTGATAATTATCTAATTCACTTGAGACTAGCTCATAAACTAACTAAAATCTGATGCAGAAGTGAGCCAGTTGGCGTTACTCCTTAGCTGGATTCACCCATGGTTTCAGAACGATATTGACGTTCGACAACATTTCTAGTTTTTTGAGAGTATACTCTGAAGCGATTCACCCACTTAGTATAGTAGTATAGTAGTAGTATAAAACAAGTTCTGTATTTTACTATACATATGTACATATAATATGCTGTGGCATCTCAGTTCTACTTCACTAAAGAAATTAAACTTTCTGGCAGCACAGTTGCAATGTTTCGGAACGTGAATTAAAATTAAACCAATTCAGGTTCCGAAACACGTTACTCTCTTTCGCTCTCTCTCTCTCTCTTACTCTCTAAAACAGAAACGTCAAACTACAAAAAACGAACGTGAAATTCGTTCTGAAACCATGGGTGAATCCAGCTTTTGTAACATAATGTGCAAAGAAAACAACACAAATTTATATTTTTATGCATGTTAAATACCCATCAAGCGAAATTTAGCAATTTTCCACAAGAGAATAAAAAAATTCCTTTACCCTCAGAAACAAAACAAAAGAAAGGAAAAAACTTGTTATTTCGTCAGTTACGTTTTGTCATCAGTGATTAGAGGTTCAACTCATGTAAGTCTTTTTCCATTTAAAATAAAAATAAGTAATTATATAATATAACAAATAATTTCAGGTTTCTTATGTCATGATTAATGAAAAATTAAACTACGGAAAACTCTGACAAAAGTTCATTCATTGGATCTAATTCTGCAATGTAACATTGAAGGAGTGCATGGCAAGGTGTCAGTTAAAAAGATTAAAAAGGTTATTAGTGCTTTAAAAGGTGAGATTACTATCTGACTTAACGAATTATTTTAAATATTAATTAATTTCTTATCATTAACTAGATGCAATTGGTATTAATGGTGAAGACAACCCAGAAAAAGCATTAAGAAATGTAATAAAACTAATTAAAGAGCGACGTTATAAATTTTATTAGTATGTACTTTTAAATAATAATATTCTTTTAAATAAAATTTAATAGATAAGAAATTAAAAAAAAACAATTTTTTTATTGAAATAAAGCAATAGTTTGCTAGCAATAAGTACTTTAATTTTATATGCGCATTACATTTTATGACGCACTCGTATTAAATCAAAAATAAGCTAACTCAAAATGAGCTACAGTGAATTCCACTCAAAATTACCCACCCGTGCAAAATTTACAAAACTTGTTGTAACTCCAAAAACCTCACTTTAATTTTTTAACTTTTTTATTTTTCTTAAATTTTAGGTAATATATAACAAAAAAAACAAACATATTTCATTGATTAAATAATGTTTTCAGTATTTACGAGCATTTATTGAAAGTAACTCATATAACGGTATTTTGTGAAAAATATTTTTTAATTTTTGTCTGTTTGCTTGGCTTAGATATTTTGTTCATGTGATCGACTTACATTGCGTTTGCTAATTTGAATAGTGAAAGATATTGGGCATTTTCCTATAATGGCTCCTCAAACCACAATTGAAATGAGAAATTTAATAGTAAAACATTATAAAAGTGGTAATAGTCAAAGAAAAATATCAGATATAGTAAAAAGGCCACGTAGTACTATAAAAAAAATATAAAACGTTATAATGACGAAAAACGTATTGCAAACAAACCGAAACACACTGGTAAGAAAGTGCTGACTGAACGCGATTAAGTACTCAAAATCTTCGAGACATGTTGGTAGAAACATTTAATGCAGTGCAACAACCGTCAGAAGAATTCTTCATAAGGCTGGGTTACATGGAAGAATTGCGCGGAAGAAACTTTTGTTATAAGAAAAATCGTTTGGAATACGCTCACGCCTACTACATGAAAGACTACGACATCTGGAAAAACGTAATTTTTGTAGACGAATCCAAATCTAACTTATTCGGATCGGATAGAAGAGTTAACGTATGGCGAAACCCGAATATTTGTTAATAATATTGAAATTGCGTTTAGTGATAAAATTAAGTATTTGGGTATCACTTTCAATAAACTTTTAAGATTTAATGAAAATAGAAGAATTGTATTAAATAAGGCTTATAAAATTATGGGCTGTTTTTAAAAAATTTTGTATAACAAAAATTTGGCTTGTAAAACTAAACTACTACTGTACAAGACTAGCTTAAAGCCAGTATTTCTCTATGCGTTTCCTATTTGGTTCAATGTTTCACCTTCTTTTATAAAAGAATTGACAATTTTTTAAAGAAAGATATTAGGATGTTGTATTGGAAGAAATTTCCAATTTTCTTGTAACCGATATTCAAACCTCTATATCTACAATAAAATCCCATTGGTCTTTACATATGTGGTATTCTAAAGAAATTTATAGCTAGACTTTCTAGTCACGAGAATGATATAATGAGAAATGCGTTTAACGAACAAATAAATTTTAGTTGGTCAAATACATATTACGTATCGGCAGTTGGTTTTATTAAGGAAAATCCTCCAAATTTTAATCTAAATATTGGTTTGCGTCCACCTTTTTATCTTAAAAGTACTTCAGGCACTCATAGGGGCTAGTGCATATATGTTGAATGGCTTTGTGTTGTTATTATTTTTATTATTATTTTTTTAATAATTTTTAAGTCTAGTTTGTAAGCATTAATTTCAAGTATATTATATAGAAATATTCTCTTATATAATGTTCGGTCCGGGAGCAAGAGCTTATAAATATATTTAGTTTTACAGTTTGTAATTTATTATCCTTGTTAAATTAAGTTTGTTACTGTATTAATATTTTGTAGTTAGGATAATACATTATAGTCCTAAGTGGTCTTATTTTATTGAAATGTAATTTAGTTCATATGGTTTGTTAACAGGCTCAAATAAACAATTGAAGAGTTTTCAAATGTTTGTTTGTAAATTAAATTAAAACGTTTTATAACGTTTTTAATTTATTTCGTTTTAATAAAACTTGACGTTGAAACAAGACAGTAGTGGTAGCGAGAATATTGATGGTTTTTCGGATATTTTTTTTCTCTTCTAAATAGATGTGATCATGCATTACAGTTTGTGCAAAACTTTTTGTGAATATTAGTACTCTTTAAAGTTTTGTTTACACAAGAGATTGTTTTCGTTTAGATTCATACTTCATTCTTATCAATTTCAATGTACGACAACCGATGACACAATTCGTTTTCAAACTATTTTGTTTCATGTATCGATGAAAAAAGTTATCATCGATGGGGAAATTTATGAAATTAAGGTAAAAAGTAAGTGTACTAAGCACTTTAATTCGCCTCCCTTTTTTCTGGCAAGAAAATTTTTCAGAAAAAGGTTTTTCGCTCGTTCTAAATTTTCGATTAAGAAATATTTTATTCTACTGCATTCTTACTGAGATCTTAAATAGTATATCTAGCAGTTATTATGTATTAATATTTCCTCGTCTATAACAATATGGAACCCATATTCTGATAGTGCATGCATATTCAGCTAACGAACACCAACGATGTTCATCGTTGTGCACGATTAAACTTATTTCTTGAAGAACAAGTAGGTTTTGGGGATTTCAGTTTGCCTTGGTAACAATAAGATAAATGTGCTAAGAAATTAATTTTACTCGATTGCATGACATTAATTTTTCAAGACATTCGAATACATTAATCGATTTGCTGCATACATATTATTTAAAGTTGAGCAAATTAAAGCTTTAATGTTCAACATTGATTGCCGATGTTTTCAATGACCGATTCGAAACAGCTATAATGTTAATTTCTCAAACAACATTCTTTGATTTGGTTTTCATTTATACATTCTGTTTTTTTGTGACGTAAAATTTGCATTTCATTGCCAACGAAATTCGCTTCAGCATAGTACGAGTGGATTCTATCATTATTTACGAGCACATTACATCATTAAATTTCCTTATCAAATGTTTGCTTTCCGTAGCAAATATTTGAACAAAATTGATGAGCCGATAATTAATTTTGCATTGTATCGTTAGTGTAAAGTGCAATATCAGATTTTATAATGGGATTGACTGATTGGGTTTATAGCATTTTAACAGACGAAGTGTCACTTTTAACTGTCACAGATTTCGAGCCTTTGCTGCCGAATAATCATAACTCTAAAATTTTGAGCAAATTCTACATAAAAATTTTACAAACACAAAAAAATATCATAAACATAAAATTTTTTTTATGAACTAAGCCTTTAGTGAATAAGATGCAATATAAAATCGATACAACGATTAATTTCGTATTAAATTGTTCTGTTCTTTCAATGATATTATTTAGTTACGACTCTTTTACAGCAAAAGTTTCACATGCAATTATATGGGTCCATCAAGTGAGCAGAAATAGAAATTCCTTCGTCGGAAAGATTACATTTCTTAATAAAACTTAAGCCAACGTAATGAGCAACAAAGTTTAAAATGTTACTAAGCAATTGATATATTTTAATACACATATTTATATTGTATATGTTATTCAGCAAAATTTACACTGCGTTCTTTAGAATCTTTTAGCTAAATAACTTTTCCTCGGGAGAAAAAAGATTATTTGTTATGGTATACTTCAAGTTATCTATCCTTTGCAGACATATTTGTGTGCTATTTGTAAAAGTTATAATTACCTCTTTCAAAGTCCCTAAACATACAACATCTACCATTATGTCATTAGAGCACTGATTTAATTTTTGAGAAGTTTTATTTGTTAAAATAGAGTTTCTACTATTGTCCGACTCGTCATGGCAAAGCTCAGCACCGAACATTCTGCAACTATACAATGTATGTTTTGGTTCCAATTATTGTTGTTTTGAAACACTAGCTTGTCAATAGCTTGAAAGATTAATTTTTAGAAGAATAAAGAAGCTCCAAAACCAAAAAGAAATTATAGTAGATTAAAAACAACTCGACATGGTTTACGCGGAACCAAATTACAAAATATTAACATATTTGAACTATTTTGAAACCACTTTTTGAATTCGGCTCAACAATTATTTATATATGCTGCACAAACGCTCAGATAGAAAGACTACAGAAACTGCAGAACAAATCTATGAGATCAATATTGAAATGTAACACATATACATCAATACAATATATGTTTGATATGCTAAAATGGCTTAATATTAGACAAAGATTTTTCGACCAACTCTGTTGGTCATCTTCAGGGAATTACAATTTTCTAAACAAAAACAATAAACTACTTAATATTAAATTATTTACAATAATAATAATTACATTTTTATAGTCCTAGTGTAGTCACTTGTTTATTCTTCTAAACTTTGTCACTTACTGTTCACTGGTTTTTTTTCTTGTTCTGTGTTTGTTTATTGTATATCTATAGATATATAGATATTTATAGTTAATTCTCTTGTCAATGGGAGTATTTATTATGTGTAGCATCTGTTGCATGTATCTCTTTAGATTATTCTTCTCTCTTTCCAATATTTTTACTTTGCTTAAGTCTGGTTGATGTCCAGTTATGGCACAGTGGGCAGCAAGTGCCGTTTTTTGGGTCAAAGATTTTGTATTATTATTATATAGATCAGATTTATGTCCACATATTCTAGTCTTTAGTTTTGTTCTTGTCGTACCAACATATATTTTCTTAAATGCTTCCGTGTTGTCTCCATTGCAAGTTATTTCATAAACTAAATTTGATTCGTCCATTGTATTGATTTTTGATTTCACATTTGTAAATAACTACTTTGTTGTGTTGTTCGTTTTCATTGCTAGTATGTATTTGTCTCTATCATATATATCAGAATTTTTTATCCTTTCTGATAACCCAGGTATGTACTGTACTGATCTATAAATTTTTGTTGGTTTTTCGGTTATTACATTGTAATTGTTTTTCCTCTTCTGGACTTCAATTCTTATTAGTTGGTTAACTACCCTAGTTGGAAAATCGTTTTTCCCCAAAATATTCTTAATTTTTATTATATTATTTTTATGAATCTCAGTGTTGCTGGTGTCTAGTACTCTATTAATAAAATTAGTGGCGGTGTTTAAAATCATTTTGCGAGGATGTTTGGAATAGAAATTTATAAGTCTTCCACTGGCTGAAGGTTTTTGATACCAATCTAATTTAATTATGTTGATCTTTCTCACAATCAGCTGCCAGTGTTTCATCTACTTTGTCGGTTTTCACAATTCCAAATAGGTCATCAACGTATCTTTTCATTTTCCTTGGCTTAATGTCTATTTTATTTAGCACTGAGGTCAGTAATTCTTCCATTATTATTTCAGCTA
Source organism: Linnaemya vulpina (assembly GCA_963675445.1). Classification (NCBI taxonomy): domain Eukaryota; kingdom Metazoa; phylum Arthropoda; class Insecta; order Diptera; family Tachinidae; genus Linnaemya; species Linnaemya vulpina. The sequence continues at coordinate 67,382,792 of OY776276.1, read as the reverse complement.
CCACTGGAGATGCAGGGGATCCCATCGGTATTCCTTTTTTCTGTTCGTAAAAATTGTCATTATATATAAAATACCTGCAATCTTTGATACAAAAAGTCAATAATTCCATAAAAAGTGTCTTCGGTATATTTGTGTGTTCTTTTAACAATTCCCACCTGTTTTCTATTGTTTGTATTGCAAACTTTATAGGAATGCTTGGGAATAGTGAGATGACCTCAAATGAAACTAGAATTTCATCATCAGCTATTCTTATATTGTCTATTCTAGACTTGAATTCTTTGGCATCTTTTACATTAAATCTTAGGAAACAAGACAGTAGCTATGGACAAAACTATATACAATACGAAATTAAGAAATATTCTAGGAAATATGTGCACATATAAACGCATTAGAAAGGACGCTACACTAAGCCTGCAAAATAAAAACAATTTTTTAGTACAGAAAATGCACAGATTGGAATTAATCAATGATTATTATAAAAATAAATTATCTCTGTTTTGTTTGTGATGTCCTTTTCGGCTTGAATTTTTCTTTTAATATATATTTATTTCTCCGATATTTCGATCAACTCTGTTGGTCATCTTCAGGGAATTACAATTTTCTAAACAAAAACACAAAAACAATAAACTACTTAATATTAAATTATTTACAACAACAATAATCATAATTTAATTTTTATAGTCCTAGTGTAGTCACTTGTTTATTCTTCTAAAATTTATCACCCTAATCAAAGATTGCAGGTATTTTATATATAATGACAATTTTTACGAACAGAAAAAAGGAATGCCGATGGGATCTCCAGCATCTCCAGTGGTAGCTGACATAATAATGGAAGAATTACTGACATCAAGTGCTAAATAAAATAGACGTTAAGCCAAGGAAAATGACAAAATACGTTGACGACCTATTTGGAATTGTAAAAACCGACAAAGTATACGAAACACTGGCAGCTTTAAATGACTTCAATAAAGAAATTAAGTTTACATTGGAAATGGAATCCGACAACAAATTACCCTATTTAGACGCCTTGATTGTGAGAAAGAACAACATAATTAAATTAGATTGGTATCAAAAACCTTCAGCCAGTGGAAGACTTATAAATTTCTATTCAAAACATCCTCGCAATATGATTTTAAACACCGCCACTAATTTTATTAATAGAGTACTAGACACCAGCAACACTGAGATTCATAAAAATAATATAATAAAAATTAAGAATATTTTGGGGAAAAACGATTTTCCAACTAGGGTAGTTAACCAACTAATAAGAATTGAAGTCCAGAAGAGGAAAAACAATTACAATGTAATAACCGAAAAACCAGCAAAAATTTATAGATCAGTACAGTACATACCTGGGTTATCAGAAAGGATAAAAAATTCTGATATATATGATAGAGACAAATACATACTAGCAATGAAAACGAACAACACAACAAAGTAGTTATTTACAAATGTGAAATCAAAAATCAATACAATGGACGAATCAAATTTAGTTTATGAAATAACTTGCAATGGAGACAACACGGAAGCATTTAAGAAAATATATGTTGGTACGACAAGAACAAAACTAAAGACTAGAATATGTGGACATAAATCTGATCTATATAATAATAATACAAAATCTTTGACCCAAAAAACGGCACTTGCTGCCCACTGTGCCATAACGTGACATCAACCAGACTTAAGCAAAGTAAAAATATTGGAAAGAGAGAAGAATAATCTAAAGAGATACATGCAACAGATGCTACACATAATAAATACTCCCATTGACAAGAGAATTAACTATAAATATCTATATATCTATAGATATACAATAAACAAACACAGAACAAGAAAAAAAACCAGTGAACAGTAAGTGACAAAGTTTAGAAGAATAAACAAGTGACTACACTAGGACTATAAAAATGTAATTATTATTATTGTAAATAATTTAATATTAAGTAGTTTATTGTTTTTGTTTTTTGTTTAGAAAATTGTAATTCCCTGAAGATGACCAACAGAGTTGGTCGAAAAATCTTTGTCTAATATTAAGACATTTTAGCATATCAAACATATATTGTATTGATGTATATGTGTTACATTTCAATATTGATCTCATAGATTTGTTCTGCAGTTTCTGTAGTCTTTCTATCTGAGCGTTTGTGCAGCATATATAAATAATTGTTGAGCCGAATTCAAAATGTGGTTTAATAAGTGAGCCATAGATATTTATCGCAGTTATAGATATTTATATTTTGTTCCTTATTCTTCTAAAAAAGCCAATCTTTTTGCCAATTTTCTTACAAATATAATCAATATGGTCTTTAAAATTCATACATTTATGTATTATGAAACCTAGGTATTTAATTTTTTCCACATTTTCTATAATCTTGTCATTTATCTTAAAATCTTGAATGTTATTAATATTTATTTCTATAATTTTCGTTTTGTCTTCGTTAAGTTTTAATTTGTTAATTTTTAACCATTAATTTAACTATGCTATATCATAATTTAAGTTCCTCTGACATTCTTCATCCGTTTCCGATATATTATATATGAGAGTATCGTCGGCATATAACACTACTTTACATTTCTCAAAAACATTAGGCATATCATTAATATATATTATAAATAGCAGAGCACTAAGAATTTACCTTCGTGGGACTCCGAATTCATTTGTAATTGCATTCGATTTAACATTATTAACTCTTGTTATTTGTTTTCTATCTTCCAGGTATAATGTAAACCATTTTAGTTCTGTTTCTCTTACTCCGTAGTTATATAGTTTCTGTTCCAGAATGCTTATATCTATCGTTTGAAATGCTCTTTTAAAGTCAAGAAATATTGCCATTATATTTTGATTTTTGTTTATATTTTTCCATCTATTGACAACGTAGTTTACTGCAGTTTCACACGAAAATTTTTTTCTAAATCCAGATAGATATTTTGACAGGATATTGTTATTTATTGTTATTTTATTTAAAATACCACCCAACAGATCCCAGTTATCTAATATCATTTTAATATTTACGAGGTTATAATCCGATTTCTTTTTCATATCTTTGCAGATGTTTTTTAGTTCTAAATTAGATACTTTACGGAATTTAAATCTTGAGTTAATCATATTTGCTTGATTAATATATTGCACATTATCTATTTTGCGTCCAATTTCTTTAATACTGTTCAAAAAGTACTCATTAAAATGGCTTGCTATTTCCGTATCCGCTTTATATTCTTTATTATTAAATATTACAGATATTATCTCGTTTCGGTTCTTTTTTAACACTAAATCTTTAATATTGGTCCACATTTGTTTTTGATCTCTGGTGTTACATATTTTTTTTATTGATATAAGAATTCTTTTCGTGCTCAAGCTTTGTTTCATATGTATTTCTTGTTTTCTTATATTCATTCCACGTTGCATATGTGCTTTAGCAATGTTGTATCTCAATATTTTTACTGATTTTAGTTGTCTTAATTGTCTGTTAAACCATTTATTTTTTACACTATTATAAACCTTTTTATTTATCATAAGTTTGTTAATTGTTTTTTCTAAGGCTTCATTCAGTCACATTACAATTGAGATCGTGGCTTTCTTCATATTTTAATAATGCACAAATTTCGCTTCTAAATAGGCTTTTTTCATATTTAAAAATCTTCGTTATATTTTTACTATCATTTGAAATGCTTTTATTATTTATTTTGATTTCTATTATTTCATGGTCAAATACTTTATTCGTATTGCTTATATTTGCACTAATATTTGTTATATTTGTCATAACGTAGTCTATTATTGTTCTTGAATTTTTTGTTACCCTAGTGTAATTATTCATTATTTGTCTTAATCCATTGTCATTAAGTATGTTTTCTATTCTTTTCTTGTAAAGGCTATCTTTTGACCAGTCAATATTGAAGTCTCCAACAAAAAATTATATCGTTGTTTCTTTCATTGAGTTCTTCAACTGTTTCTTCAATTATATCACAAAATTCAGCCTCTTGACTTTTTTGTGAACGGTAAACTGCTACCAATATAAATGAGTAATTCTTGAATTTTACATCATATTCGCTAATCCAATATTTGAGATCACATACTCTTCCCAGTAATATTTTTACCTGCCACCATTTGTTATAATATATATTTACGTCCCCGGTTCTTGTAGATTTTGATAGAGTTGCAAGTTGAGTGTAGTCTGTTAACTGTATTTCTGATTCGTCTACATCTTCCGTTAGATGCGTTTCGGATAATACTATAAAATTTGGTTTATCTATGTCTGCAATTGCTTCGACTTGATTAAAATTGTTGATTAATCCCTTAATTGCTAATCCGTTATTCCTATTATTTTCTTTTTTACATTTAATTTGTTTTTGTATACAGGACATTCCTTATCTGTCGTCGCGTGGTTTTCATCCAGGTCAAGGTTTAGTTTTTTATTACTTCTTATACAGTTAATACATTTATTTATTTGTACTTCCTTACATTGTCTTGTGTTATGGTTCCCGTAACATTTAAGGCATATTTCATTATTTTTGCAGTTCACTGCCTTATGATTGAATCCATTACACTCATAGCATCGCATTATTTCTGTTCCATCAAACACTCTGCATTTTTCCCATCCAACGTTTTATTTTTGAGCTGCTATTATTTTTGAATATGATTCTTTATTAATTTTAAACTTTCAAAAATCTTTATCAATGTAATGCCACTAAGATCTGATTTTGTTTTTTTAATTTTTCAATGATTTTTTTTTCTTGATATTTAAATGTCATGTCCGTTATAACTGTTGTTAGTTCAATTTCACTTGATACTTTTACTTCGTAAGTTTCACTCATCTTGTTCTCGATTGCACTTTTTATCTTATCTCTCTCATCTCAGTGAAAACCACTTTGAATTATCACTACCCCATTTCTTCTGTTTTCAATATTACTTATTTTAAAGTTTATAGGATCAAACTTTTTATTTAAGTCCTTTCCTTTGGTTTAATTACTAATTGCACTTGGTTTTTAATTTCTTGCACCACTTTTTTATTTTTCAATGCATCTGCAAATGACAACTTATTTTGTATGGTAATTATTTTAAAGAATATTTTATATTGCTATGTTTAGTTGAATGTGATAACAGTTCCAATTTACACACATTTTATTGTGAAAAAGAATCCGAGAACTGCATCAACCTGATGTTAACACGTTTTTGTTTTAATACCCGTGTTACCGTTTGATTATTTTCTTCATGTCTCATTTTTCTGAATTTTTTGTTCCATCATACCTAAGTCAAACTTTTTTGGTTTGAATTTTATACTTAAGTATATGAATTCAGAAAAATGGAACATGAAGAAAATAATCAAACGGTAACACGGGTATTAAAACAAAAACGTATTAACATCAGGTTGATACAGTTCTCGGATATATATAGTTATTGCAGCGTTTTTTGTAATGCATATTAACGATTTATTTTAACATAGTTATGACTTGTAACAGCTGCCAGAAATAAAAATAAATTAACTTTTTTCTTCAAACGAATTAGTTTTTTCTTCACAATTAATGGCAAAAATATGAAATACCAATTTGCTCATGATACGATGCTAGACTACTTGCCCAAGATTGTGAATTGGGTTGGTCTGTTTGCATAATTTGTTACACAGTAAAATTGTAAATGTAGAATTCATAGATTATGTAGTTTATAAAAAATACGGATTTCCCCTAATTTATATATTCAAAATAGTATCCAATACATAATCTGCTGCGCTCAGAGGCCAGTTTGTTTGTATGGTATTGCGAGTTTACGGGCTCCTCATAGCGATATTTGACACGAAATTGATGGGCTAACAGATAAAGTTTTTTAGTATGTCTTGTACTAAACTTTGTACGTATTTAACCCCTTAACAAAACATTTCGTACCTATTTCCTTTTCTTTTTGCCATCCGCATAAAAATTATTCGAATATTCTGACAACTTTTATAATTTTTGTTTGAACGAACAAATATTTTCAATTAAAAATAATTGAAGACTTTATAAATATTGGAGTATACTTGTACATACCATTTAATTGGTTGATATTATAATGCTTTAAATAAGCCAATACCCCAATATAAAAATAATTTTGTTATGGCCAATAAATCAGTAGATATTTATTTATATATAGTTTGAGTTAATTTTCATAAAAATTTAAACTCTACTTAAATACGCTTTCAGTTTTTCAATCAAACTTAAATACTTCAATTAATTTATGCGATATATATGTTGGCACCATGAAACGTGTAAATAAAAATCGCAATTATTCAGAAAACACGTGTTTTACTTATGTATTTAAAAAAGTGATAGCCACTCCATAGCCTCGCCAGGCAGTCAATAATCATACTTTGCACACAGAGACGGTCGGCAATTCACACGTATATAACAGCTTTGTTCGTTTCAAAACATCCGTCTATCATTAGTCTCTGCTAAAGCAAAGACTATAGATTTATCTTATATAATCTATATTCTTTGGCTAAAGCTTTGTCACACGAAAAACAGAAGACTCAAAAGTGACAGTTCATTTTGGCCCGTATCAGCTTTTGTCTAACGATAGTGCAAACGAGTACGAAGTATGTATACGCAAAGCTGAATAAGTATGTTAGAAGAAATGGCTATATATAGTCATCTCTAAACACATGTTTTACAATGTAAGCAAATAATGGGGGTTGAAAATAAAACAAAACTTTCGTCTAGGAGAAAAATTGTGAAATAAATGATAAAAGTGTTAAGTGATTTTAAGACAATATTAAACTGTTTATAAACATTAAAAGAATGAATATACCAAAACTCCTAAATTGTGGCTGGCGGTCAATACCGTAAAGAAATCAAAATGAGCCAAGATTCCCAAAGAATTGACATGCTATCACATTAGTTTTGTTTTTAATTTTTATTAACGTTAGTGCTCAAAAAAGAAATAGTTAATGGTTTAGAAATGGTTAAATGTTTTGAAAATATAAATCGGGATACATATTTTCAATGAGACTATGGGAGACAAAACAAGTGCTTAGTGCATGCTAATAGATGGCTAATGCGATAAAAAGACATGCTCACTAAACTATAAATTGAGCCGGGAATGAGAGTTTCATTCAAGTCATAGAAGATCGAGTCAAAAAAACCAATTTCGGATCAGAGGTACAACTTAAGTTGAACTGCTGCAACAAAATTGAAAATTCCACAGACTTAAAAGAATTAATTTAATTAATTTCTTTTAGCAAAAGCTATGCTTACAATAGATCTTTTTTTGTTATTACATATATTTCCGTACTAGACATTATGTTGAATTCAATGAATATTTGGAAGTGGACAAAACTACTGATAATTTCCAATAGATCCGTCTGCTTATTCCACGCCCCGATGTTAGTGATAGCTTCGAATGCTTCATGTTTTCCCAGTCGTCCTAATTATATTATTTTTCAACTGATAATATGCTTATGAGCGTTTTTGTCAATTTCAGAGGCAAATATGAAAATTGAGAGGCCAACATTATGAAAATCAATTTTCAGTCATAACACAAGTTAACTTATATAAAGGTCTAAATAATCTTCAACTATATTTAAAAATATTAATCGAAATTTGCATATCTCTTTTAGGGTCACAGTGTCTACAAGGAATTGCCTGATGGAAAACATATAGAATCGAAAATTGTTAAAGTCAATGTAATTGTAATGATACCTTCAATTCAAACTTTTTTTCTTATTTAGATTAAAAATATATGCGTATAAAAAATAATTTATTACAAAACATGATGTAATGTTTTTAACTTGCTCAATCACAAACTCTGTTGTATCGTAGTATTTGAAAAACAGTTTCAAACTAAATATTTCTACATAAAAATATGTTACCAATTAATAATTCAAAGGAAATACCTAAGACTAAGAAAATCGTTGCAATCATCACTACATCACTTTTTGAATAGGATGGTTGTTGTACATACACATTTATTTTATTAATCATTTATTATCAATAAGAATCCAACTTCTTTAAAATATAATACAAAATCCTATTCTTGTTTTATCGTTCGGCTATAGGTCAGGTTTTTTAAAAACAATAAACACTAAATATTTTTTGATTATTTAATCTTTATTTAATGTTATTTTTCCCAATATTTCGAATAGCTTCGCTATTCATCTTCAGGGGAACACTGTTGGGTACAAAACAATATATGATAAACATTAAGATTAATTTTTGATTATTTCTAATAAATTTACAATTACATACATGTAAATTAAAAATTAAATAAAATTATATTGAATTAACATATTTTCAATATGTCGATCGTCTGTAGTCCTTAGCTGCGAAAACTGATTTGTTTATGTTGTTTTTTGTGTTTGTTTATCACACTTCTGTAAATTTGAGCGCATTTCTCTGTGTCTTGTTTATAGTTAAGTCTTTTCTCTGCAGGAACGTCAATTATGTGTAACATCTCTAAAGTAAATCTCCTGGAATAATGGTTTTCTTGTTGTAATATTTTTACATTATCAAAATTTGGCACATGATTTTCCTTTGCACAGTGGGCTGTAAGTGCAGTTTTTTGTTCCATGGGTTTGTTGATATTTTTCAATGTCATATAGATCTGAGTTTTTTTTTAACCTTTCAGAAAAACCTTTTATATATGTTAGTCCTTTATAATACTTTGTATTAGTCTCTCTTCTTATTGTTGTGTCATTCTTTTTATATGTTAAATTGTTTATAATTGTTTTCGGAAAATCGTTCATGTCTAAGATTTCTTTTATTTTCCGTAAATTTTCTTCATGATACCTATCGTCACTAATGGTGAGTACTCGTCTGATGAAATTACTTGCTGTGTTTATTATAATTCTTCTGGGATGTTTGGAATGGAAATTAATCAGACGACCGGATGCAGTGGGTTTTTTGATACCAGTTGACTGTCATCATATTTTGGTGTCTACTAACAATTGCATCTAAATATGGTAATTTACTATCTCTTTCCGTTTCCACTGTAAATTGTATTTGTGGGTTAAACGCATTTAAAACATTTAGAACTTCATCTGCCGTATCCTTATTTATGATAGCAAATATGTCATCTACGTATTTTGTTAATAATTTGGGTTTTATTTTTAATTTTGTAAGAGATTGATCCAGTACCTCCTCCATAACAATATCGGAAACAACTGGTGATACTGGTGATCCCATCGGCATTCCCTTACATTGTCCGTAAATTCGTTCCTCATATTTAAAATAACGGCTGTCTTTGATGCAAAACTTTAGTAACTCCATGAAAAGGTATTTTGGTATTTTTGTGTGTTGTTGTAATATGTCCCACTTATTTTCTATTATTTGTAGTGCTAAATTTATAGGTATGCTCGGAAATAGCGATACTACGTCATATGATACCATAATTTCATTATTGTCTAATCTCTTATTACTTACTTTTGATTTAAATTCCACTGCGTCTCTTACATTGTAAGTTGAGTTTCTGGTTAAATTTTTTAAAATATGAACTAAATATTTGCAAAGTTCATATGATGGTGCATTTTGTGACGAACAAATTGGTCTTTTGTGTACTTTCGGTAACCCATATATTCTGGGTGCTATAGACGTACTTGTTTTTAATTTATTTTTCTCTGTAATGTTTATTTTTTGTCTGTAATGTTGATGTTGGATCTCTTTTTAGACGTCTATAAGTACACATGTCATTTAAAATTCGAGTCATTTTTTCTTTATAATCATTTCTTGTCATTACTACAGTTTTGTTTCCTTTGTCAGAATTTAATACTAACAAATCTTCATTTTCCTTTAAAAATTGACGCGTCTGACCCACTGTATTCAATATATATTTATCTCTTTGGTTTGTTTTTATTCTGTTCAAATGATCGTCTATAAGCGATGTTAATTTAATTCTACCGTTCTCTTGTTTTTCTCTGTCGCTTATTGTTTGTATGCAATCCTCTCCCTCAGCTATACATTTAAAAAGCGGGAATGTACTCTTTGTACTTGGAAGTGCAAACTTGGGACCTAAAGAGAGTAGCCACTGTATATTTGTTGGTACTTGTTTTTCTGTGTTGTTGATAAACCATTCGTTCTGCTTTGTTATATTTAGTTTTGAAACAGCTTTATTTTTCAAAATATTAAATTTATTTATGTTTTTTGTGTCCTATTTAGCTTGTCATATAAAATATTTTCACTTTTAAAGATTAATGTCCTGTCCTCATCGTCCAAGAGGGAATCAACTTTCGCAGTTAAGAGGTTTTTCTGTTTCTTATGTATATTAAGCAATTGGTGTTTTTGTTGTATTAATAAATTTAATAATTTTATATGAAAATTGTAGATAATTTTAACTAATATTCTATGTACGTTTGGATGTATTTTATTATTTACCATGTATATTGTGTAAACATTTTTAGTGATGTTATTTATAAAATTTGGTATAATACCTGAATGCTTGCATTTTAACAAGAAAGATGTCGATGATTTTAGTTTTGCTAACGTTTTGTTGTTTTTGGTGTACTTTCTAACAGTGTTGATGGTGTTTTTGTTATACTTTATTTTTATTTTGCGATATAACGTCATGTTGATGATATTCGGTGTGCCTTCCGTGTTCATATTTATATATATTTAGTTTAATCGTTGACCTGTTGTATTATAATAATATTCTTGTTTTATCGTTCGGCTATAGGTCAGGTTTTTAAAAAACAATAAACACTAAATATTTTTTGATTATTTAATCTTTATTTAATGTTATTTTTCCCAATATTTCGAATAGCTTCGCTATTCATCTTCAGGGGAACACTGCTGGGTACAAAACAATATATGATAAACATTAAAATTAATTTTTGATTATTTCTAATAAATCTACAATTACATACATGTAAATTAAAAATTAAATAAAATTATATTGAATTAACATATTTTCAATATGTCGATCGTCTGTAGTCCTTAGCTGCGAAAACTGATTTGTTTATGTTGTTTTTTGTGTTTGTTATCACACTTCTTTAAATTTGAGCGCATTTCTCTGTGTCTTGTTTATAGTTAAGTCTTTTCTCTGCAGGAACGTCAATTATGTGTAACATCTCTAAAGTAAATCTCCTGGAATAATGGTTTTCTTGTTGTAATATTTTTACATTATCAAAATTTGGCACATGATTTTCCTTTGCACAGTGGGCCGTAAGTGCAGTTTTTTGTTCCATGGGTTTGTTTTTCGTTCTTATATCTGATTTATGAGATGTTAGTCTGGTCTTCAGTTTATTTTTAGTTGTTCCTACGTATTTCTTATTGCATGTGCCTGAGCCGTCACCGTTGCAGTTAATACTATATATAACGTTGCATTTGTCCTCTTTCTTTAATTTAGTCTTTGTGTTACTATATAGGCTCTGCATAGTATTATTCGTCTTAAATGCCAGTTGATATTTTTCAATGTCATATAGATCTGAGTTTTTTAACCTTTCAGAAAAACCTTTTATATATGTTAGTCCTTTATAATACTTTGTATTAGTCTCTCTTCTTATTGTTGTGTCACTCTTTTTATATGTTAAATTCTTTATAATTGTTTTCGGAAAATCGTTCATGTCTAAGATTTCTTTTATTTTCCGTAAATTTTCTTCATGATACCTGTCGTCACTAATGGTGAGTACTCGTCTGATGAAATTACTTGCTGTGTTTATTATAATTCTTCTGGGATGTTTGGAATGGAAATTAATCAGACGACCGGATGCAGTGGGTTTTTGATACCAGTTGACTGTCATCATATTTTGGTGTCTACTAACAATTGCATCTAAATATGGTAATTTACTATCTCTTTCCGTTTCCACTGTAAATTGTATTTATGGGTTAAACGCATTTAAAACATTTAGAACTTCATCTGCCGTATCCTTATTTATGATAGCAAATATGTCATCTACGTATTTTGTTAATAATTTGGGTTTTATTTTTAATTTTGTAAGGGATTGATCCAGTACCTCCTCCATAACAATATCGGAAACAACTGGTGATACTGGTGATCCCATCGGCATTCCCTTACATTGTCCGTAAATTCGTTCCTCATATTTAAAATAACGGCTGTCTTTGATGCAAAACTTTAGTAACTCCATGAAAAGGTATTTTGGTATTTTTGTGTGTTGTTGTAATATGTCCCACTTATTTTCTATTATTTGTAGTGCTAAATGTATAGGTATGCTCGGAAATAGCGATACTACGTCATATGATACCATAATTTCATTATTGTCTAATTTCTTATTATTTACCTTTGATTTAAATTCCACTGCGTCTCTTACATTGTAAGTTGAGTTTCTGGTTAAATTTTTTTAAATATGAACTAAATATTTGCATTTTGATGGTGCATTTTGTGACGGACAAATTGGTCTTAAAGGCATTCCTATTTTGTGGACTTTCGGTAACCCATATATTCTGGGTGCTATAGACGTACTTGTTTTTAATTTACTTTTCTCCGTAGATGTTATGATATTTAAATTATATAATTTGTCTACTAAAGTATTATTTTTTGTCTGTAATGTTGATGTTGGATCTCTTTTTAGACGTCTATAAGTACACATGTCATTTAAAATTCGAGTCATTTTTTCTTTATAATCATTTCTTGTCATTACTACAGTTTTGTTTCCTTTGTCAGAATTTAATACTAACAAATCTTCATTTTCCTTTAAAAATTGACGCGTCTGACCCACTGTATTCAATATATGTTTATCTCTTTGGTTTGTTTTTATTCTGTTCAAATGATCGTCTATAAGCGATGTTAATTTAATTCTACCGTTCTCTTGTTTTTCTCTGTCGCTTATTGTTTGTATGCAATCCTCTCCCTCAGCTATACATTTAAAAAGCGGGAATGTACTCTTTGTACTTGGAAGTGCAAACTTGGCACCTAAAGAGAGTAGCCACTGTATATTTGTTGGTACTTGTTTTTCTGTGTTGTTGATAAACCATTCGTTCTGCTTTGTTATATTTAGTTTTGAAACAGCTTTATTTTTCAAAATATTAAATTTATTTATGTGTATAGCTTTTTGTGTCCTATTTAGCTTGTCATATAAAATATTTTCACTTTCAAAGAATAATGTCCTGTCCTCTTCGTCCAATAGGGAATCAACGTTCGCAGTTAAGATGTTTTTCTGTTTCTTATGTATATTAAGCAATTGGTGTTTTTGTTGTATTAATAAATTTAATAATTTTATATGAAAATTGTAGATAATTTTAACTAATATTCTATGTACGTTTGGATGTATTTTATTATTTACCATGTATATTGTGTAAACATTTTTAGTGATGTTATTTATAAAATTTGGTATAATACCTGAATGTTTGCATTTTAACAAGAAAGATGTCGATGATTTTAGTTTTGCTAACGTTTTGTTGTTTTTGGTGTACTTTCTAACAGTGTTGATGGTGTTTTTGTTATACTTTATTTTTATTTTGCGATATAACGTCATGTTGATGATATTCGGTGTGCCTTCCGTTTTCATATGTATATATATTTAGTTTAATCGTTGACCTGTTGTATTATAATAATATTCTTGTTTTATCGTTCGGCTATAGGTCAGGTTTTTAAAAAACGTCAATTATGTGTAACATCTCTAAAGTAAATCTCCTGGAATAATGGTTTTCTTGTTGTAATATTTTTACATTATCAAAATTTGGCACATGATTTTCCTTTGCACAGTGGGCCGTAAGTGCAGTTTTTTGTTCCATGGGTTTGTTTTTCGTTCTTATATCTGATTTATGAGATGTTAGTCTGGTCTTCAGTTTATTTTTAGTTGTTCCTACGTATTTCTTATTGCATGTGCCTGAGCCGTCACCGTTGCAGTTAATACTATATATAACGTTGCATTTGTCCTCTTTCTTTAATTTAGTCTTTGTGTTACTATATAGGCTCTGCATAGTATTATTCGTCTTAAATGCCAGTTGATATTTTTCAATGTCATATAGATCTGAGTTTTTTAACCTTTCAGAAAAACCTTTTATATATGTTAGTCCTTTATAATACTTTGTATTAGTCTCTCTTCTTATTGTTGTGTCATTCTTTTTATATGTTAAATTCTTTATAATTGTTTTCGGAAAATCGTTCATGTCTAAGATTTCTTTTATTTTCCGTAAATTTTCTTCATGATACCTGTCGTCACTAATGGTGAGTACTCGTCTGATGAAATTACTTGCTGTGTTTATTATAATTCTTCTGGGATGTTTGGAATGGAAATTAATCAGACGACCGGATGCAGTGGGTTTTTGATACCAGTTGACTGTCATCATATTTTGGTGTCTACTAACAATTGCATCTAAATATGGTAATTTACTATCTCTTTCCGTTTCCACTGTAAATTGTATTTATGGGTTAAACGCATTTAAAACATTTAGAACTTCATCTGCCGTATCCTTATTTATGATAGCAAATATGTCATCTACGTATTTTGTTAATAATTTGGGTTTTATTTTTAATTTTGTAAGGGATTGATCCAGTACCTCCTCCATAACAATATCGGAAACAACTGGTGATACTGGTGATCCCATCGGCATTCCCTTACATTGTGCGTAAATTCGTTCCTCATATTTAAAATAACGGCTGTCTTTGATGCAAAACTTTAGTAACTCCATGAAAAGGTATTTTGGTATTTTTGTGTGTTGTTGTAATATGTCCCACTTATTTTCTATTATTTGTAGTGCTAAATGTATAGGTATGCTCGGAAATAGCGATACTACGTCATATGATACCATAATTTCATTATTGTCTAATTTCTTATTATTTACCTTTGATTTAAATTCCACTGCGTCTCTTACATTGTAAGTTGAGTTTCTGGTTAAATTTTTTAAAATATGAACTAAATATTTGCATTTTGATGGTGCATTTTGTGACGGACAAATTGGTCTTAAAGGCATTCCTATTTTGTGTACTTTCGGTAACCCATATATTCTGGGTGCTATAGACGTACTTGTTTTTAATTTACTTTTCTCCGTAGATGTTATGATATTTAAATTATATAATTTGTCTACTAAAGTATTATTTTTTGTCTGTAATGTTGATGTTGGATCTCTTTTTAGACGTCTATAAGTACACATGTCATTTAAAATTCGAGTCATTTTTTCTTTATAATCATTTCTTGTCATTACTACAGTTTTGTTTCCTTTGTCAGAATTTAATACTAACAAATCTTCATTTTCCTTTAAAAATTGACGCGTCTGACCCACTGTATTCAATATATGTTTATCTCTTTGGTTTGTTTTTATTCTGTTCAAATGATCGTCTATAAGCGATGTTAATTTAATTCTACCGTTCTCTTGTTTTTCTCTGTCGCTTATTGTTTGTATGCAATCCTCTCCCTCAGCTATACATTTAAAAAGCGGGAATGTACTCTTTGTACTTGGAAGTGCAAACTTGGCACCTAAAGAGAGTAGCCACTGTATATTTGTTGGTACTTGTTTTTCTGTGTTGTTGATAAACCATTCGTTCTGCTTTGTTATATTTAGTTTTGAAACAGCTTTATTTTTCAAAATATTAAATTTATTTATGTGTATAGCTTTTTGTGTCCTATTTAGCTTGTCATATAAAATATTTTCACTTTCAAAGAATAATGTCCTGTCCTCTTCGTCCAATAGGGAATCAACGTTCGCAGTTAAGATGTTTTTCTGTTTCTTATGTATATTAAGCAATTGGTGTTTTTGTTGTATTAATAAATTTAATAATTTTATATGAAAATTGTAGATAATTTTAACTAATATTCTATGTACGTTTGGATGTATTTTATTATTTACCATGTATATTGTGTAAACATTTTTAGTGATGTTATTTATAAAATTTGGTATAATACCTGAATGTTTGCATTTTAACAAGAAAGATGTCGATGATTTTAGTTTTGCTAACGTTTTGTTGTTTTTGGTGTACTTTCTAACAGTGTTGATGGTGTTTTTGTTATACTTTATTTTTATTTTGCGATATAACGTCATGTTGATGATATTCGGTGTGCCTTCCGTTTTCATATGTATATATATTTAGTTTAATCGTTGACCTGTTGTATTATAATAATATTCTTGTTTTATCGTTCGGCTATAGGTCAGGTTTTTAAAAAACGTCAATTATGTGTAACATCTCTAAAGTAAATCTCCTGGAATAATGGTTTTCTTGTTGTAATATTTTTACATTATCAAAATTTGGCACATGATTTTCCTTTGCACAGTGGGCCGTAAGTGCAGTTTTTTGTTCCATGGGTTTGTTTTTCGTTCTTATATCTGATTTATGAGATGTTAGTCTGGTCTTCCGTTTATTTTTAGTTGTTCCTACGTATTTCTTATTGCATGTGCCTGAGCCGTCACCGTTGCAGTTAATACTATATATAACGTTGCATTTGTCCTCTTTCTTTAATTTAGTCTTTGTGTTACTATATAGGCTCTGCATAGTATTATTCGTCTTAAATGCCAGTTGATATTTTTCAATGTCATATAGATCTGAGTTTTTTAACCTTTCAGAAAAACCTTTTATATATGTTAGTCCTTTATAATACTTTGTATTAGTCTCTCTTCTTATTGTTGTGTCACTCTTTTTATATGTTAAATTCTTTATAATTGTTTTCGGAAAATCGTTCATGTCTAAGATTTCTTTTATTTTCCGTAAATTTTCTTCATGATACCTGTCGTCACTAATGGTGAGTACTCGTCTGATGAAATTACTTGCTGTGTTTATTATAATTCTTCTGGGATGTTTGGAATGGAAATTAATCAGACGACCGGATGCAGTGGGTTTTTGATACCAGTTGACTGTCATCATATTTTGGTGTCTACTAACAATTGCATCTAAATATGGTAATTTACTATCTCTTTCCGTTTCCACTGTAAATTGTATTTATGGGTTAAACGCATTTAAAACATTTAGAACTTCATCTGCCGTATCCTTATTTATGATAGCAAATATGTCATCTACGTATTTTGTTAATAATTTGGGTTTTATTTTTAATTTTGTAAGGGATTGATCCAGTACCTCCTCCATAACAATATCGGAAACAACTGGTGATACTGGTGATCCCATCGGCATTCCCTTACATTGTCCGTAAATTCGTTCCTCATATTTAAAATAACGGCTGTCTTTGATGCAAAACTTTAGTAACTCCATGAAAAGGTATTTTGGTATTTTTGTGTGTTGTTGTAATATGTCCCACTTATTTTCTATTATTTGTAGTGCTAAATGTATAGGTATGCTCGGAAATAGCGATACTACGTCATATGATACCATAATTTCATTATTGTCTAATTTCTTATTATTTACCTTTGATTTAAATTCCACTGCGTCTCTTACATTGTAAGTTGAGTTTCTGGTTAAATTTTTTAAAATATGAACTAAATATTTGCATTTTGATGGTGCATTTTGTGACGAACAAATTGGTCTTAAAGGCATTCCTATTTTGTGTACTTTCGGTAACCCATATATTCTGGGTGCTATAGACGTACTTGTTTTTAATTTACTTTTCTCCGTAGATGTTATGATATTTAAATTATATAATTTGTCTACTAAAGTATTATTTTTTGTCTGTAATGTTGATGTTGGATCTCTTTTTAGACGTCTATAAGTACACATGTCATTTAAAATTCGAGTCATTTTTTCTTTATAATCATTTCTTGTCATTACTACAGTTTTGTTTCCTTTGTCAGAATTTAATACTAACAAATCTTCATTTTCCTTTAAAAATTGACGCGTCTGACCCACTGTATTCAATATATGTTTATCTCTTTGGTTTGTTTTTATTCTGTTCAAATGATCGTCTATAAGCGATGTTAATTTAATTCTACCGTTCTCTTGTTTTTCTCTGTCGCTTATTGTTTGTATGCAATCCTCTCCCTCAGCTATACATTTAAAAAGCGGGAATGTACTCTTTGTACTTGGAAGTGCAAACTTGGCACCTAAAGAGAGTAGCCACTGTATATTTGTTGGTACTTGTTTTTCTGTGTTGTTGATAAACCATTCGTTCTGCTTTGTTATATTTAGTTTTGAAACAGCTTTATTTTTCAAAATATTAAATTTATTTATGTGTATAGCTTTTTGTGTCCTATTTAGCTTGTCATATAAAATATTTTCACTTTCAAAGAATAATGTCCTGTCCTCTTCGTCCAATAGGGAATCAACGTTCGCAGTTAAGATGTTTTTCTGTTTCTTATGTATATTAAGCAATTGGTGTTTTTGTTGTATTAATAAATTTAATAATTTTATATGAAAATTGTAGATAATTTTAACTAATATTCTATGTACGTTTGGATGTATTTTATTATTTACCATGTATATTGTGTAAACATTTTTAGTGATGTTATTTATAAAATTTGGTATAATACCTGAATGTTTGCATTTTAACAAGAAAGATGTCGATGATTTTAGTTTTGCTAACGTTTTGTTGTTTTTGGTGTACTTTCTAACAGTGTTGATGGTGTTTTTGTTATACTTTATTTTTATTTTGCGATATAACGTCATGTTGATGATATTCGGTGTGCCTTCCGTTTTCATATGTATATATATTTAGTTTAATCGTTGACCTGTTGTATTATAATAATATTCTTGTTTTATCGTTCGGCTATAGGTCAGGTTTTTAAAAAACAATAAACACTAAATATTTTTTGATTATTTAATCTTTATTTAATGTTATTTTTCCCAATATTTCGAATAGCTTCGCTATTCATCTTCAGGGGAACACTGCTGGGTACAAAACAATATATGATAAACATTAAAATTAATTTTTGATTATTTCTAATAAATCTACAATTACATACATGTAAATTAAAAATTAAATAAAATTATATTGAATTAACATATTTTCAATATGTCGATCGTCTGTAGTCCTTAGCTGCGAAAACTGATTTGTTTATGTTGTTCTTTGTGTTTGTTTATCACACTTCTGTAAATTTGAGCGCATTTCTCTGTGTCTTGTTTATAGTTAAGTCTTTTCTCTGCAGGAACGTCAATTATGTGTAACATCTCTAAAGTAAATCTCCTGGAATAATGGTTTTCTTGTTGTAATATTTTTACATTATCAAAATTTGGCACATGATTTTCCTTTGCACAGTGGGCCGTAAGTGCAGTTTTTTGTTCCATGGGTTTGTTTTTCGTTCTTATATCTGATTTATGAGATGTTAGTCTGGTCTTCAGTTTATTTTTAGTTGTTCCTACGTATTTCTTATTGCATGTGCCTGAGCCGTCACCGTTGCAGTTAATACTATATATAACGTTGCATTTGTCCTCTTTCTTTAATTTAGTCTTTGTGTTACTATATAGGCTCTGCATAGTATTATTCGTCTTAAATGCCAGTTGATATTTTTCAATGTCATATAGATCTGAGTTTTTTAACCTTTCAGAAAAACCTTTTATATATGTTAGTCCTTTATAATACTTTGTATTAGTCTCTCTTCTTATTGTTGTGTCACTCTTTTTATATGTTAAATTCTTTATAATTGTTTTCGGAAAATCGTTCATGTCTAAGATTTCTTTTATTTTCCGTAAATTTTCTTCATGATACCTGTCGTCACTAATGGTGAGTACTCGTCTGATGAAATTACTTGCTGTGTTTATTATAATTCTTCTGGGATGTTTGGAATGGAAATTAATCAGACGACCGGATGCAGTGGGTTTTTGATACCAGTTGACTGTCATCATATTTTGGTGTCTACTAACAATTGCATCTAAATATGGTAATTTACTATCTCTTTCCGTTTCCACTGTAAATTGTATTTATGGGTTAAACGCATTTAAAACATTTAGAACTTCATCTGCCGTATCCTTATTTATGATAGCAAATATGTCATCTACGTATTTTGTTAATAATTTGGGTTTTATTTTTAATTTTGTAAGGGATTGATCCAGTACCTCCTCCATAACAATATCGGAAACAACTGGTGATACTGGTGATCCCATCGGCATTCCCTTACATTGTCCGTAAATTCGTTCCTCATATTTAAAATAACGGCTGTCTTTGATGCAAAACTTTAGTAACTCCATGAAAAGGTATTTTGGTATTTTTGTGTGTTGTTGTAATATGTCCCACTTATTTTCTATTATTTGTAGTGCTAAATGTATAGGTATGCTCGGAAATAGCGATACTACGTCATATGATACCATAATTTCATTATTGTCTAATTTCTTATTATTTACCTTTGATTTAAATTCCACTGCGTCTCTTACATTGTAAGTTGAGTTTCTGGTTAAATTTTTTAAAATATGAACTAAATATTTGCATTTTGATGGTGCATTTTGTGACGAACAAATTGGTCTTAAAGGCATTCCTATTTTGTGTACTTTCGGTAACCCATATATTCTGGGTGCTATAGACGTACTTGTTTTTAATTTACTTTTCTCCGTAGATGTTATGATATTTAAATTATATAATTTGTCTACTAAAGTATTATTTTTTGTCTGTAATGTTGATGTTGGATCTCTTTTTAGACGTCTATAAGTACACATGTCATTTAAAATTCGAGTCATTTTTTCTTTATAATCATTTCTTGTCATTACTACAGTTTTGTTTCCTTTGTCAGAATTTAATACTAACAAATCTTCATTTTCCTTTAAAAATTGACGCGTCTGACCCACTGTATTCAATATATGTTTATCTCTTTGGTTTGTTTTTATTCTGTTCAAATGATCGTCTATAAGCGATGTTAATTTAATTCTACCGTTCTCTTGTTTTTCTCTGTCGCTTATTGTTTGTATGCAATCCTCTCCCTCAGCTATACATTTAAAAAGCGGGAATGTACTCTTTGTACTTGGAAGTGCAAACTTGGCACCTAAAGAGAGTAGCCACTGTATATTTGTTGGTACTTGTTTTTCTGTGTTGTTGATAAACCATTCGTTCTGCTTTGTTATATTTAGTTTTGAAACAGCTTTATTTTTCAAAATATTAAATTTATTTATGTGTATAGCTTTTTGTGTCCTATTTAGCTTGTCATATAAAATATTTTCACTTTCAAAGAATAATGTCCTGTCCTCTTCGTCCAATAGGGAATCAACGTTCGCAGTTAAGATGTTTTTCTGTTTCTTATGTATATTAAGCAATTGGTGTTTTTGTTGTATTAATAAATTTAATAATTTTATATGAAAATTGTAGATAATTTTAACTAATATTCTATGTACGTTTGGATGTATTTTATTATTTACCATGTATATTGTGTAAACATTTTTAGTGATGTTATTTATAAAATTTGGTATAATACCTGAATGTTTGCATTTTAACAAGAAAGATGTCGATGATTTTAGTTTTGCTAACGTTTTGTTGTTTTTGGTGTACTTTCTAACAGTGTTGATGGTGTTTTTGTTATACTTTATTTTTATTTTGCGATATAACGTCATGTTGATGATATTCGGTGTGCCTTCCGTTTTCATATGTATATATATTTAGTTTAATCGTTGACCTGTTGTATTATAATAATATTCTTGTTTTATCGTTCGGCTATAGGTCAGGTTTTTAAAAAACAATAAACACTAAATATTTTTTGATTATTTAATCTTTATTTAATGTTATTTTTCCCAATATTTCGAATAGCTTCGCTATTCATCTTCAGGGGAACACTGCTGGGTACAAAACAATATATGATAAACATTAAAATTAATTTTTGATTATTTCTAATAAATCTACAATTACATACATGTAAATTAAAAATTAAATAAAATTATATTGAATTAACATATTTTCAATATGTCGATCGTCTGTAGTCCTTAGCTGCGAAAACTGATTTGTTTATGTTGTTCTTTGTGTTTGTTTATCACACTTCTGTAAATTTGAGCGCATTTCTCTGTGTCTTGTTTATAGTTAAGTCTTTTCTCTGCAGGAACGTCAATTATGTGTAACATCTCTAAAGTAAATCTCCTGGAATAATGGTTTTCTTGTTGTAATATTTTTACATTATCAAAATTTGGCACATGATTTTCCTTTGCACAGTGGGCCGTAAGTGCAGTTTTTTGTTCCATGGGTTTGTTTTTCGTTCTTATATCTGATTTATGAGATGTTAGTCTGGTCTTCAGTTTATTTTTAGTTGTTCCTACGTATTTCTTATTGCATGTGCCTGAGCCGTCACCGTTGCAGTTAATACTATATATAACGTTGCATTTGTCCTCTTTCTTTAATTTAGTCTTTGTGTTACTATATAGGCTCTGCATAGTATTATTCGTCTTAAATGCCAGTTGATATTTTTCAATGTCATATAGATCTGAGTTTTTTAACCTTTCAGAAAAACCTTTTATATATGTTAGTCCTTTATAATACTTTGTATTAGTCTCTCTTCTTATTGTTGTGTCGCTCTTTTTATATGTTAAATTGTTTATAATTGTTTTCGGAAAATCGTTCATGTCTAAGATTTCTTTTATTTTCCGTAAATTTTCTTCATGATACCTGTCGTCACTAATGGTGAGTACTCGTCTGATGAAATTACTTGCTGTGTTTATTATAATTCTTCTGGGATATTTGGAATGGAAATTAATCAGACGACCGGATGCAGTGGGTTTTCGATACCAGTTGACTGTCATCATATTTTGGTGTCTACTAACAATTGCATCTAAATATGGTAATTTACTATCTCTTTCCGTTTCCACTGTAAATTGTATTTATGGGTTAAACGCATTTAAAACATTTAGAACTTCATCTGCCGTATCCTTATTTATGATAGCAAATATGTCATCTACGTATTTTGTTAATAATTTGGGTTTTATTTTTAATTTTGTAAGGGATTGATCCAGTACCTCCTCCATAACAATATCGGAAACAACTGGTGATACTGGTGATCCCATCGGCATTCCCTTACATTGTCCGTAAATTCGTTCCTCATATTTAAAATAACGGCTGTCTTTGATGCAAAACTTTAGTAACTCCATGAAAAGGTATTTTGGTATTTTTGTGTGTTGTTGTAATATGTCCCACTTATTTTCTATTATTTGTTGTGCTAAATTTATAGGTATGCTCGGAAATAGCGATACTACGTCATATGATACCATAATTTCATTATTGTCTAATCTCTTATTATTTAGTTTTGATTTAAATTCCACTGCGTCTCTTACATTGTAAGTTGAGTTTCTGGTTAAATTTTTTAAAATATGAACTAAATATTTGCATTTTGATGGTGCATTTTGTGACGAACAAATTGGTCTTAAAGGCATTCCTATTTTGTGTACTTTCGGTAACCCATATATTCTGGGTGCTATAGACGTACTTGTTTTTAATTTACTTTTCTCCGTAGATGTTATGATATTTAAATTATATAATTTGTCTACTAAAGTATTATTTTTTGTCTGTAATGTTGATGTTGGATCTCTTTTTAGACGTCTATAAGTACACATGTCATTTAAAATTCGAGTCATTTTTTCTTTATAATCATTTCTTGTCATTACTACAGTTTTGTTTCCTTTGTCAGAATTTAATACTAACAAATCTTCATTTTCCTTTAAAAATTGACGCGTCTGACCCACTGTATTCAATATATGTTTATCTCTTTGGTTTGTTTTTATTCTGTTCAAATGATCGTCTATAAGCGATGTTAATTTAATTCTACCGTTCTCTTGTTTTTCTCTGTCGCTTATTGTTTGTATGCAATCCTCTCCCTCAGCTATACATTTAAAAAGCGGGAATGTACTCTTTGTACTTGGAAGTGCAAACTTGGCACCTAAAGAGAGTAGCCACTGTATATTTGTTGGTACTTGTTTTTCTGTGTTGTTGATAAACCATTCGTTCTGCTTTGTTATATTTAGTTTTGAAACAGCTTTATTTTTCAAAATATTAAATTTATTTATGTGTATAGCTTTTTGTGTCCTATTTAGCTTGTCATATAAAATATTTTCACTTTCAAAGAATAATGTCCTGTCCTCTTCGTCCAATAGGGAATCAACGTTCGCAGTTAAGATGTTTTTCTGTTTCTTATGTATATTAAGCAATTGGTGTTTTTGTTGTATTAATAAATTTAATAATTTTATATGAAAATTGTAGATAATTTTAACTAATATTCTATGTACGTTTGGATGTATTTTATTATTTACCATGTATATTGTGTAAACATTTTTAGTGATGTTATTTATAAAATTTGGTATAATACCTGAATGTTTGCATTTTAACAAGAAAGATGTCGATGATTTTAGTTTTGCTAACGTTTTGTTGTTTTTGGTGTACTTTCTAACAGTGTTGATGGTGTTTTTGTTATACTTTATTTTTATTTTGCGATATAACGTCATGTTGATGATATTCGGTGTGCCTTCCGTTTTCATATGTATATATATTTAGTTTAATCGTTGACCTGTTGTATTATAATAATATTCTTGTTTTATCGTTCGGCTATAGGTCAGGTTTTTAAAAAACGTCAATTATGTGTAACATCTCTAAAGTAAATCTCCTGGAATAATGGTTTTCTTGTTGTAATATTTTTACATTATCAAAATTTGGCACATGATTTTCCTTTGCACAGTGGGCCGTAAGTGCAGTTTTTTGTTCCATGGGTTTGTTTTTCGTTCTTATATCTGATTTATGAGATGTTAGTCTGGTCTTCAGTTTATTTTTAGTTGTTCCTACGTATTTCTTATTGCATGTGCCTGAGCCGTCACCGTTGCAGTTAATACTATATATAACGTTGCATTTGTCCTCTTTCTTTAATTTAGTCTTTGTGTTACTATATAGGCTCTGCATAGTATTATTCGTCTTAAATGCCAGTTGATATTTTTCAATGTCATATAGATCTGAGTTTTTTAACCTTTCAGAAAAACCTTTTATATATGTTAGTCCTTTATAATACTTTGTATTAGTCTCTCTTCTTATTGTTGTGTCACTCTTTTTATATGTTAAATTCTTTATAATTGTTTTCGGAAAATCGTTCATGTCTAAGATTTCTTTTATTTTCCGTAAATTTTCTTCATGATACCTGTCGTCACTAATGGTGAGTACTCGTCTGATGAAATTACTTGCTGTGTTTATTATAATTCTTCTGGGATGTTTGGAATGGAAATTAATCAGACGACCGGATGCAGTGGGTTTTTGATACCAGTTGACTGTCATCATATTTTGGTGTCTACTAACAATTGCATCTAAATATGGTAATTTACTATCTCTTTCCGTTTCCACTGTAAATTGTATTTATGGGTTAAACGCATTTAAAACATTTAGAACTTCATCTGCCGTATCCTTATTTATGATAGCAAATATGTCATCTACGTATTTTGTTAATAATTTGGGTTTTATTTTTAATTTTGTAAGGGATTGATCCAGTACCTCCTCCATAACAATATCGGAAACAACTGGTGATACTGGTGATCCCATCGGCATTCCCTTACATTGTCCGTAAATTCGTTCCTCATATTTAAAATAACGGCTGTCTTTGATGCAAAACTTTAGTAACTCCATGAAAAGGTATTTTGGTATTTTTGTGTGTTGTTGTAATATGTCCCACTTATTTTCTATTATTTGTAGTGCTAAATGTATAGGTATGCTCGGAAATAGCGATACTACGTCATATGATACCATAATTTCATTATTGTCTAATTTCTTATTATTTACCTTTGATTTAAATTCCACTGCGTCTCTTACATTGTAAGTTGAGTTTCTGGTTAAATTTTTTAAAATATGAACTAAATATTTGCATTTTGATGGTGCATTTTGTGACGAACAAATTGGTCTTAAAGGCATTCCTATTTTGTGTACTTTCGGTAACCCATATATTCTGGGTGCTATAGACGTACTTGTTTTTAATTTACTTTTCTCCGTAGATGTTATGATATTTAAATTATATAATTTGTCTACTAAAGTATTATTTTTTGTCTGTAATGTTGATGTTGGATCTCTTTTTAGACGTCTATAAGTACACATGTCATTTAAAATTCGAGTCATTTTTTCTTTATAATCATTTCTTGTCATTACTACAGTTTTGTTTCCTTTGTCAGAATTTAATACTAACAAATCTTCATTTTCCTTTAAAAATTGACGCGTCTGACCCACTTTATTCAATATATATTTATCTCTTTGGTTTGTTTTTATTCTGTTCAAATGATCGTCTATAAGCGATGTTAATTTAATTCTACCGTTCTCTTGTTTTTCTCTGTCGCTTATTGTTTGTATGCAATCCTCTCCCTCAGCTATACATTTAAAAAGCGGGAATGTACTCTTTGTACTTGGAAGTGCAAACTTGGCACCTAAAGAGAGTAGCCACTGTATATTTGTTGGTACTTGTTTTTCTGTGTTGTTGATAAACCATTCGTTCTGCTTTGTTATATTTAGTTTTGAAACAGCTTTATTTTTCAAAATATTAAATTTATTTATGTGTATAGCTTTTTGTGTCCTATTTAGCTTGTCATATAAAATATTTTCACTTTCAAAGAATAATGTCCTGTCCTCTTCGTCCAATAGGGAATCAACGTTCGCAGTTAAGATGTTTTTCTGTTTCTTATGTATATTAAGCAATTGGTGTTTTTGTTGTATTAATAAATTTAATAATTTTATATGAAAATTGTAGATAATTTTAACTAATATTCTATGTACGTTTGGATGTATTTTATTATTTAGCATGTATATTGTGTAAACATTTTTAGTGATGTTATTTATAAAATTTGGTATAATACCTGAATGTTTGCATTTTAACAAGAAAGATGTCGATGATTTTAGTTTTGCTAACGTTTTGTTGTTTTTGGTGTACTTTCTAACAGTGTTGATGGTGTTTTTGTTATACTTTATTTTTATTTTGCGATATAACGTCATGTTGATGATATTCGGTGTGCCTTCCGTTTTCATATGTATATATATTTAGTTTAATCGTTGACCTGTTGTATTATAATAATATTCTTGTTTTATCGTTCGGCTATAGGTCAGGTTTTTAAAAAACAATAAACACTAAATATTTTTTGATTATTTAATCTTTATTTAATGTTATTTTTCCCAATATTTCGAATAGCTTCGCTATTCATCTTCAGGGGAACACTACTGGGTACAAAACAATATATGATAAACATTAAAATTAATTTTTGATTATTTCTAATAAATCTACAATTACATACATGTAAATTAAAAATTAAATAAAATTATATTGAATTAACATATTTTCAATATGTCGATCGTCTGTAGTCCTTAGCTGCGAAAACTGATTTGTTTATGTTGTTCTTTGTGTTTGTTTATCACACTTCTGTAAATTTGAGCGCATTTCTCTGTGTCTTGTTTATAGTTAAGTCTTTTCTCTGCAGGAACGTCAATTATGTGTAACATCTCTAAAGTAAATCTCCTGGAATAATGGTTTTCTTGTTGTAATATTTTTACATTATCAAAATTTGGCACATGATTTTCCTTTGCACAGTGGGCCGTAAGTGCAGTTTTTTGTTCCATGGGTTTGTTTTTCGTTCTTATATCTGATTTATGAGATGTTAGTCTGGTCTTCAGTTTATTTTTAGTTGTTCCTACGTATTTCTTATTGCATGTGCCTGAGCCGTCACCGTTGCAGTTAATACTATATATAACGTTGCATTTGTCCTCTTTCTTTAATTTAGTCTTTGTGTTACTATATAGGCTCTGCATAGTATTATTCGTCTTAAATGCCAGTTGATATTTTTCAATGTCATATAGATCTGAGTTTTTTAACCTTTCAGAAAAACCTTTTATATATGTTAGTCCTTTATAATACTTTGTATTAGTCTCTCTTCTTATTGTTGTGTCGCTCTTTTTATATGTTAAATTGTTTATAATTGTTTTCGGAAAATCGTTCATGTCTAAGATTTCTTTTATTTTCCGTAAATTTTCTTCATGATACCTGTCGTCACTAATGGTGAGTACTCGTCTGATGAAATTACTTGCTGTGTTTATTATAATTCTTCTGGGATATTTGGAATGGAAATTAATCAGACGACCGGATGCAGTGGGTTTTCGATACCAGTTGACTGTCATCATATTTTGGTGTCTACTAACAATTGCATCTAAATATGGTAATTTACTATCTCTTTCCGTTTCCACTGTAAATTGTATTTATGGGTTAAACGCATTTAAAACATTTAGAACTTCATCTGCCGTATCCTTATTTATGATAGCAAATATGTCATCTACGTATTTTGTTAATAATTTGGGTTTTATTTTTAATTTTGTAAGGGATTGATCCAGTACCTCCTCCATAACAATATCGGAAACAACTGGTGATACTGGTGATCCCATCGGCATTCCTTTACATTGTCCGTAAATTCGTTCCTCATATTTAAAATAAAGGCTGTCTTTGATGCAAAACTTTAGTAACTCCATGAAAAGGTATTTTGGTATTTTTGTGTGTTGTTGTAATATGTCCCACTTATTTTCTATTATTTGTTGTGCTAAATTTATAGGTATGCTCGGAAATAGCGATACTACGTCATATGATACCATAATTTCATTATTGTCTAATCTCTTATTATTTAGTTTTGATTTAAATTCCACTGCGTCTCTTACATTGTAAGTTGAGTTTCTGGTTAAATTTTTTAAAATATGAACTAAATATTTGCATTTTGATGGTGCATTTTGTGACGAACAAATTGGTCTTAAAGGCATTCCTATTTTGTGTACTTTCGGTAACCCATATATTCTGGGTGCTATAGACGTAGTTGTTTTTAATTTATTTTTCTCCGTAGATGTTATGATATTTAAATTATATAATTTGTCTACTAAAGTATTATTTTTTGTCTGTAATGTTGATGTTGGATATCTTTTTAGACGTCTATAAGTACACATGTCATTTAAAATTCGAGTCATTTTTTCTTTATAATCATTTCTTGTCATTACTACAGTTTTGTTTCCTTTGTCAGAATTTAATACTAACAAATCTTCATTTTCCTTTAAAAATTGACGCGTCTGACCCACTTTATTCAATATATATTTATCTCTTTGGTTTGTTTTTATTCTGTTCAAATGATCGTCTATAAGCGATGTTAATTTAATTCTACCGTTCTCTTGTTTTTCTCTGTCGCTTATTGTTTGTATGCAATCCTCTCCCTCAGCTATACATTTAAAAAGCGGGAATGTACTCTTTGTACTTGGAAGTGCAAACTTGGCACCTAAAGAGAGTAGCCACTGCATATTTGTTGGTACTTGTTTTTCTGTGTTGTTGATAAACCATTCGTTCTGCTTTGTTATATTTAGTTTTGAAACAGCTTTATTTTTCAAAATATTAAATTTATTTATATGTACAGCTTTTTGTGTCCTATTTAGCTTGTCATATAAAATATTTTCACTTTTAAAGATTAATGTCCTGTCCTCTTCGTCCAATAGGGAATCAACTTTCGCAGTTAAGATGTTTTTCTGTTTCTTATGTATATTAAGCAATTGGTGTTTTTGTTGTATTAATAAATTTAATAATTTTATATGAAAATTGTAGATAATTTTAACTAATATTCTATGTACGTTTGGATGTATTTTATTATTTACCATGTATATTGTGTAAACATTTTTAGTGATGTTATTTATAAAATTTGGTATAATACCTGAATGTTTGCATTTTAACAAGAAAGATGTCGATGATTTTAGTTTTGCTAACGTTTTGTTGTTTTTGGTGTACTTTCTAACAGTGTTTATGCTGTTTTTGTTATACTTTATTTTTATTTTGCGATATAACGTCATGTTGATGATATTCGGTGTGCCTTCGGTTTTCATATGTATATATATTTAGTTTAATCGTTGACCTGTTGTATTATAATAATATTCTTGTTTTATCGTTCGGCTATAGGTCAGGTTTTTAAAAAACAATAAACACTAAATATTTTTTGATTATTTAATCTTTATTTAATGTTATTTTTCCCAATATTTCGAATAGCTTCGCTATTCATCTTCAGGGGAACACTGCTGGGTACAAAACAATATATGATAAACATTAAAATTAATTTTTGATTATTTCTAATAAATTTACAATTACATACATGTAAATTAAAAATTAAATAAAATTATATTGAATTAACATATTTTCAATATGTCGATCGTCTGTAGTCCTTAGCTGCGAAAACTGATTTGTTTATGTTGTTTTTTGTGTTTGTTTATCACACTTCTGTAAATTTGAGCGCATTTCTCTGTGTCTTGTTTATAGTTAAGTCTTTTCTCTGCAGGAACGTCAATTATGTGTAACATCTCTAAAGTAAATCTCCTGGAATAATGGTTTTCTTGTTGTAATATTTTTACATTATCAAAATTTGGCACATGATTTTCCTTTGCACAGTGGGCCGTAAGTGCAGTTTTTTGTTCCATGGGTTTGTTTTTCGTTCTTATATCTGATTTATGAGATGTTAGTCTGGTCTTCAGTTTATTTTTAGTTGTTCCTACGTATTTCTTATTGCATGTGCCTGAGCCGTCACCGTTGCAGTTAATACTATATATAACGTTGCATTTGACCTCTTTCTTTAATTTAGTCTTTGTGTTACTATATAGGCTCTGCACAGTATTATTCGTCTTAAATGCCAGTTGATATTTTTCAATGTCCTATAGATCTGAGTTTTTTACCTTTCAGAAAAACCTTTTATATATGTTAGTCCTTTATAATACTTTGTATTAGTCTCTCTTCTTATTGTTGTGTCATTCTTTTTATATGTTAAATTGTTTATAATTGTTTTCGGAAAATCGTTCATGTCTAAGATTTCTTTTATTTTCCGTAAATTTTCTTCATGATACCTGTCGTCACTAATGGTGAGTACTCGTCTGATGAAATTACTTGCTGTGTTTATTATAATTCTTCTGGGATGTTTGTGCAAAGGAAAATCATGTGCCAAATTTTAAAATTAATTAAAATTAATTTTAATGTTTATCATACATTGTTTTGTACCCAGCAGTGTTCCCCTGAAGATGAATAGCGAAGCTATTCGAAATATTGGGAAAAATAACATTAAATAAAGATTAAATAATCCAAAAATATTTAGTGTTTATTGTTTTTTAAAAACCTGACCTATCGCCGAACGATAAAACAAGAATATTATTATAATACAACAGTTCAACGATTAAACTAAATATATATACATATGAACACGGAAGGCACACCGAATATCATCAACATGACGTTATATCGCAAAATAAAAATAAAGTATAACAAAAACACCATCAACACTGTTAGAAAGTACACCAAAAACAACAAAACGTTAGCAAAACTAAAATCATCGACATCTTTCTTGTTAAAATGCAAACATTCAGGTATTATACCAAATTTTACATCACTAAAAATGTTTACACAATATACATGGTAAATAATAAAATACATCCAAACGTACATAGAATATTAGTTAAAATTATCTACAATTTTCATATAAAATTATTAAATTTATTAATACAACAAAAACACCAATTGCTTAATATACATAAGAAACAGAAAAACATCTTAACTGCGAAAGTTGATTCCCTATTGGACGAAGAGGACAGGACATTATTCTTTGAAAGTGAAAATATTTTATATGACAAGCTAAATAGAACACAAAAAGCTATACACATAAATAAATTTAATATTTTGAAAAATAAAGCTGTTTCAAAACTAAATATAACAAAGCAGAACGAATGGTTTATCAACAACACAGAAAAACAAGTACCAACAAATATACAGTGGCTACTCTCTTTAGGTCCCAAGTTTGCACTTCCAAGTACAAAGAGTACATTCCCGCTTTTTAAATGTATAGCTGAGGGAGAGGATTGCATACAAACAATAAGCGACAGTGAAAAACAAGAGAACGGTAGAATTAAATTAACATCGCTTATAGACGATCATTTGAACAGAATAAAAACAAACCAAAGAGATAAATATATATTAAATACAGTGGGTCAGACGCGTCAATTTTTAAAGGAAAATGAAGATTTGTTAGTATTAAATTCTGACAAAGGAAACAAAACTGTAGTAATGACAAGAAATGATTATAAAGAAAAAATGACTCGAATTTTAAATGACATGTGTACTTATAGACGTCTAAAAAGAGATCCAACATCAACATTACAGACAAAAAATAATACTTTAGTAGACAAATTATATAATTTAAATATCATAACATCTACGGAGAAAAATAAATTAAAAACAAGTACGTCTATAGCACCCAGAATATATGGGTTACCGAAAGTACACAAAATAGGAATGCCTTTAAGACCAATTTTTTTCGTCACAAAATGCACCATCAAAATGCAAATACTTAGTTCATATTTTAAAAAATTTAACCAGAAACTCAACTTACAATGTAAGAGACGCAGTGGAATTTAAATCAAAACTAAATAATAAGAGATTAGACAATAATGAAATTATGGTATCATATGACGTAGTATCGCTATTTCCGAGCATACCTATAAATTTAGCACTACAAATAATAGAAAATAAGTGGGACATATTACAACAAAATACAAAATACCTTTTCATGGAGTTACTAAAGTTTTGCATCAAAGACAGCCGTTATTTTATATATGAGGAACGTATTTACGGACAATGTAAGGGAATGCCGATGGGATCACCAGTATCACCAGTTGTTTCCGATATTGTTATGGAGGAGGTACTGGATCAATCCCTTACAAAATTAAAAATAAAACCCAAATTATTAACAAAATACGTAGATGACATATTTGCTATCATAAATAAGGATACGGCAGATGAAGTTCTAAATATTTTAAATGCGTTTAACCCACAAATACAATTTACAGTGGAAACGGAAAGAGATAGTAAATTACCATATTTAGATGCAATTGTTAGTAGACACCAAAATATGATGACAGTCAACTGGTATCAAAAACCCACTGCATCCGGTCGTCTGATTAATTTCCATTCCAAACATCCCAGAAGAATTATAATAAACACAGCAAGTAATTTCATCAGACGAGTACTCATCATTAGTGACGATAGGTATCATGAAGAAAATTTACGGAAAATAAAAGAAATCTTAGACATGAACGATTTTCCGAAAACAATTATAAACAATTTAACATATAAAAAGAATGACACAACAATAAGAAGAGAGACTAATACAAAGTATTATAAAGGACTAACATATATAAAAGGTTTTTCTGAAAGGTTAAAAAACTCAGATCTATATGACATTGAAAAATATCAACTGGCATTTAAGACGAATAATACTATGCAGAGCCTATATAGTAACACAAAGACTAAATTAAAGAAAGAGGACAAATGCAACGTTATATATAGTATTAACTGCAACGGTGACGGCTCAGGCACATGCAAAAAGAAATACGTAGGAACAACTAAAAATAAACTGAGGACCAGACTAACATCTCATAAATCAGATATAAGAACGAAAAACAAACCCATGGAACAAAAAACTGCACTTACGGCCCACTGTGCAAAGGAAAATCATGTGCCAAATTTTGATAATGTAAAAATATTACAACAAGAAAACCATTATTCCAGGGGATTTACTTTAGAGATGTTACACATAATTGACGTTCCTGCAGAGAAAAGACTTAACTATCAACAAGACACAGAGAAATGCGCTCAAATTTACAGAAGTGTGATAAACAAACACAAAAAACAACATAAACAAATCAGTTTTCGCAGCTAAGGACTACATACGATCGACATATTGAAAATATGTTAATTCAATATAATTTTATTTAATTTTTAATTTACATGTATGTAATTGAAAATTTATTAGAAACAATCAAAAATTAATTTTAATGTTTATCATATATTGTTTTGAACCCAACAGTGTTCCCCTGAAGATGAATAGCGAAGCTATTCGAAATATTGGGAAAAATAACATTAAATAAAGATTAAATAATCAAAAAATATTTAGTGTTTATTGTTTTTTAAAAACCTGACCTATAGCCGAACGATAAAACAAGAATATTATTATAATACAACAGGTCAACGATTAAACTAAATATATATAAATATGAACACGGAAGGCACACCGAATATCATCAACATGACGTTATATCGCAAAATAAAAATAAAGTATAACAAAAACACCATCAACACTGTTAGAAAGTACACCAAAAGCAACAAAACGTTAGCAAAACTAAAATCATCGACATCTTTCTTGTTAAAATGCAAACATTCAGGTATTATACCAAATTTTATAAATAACATCACTAAAAATGTTTACACAATATACATGGTATATAATAAAATACATCCAAACGTACATAGAATATTAGTTAAAATTATCTACAATTTTCATATAAAATTATTAAATTTATTAATACAACAAAAACACCAATTGCTTAATATACATAAGAAACAGAAAAACCTCTTAACTGCGAAAGTTGATTCCCTCTTGGACGAAGAGGACAGGACATTAATCTTTAAAAGTGAAAATATTTTATATGACAAGCTAAATAGGACACAAAAAACATAAATAAATTTAATATTTTGAAAAATAAAGCTGTTTCAAAACTAAATATAACAAAGCAGAACGAATGGTTTATCAACAACACAGAAAAACAAGTACCAACAAATATACAGTGGCTACTCTCTTTAGGTCCCAAGTTTGCACTTCCAAGTACAAAGAGTACATTCCCGCTTTTTAAATGTATAGCTGAGGGAGAGCATTGCATACAAACAATAAGCGACAGAGAAAAACAAGAGAACGGTAGAATTAAATTAACATCGCTTATAGACGATCATTTGAACAGAATAAAAACAAACCAAAGAGATAAATATATATTGAATAAAGTGGGTCAGACGCGTCAATTTTTAAAGGAAAATGAAGATTTGTTAGTATTAAATTCTGACAAAGGAAACAAAACTGTAGTAATGACAAGAAATGATTATAAAGAAAAAATGACTCGAATTTTAAATGACATGTGTACTTATAGACGTCTAAAAAGAGATCCAACATCAACATTACAGACAAAAAATAATACTTTAGTAGACAAATTATATAATTTAAATATCATAACATCTACGGAGAAAAATAAATTAAAAACAAGTACGTCTATAGCACCCAGAATATATGGGTTACCGAAAGTACACAAAATAGGAATGCCTTCAAGACCAATTTGTTCGTCACAAAATGCACCATCAAAATGCAAATATTTAGTTCATATTTTAAAAAATTTAACCAGAAACTCAACTTACAATGTAAGAGACGCAGTGGAATTTAAATCAAAACTAAATAATAAGAGATTAGACAATAATGAAATTATGGTATCATATGACGTAGTATCGCTATTTCCGAGCATACCTATAAATTTAGCACTACAAATAATAGAAAATAAGTGGGACATATTACAACAACACACAAAAATACCAAAATACCTTTTCATGGAGTTACTAAAGTTTTGCATCAAAGACAGCCGTTATTTTATATATGAGGAACGAATTTACGGACAATGTAAGGGAATGCCGATGGGATCACCAGTATCACCAGTTGTTTCCGATATTGTTATGGAGGAGGTACTGGATCAATCCCTTACAAAATTAAAAATAAAACCCAAATTATTAACAAAATACGTAGATGACATATTTGCTATCATAAATAAGGATACGGCAGATGAAGTTCTAAATGTTTTAAATGCGTTTAACCCACAAATACAATTTACAGTGGAAACGGAAAGAGATAGTAAATTACCATATTTAGATGCAATTGTTAGTAGACACCAAAATATGATGACAGTCAACTGGTATCAAAAACCCACTGCATCCGGTCGTCTGATTAATTTCCATTCCAAACATCCCAGAAGAATTATAATAAACACAGCAAGTAATTTCATCAGACGAGTACTCATCATTAGTGACGATAGGTATCATGAAGAAAATTTACGGAAAATAAAAGAAATCTTAGACATGAACGATTTTCCGAAAACAATTATAAACAATTTAACATATAAAAAGAATGACACAACAATAAGAAGAGAGACTAATACAAAGTATTATAAAGGACTAACATATATAAAAGGTTTTTCTGAAAGGTTAAAAAACTCAGATCTATATGACATTGAAAAATATCAACTGGCATTTAAGACGAATAATACTATGCAGAGCCTATATAGTAACACAAAGACTAAATTAAAGAAAGAGGACAAATGCAACGTTATATATAGTATTAACTGCAACGGTGACGGCTCAGGCACATGCAAAAAGAAATACGTAGGAACAACTAAAAATAAACTGAAGACCAGACTAACATCTCATAAATCAGATATAAGAACGAAAAACAAACCCATGGAACAAAAAACTGCACTTACGGCCCACTGTGCAAAGGAAAATCATGTGCCAAATTTTGATAATGTAAAAATATTACAACAAGAAAACCATTATTCCAGGGGATTTACTTTAGAGATGTTACACATAATTGACGTTCCTGCAGAGAAAAGACTTAACTATCAACAAGACACAGAGAAATGCGCTCAAATTTACAGAAGTGTGATAAACAAACACAAAAAACAACATAAACAAATCAGTTTTCGCAGCTAAGGACTACATACGATCGACATATTGAAAATATGTTAATTCAATATAATTTTATTTAATTTTTAATTTACATGTATGTAATTGAAAATTTATTAGAAACAATCAAAAATTAATTTTAATGTTTATCATATATTGTTTTGAACCCAACAGTGTTCCCCTGAAGATGAATAGCGAAGCTATTCGAAATATTGGGAAAAATAACATTAAATAAAGATTAAATAATCAAAAAATATTTAGTGTTTATTGTTTTTTAAAAACCTGACCTATAGCCGAACGATAAAACAAGAATATTATTATAATACAACAGGTCAACGATTAAACTAAATATATATAAATATGAACACGGAAGGCACACCGAATATCATCAACATGACGTTATATCGCAAAATAAAAATAAAGTATAACAAAAACACCATCAACACTGTTAGAAAGTACACCAAAAACAACAAAACGTTAGCAAAACTAAAATCATCGACATCTTTCTTGTTAAAATGCAAACATTCAGGTATTATACCAAATTTTATAAATAACATCACTAAAAATGTTTACACAATATACATGGTATATAATAAAATACATCCAAACGTACATAGAATATTAGTTAAAATTATCTACAATTTTCATATAAAATTATTAAATTTATTAATACAACAAAAACACCAATTGCTTAATATACATAAGAAACAGAAAAACCTCTTAACTGCGAAAGTTGATTCCCTCTTGGACGAAGAGGACAGGACATTAATCTTTAAAAGTGAAAATATTTTATATGACAAGCTAAATAGGACACAAAAAACATAAATAAATTTAATATTTTGAAAAATAAAGCTGTTTCAAAACTAAATATAACAAAGCAGAACGAATGGTTTATCAACAACACAGAAAAACAAGTACCAACAAATATACAGTGGCTACTCTCTTTAGGTCCCAAGTTTGCACTTCCAAGTACAAAGAGTACATTCCCGCTTTTTAAATGTATAGCTGAGGGAGAGCATTGCATACAAACAATAAGCGACAGAGAAAAACAAGAGAACGGTAGAATTAAATTAACATCGCTTATAGACGATCATTTGAACAGAATAAAAACAAACCAAAGAGATAAATATATATTGAATACAGTGGGTCAGACGCGTCAATTTTTAAAGGAAAATGAAGATTTGTTAGTATTAAATTCTGACAAAGGAAACAAAACTGTAGTAATGACAAGAAATGATTATAAAGAAAAAATGACTCGAATTTTAAATGACATGTGTACTTATAGACGTCTAAAAAGAGATCCAACATCAACATTACAGACAAAAAATAATACTTTAGTAGACAAATTATATAATTTAAATATCATAACATCTACGGAGAAAAATAAATTAAAAACAAGTACGTCTATAGCACCCAGAATATATGGGTTACCGAAAGTACACAAAATAGGAATGCCTTCAAGACCAATTTGTTCGTCACAAAATGCACCATCAAAATGCAAATATTTAGTTCATATTTTAAAAAATTTAACCAGAAACTCAACTTACAATGTAAGAGACGCAGTGGAATTTAAATCAAAACTAAATAATAAGAGATTAGACAATAATGAAATTATGGTATCATATGACGTAGTATCGCTATTTCCGAGCATACCTATAAATTTAGCACTACAAATAATAGAAAATAAGTGGGACATATTACAACAACACACAAAAATACCAAAATACCTTTTCATGGAGTTACTAAAGTTTTGCATCAAAGACAGCCGTTATTTTATATATGAGGAACGAATTTACGGACAATGTAAGGGAATGCCGATGGGATCACCAGTTGTTTCCGATATTGTTATGGAGGAGGTACTGGATCAATCCCTTACAAAATTAAAAATAAAACCCAAATTATTAACAAAATACGTAGATGACATATTTGCTATCATAAATAAGGATACGGCAGATGAAGTTCTAAATGTTTTAAATGCATTTAACCCACAAATACAATTTACAGTGGAAACGGAAAGAGATAGTAAATTACCATATTTAGATGCAATTGTTAGTAGACACCAAAATATGATGACAGTCAACTGGTATCAAAAACCCACTGCATCCGGTCGTCTGATTAATTTCCATTCCAAACATCCCAGAAGAATTATAATAAACACAGCAAGTAATTTCATCAGACGAGTACTCACCATTAGTGACGATAGGTAGGTATCATGAAGAAAATTTACGGAAAATAAAAGAAATCTTAGACATGAACGATTTTCCGAAAACAATTATAAACAATTTAACATATAAAAAGAATGACACAACAATAAGAAGAGAGACTAATACAAAGTATTATAAAGGACTAACATATATAAAAGGTTTTTCTGAAAGGTTAAAAAACTCAGATCTATATGACATTGAAAAATATCAACTGGCATTTAAGACGAATAATACTATGCAGAGCCTATATAGTAACACAAAGACTAAATTAAAGAAAGAGGACAAATGCAACGTTATATATAGTATTAACTGCAACGGTGACGGCTCAGGCACATGCAATAAGAAATACGTAGGAACAACTAAAAATAAACTGAAGACCAGACTAACATCTCATAAATCAGATATAAGAACGAAAAACAAACCCATGGAACAAAAAACTGCACTTACGGCCCACTGTGCAAAGGAAAATCATGTGCCAAATTTTGATAATGTAAAAATATTACAAAAAGAAAACCATTATTCCAGGAGATTTACTTTAGAGATGTTACACATAATTGACGTTCCTGCAGAGAAAAGACTTAACTATAAACAAGACACAGAGAAATGCGCTCAAATTTACAGAAGTGTGATAAACAAACACAAAAAACAACATAAACAAATCAGTTTTCGCAGCTAAGGACTACATACGATCGACATATTGAATATATGTTAATTCAATATAATTTAATTTAATTTTTAATTTACATGTATGTAATTGAAAATTTATTAGAAACAATCAAAAATTAATTTTAATTTTTATCATATATTGTTTTGTACCCAACAGTGTTCCCCTGAAGATGAATAGCGAAGCTATTCGAAATATTGGGAAAAATAACATTAAATAAAGATTAAATAATCAAAAAATATTTAGTGTTTATTGTTTTTTAAAAACCTGACCTATAGCCGAACGATAAAACAAGAATATTATTATAATACAACAGGTCAACGATTAAACTAAATATATATAAATATGAACACGGAAGGCACACCGAATATCATCAACATGACGTTATATCGCAAAATAAAAATAAAGTATAACAAAAACACAATCAACACTGTTAGAAAGTACACCAAAAACAACAAAACGTTAGCAAAACTAAAATCATCGACATCTTTCTTGTTAAAATGCAAGCATTCAGGTATTATACCAAATTTTATAAATAACATCACTTAAAATGTTTACACAATATACATGGTAAATAATAAAATACATCCAAACGTACATAGAATATTAGTTAAAATTATCTACAATTTTCATATAAAATTATTAAATTTATTAATACAACAAAAACACCAATTGCTTAATATACATAAGAAACAGAAAAACATCTTAACTGCGAAAGTTGATTCCCTATTGGACGAAGAGGACAGGACATTAATCTTTGAAAGTGAAAATATTTTATATGACAAGCTAAATAGGACACAAAAAGCTATACACATAAATAAATTTAATATTTTGAAAAATAAAGCTGTTTCAAAACTAAATATAACAAAGCAGAACGAATGGTTTATCAACAACACAGAAAAACAAGTACCAACAAATATACAGTGGCTACTCTCTTTAGGTCCCAAGTTTGCACTTCCAAGTACAGAGTACATTCCCGCTTTTTAAATGTATAGCTGAGGGAGAGGATTGCATACAAACAATAAGCGACAGAGAAAAACAAGAGAACGGTAGAATTAAATTAACATCGCTTATAGACGATCATTTGAACAGAATAAAAACCAACCAAAGAGATAAATATATATTGAATACAGTGGGTCAGACGCGTCAATTTTTAAAGGAAAATTAAGATTTGTTAGTATTAAATTCTGACAAAGGAAACAAAACTGTAGTAATGACAAGAAATGATTATAAAGAAAAAATGACTCGAATTTTAAATGACATGTGTACTTATAGACGTCTAAAAAGATATCCAACATCAACATTACAGACAAAAAATAATACTTTTGTAGACAAATTATATAATTTAAATATCATAACATCTACGGAGAAAAATAAATTAAAAACAACTACGTCTATAGCACCCAGAATATATGGGTTACCGAAAGTACACAAAATAGGAATGCCTTTAAGACCAATTTGTTCGTCACAAAATGCACCATCAAAATGCAAATATTTAGTTCATATTTTAAAAAATTTAACCAGAAACTCAACTTACAATGTAAGAGACGCAGTGGAATTTAAATCAAAACTAAATAATAAGAGATTAGACAATAATGAAATTATGGTATCATATGACGTAGTATCGCTATTTCCGAGCATACCTATAAATTTAGCACTACAAATAATAGAAAATAAGTGGGACATATTACAACAACACACAAAAATACCAAAATACCTTTTCATGGAGTTACTAAAGTTTTGCATCAAAGACAGCCGTTATTTTAAATATGAGGAACGAATTTACGGACAATGTAAGGGAATGCCGATAGGATCACCAGTATCACCAGTTGTTTCCGATATTGTTATGGAGGAGGTACTGGATCAATCCCTTACAAAATTAAAAATAAAACCCAAATTATTAACAAAATACGTAGATGACATATTTGCTATCATAAATAAGGATACGGCAGATGAAGTTCTAAATGTTTTAAATGCGTTTAACCCACAAATACAATTTACAGTGGAAACGGAAAGAGATAGTAAATTACCATATTTAGATGCAATTGTTAGTAGACACCAAAATATGATGACAGTCAACTGGTATCAAAAACCCACTGCATCCGGTCGTCTGATTAATTTCCATTCCAAACATCCCAGAAGAATTATAATAAACACAGCAAGTAATTTCATCAGACGAGTACTCACCATTAGTGACGATAGGTATCATGAAGAAAATTTACGGAAAATAAAAGAAATCTTAGACATGAACGATTTTCCGAAAACAATTATAAACAATTTAACATATAAAAAGAATGACACAACAATAAGAAGAGAGACTAATACAAAGTATTATAAAGGACTAACATATATAAAAGGTTTTTCTGAAAGGTTAAAAAACTCAAATCTATATGACATTGAAAAATATCAACTGGCATTTAAGACGAATAATACTATGCAGAGCCTATATAGTAACACAAAGACTAAATTAAAGAAAGAGGACAAATGCAACGTTATATATAGTATTAACTGCAACGGTGACGGCTCAGGCACATGCAATAAGAAATACGTAGGAACAACTAAAAATAAACTGAAGACCAGACTAACATCTCATAAATCAGATATAAGAACGAAAAACAAACCCATGGAACAAAAAACTGCACTTACGGCCCACTGTGCAAAGGAAAATCATGTGCCAAATTTTGATAATGTAAAAATATTACAACAAGAAAACCATTATTCCAGGAGATTTACTTTAGAGATGTTACACATAATTGACGTTCCTGCAGAGAAAAGACTTAACTATAAACAAGACACAGAGAAATGCGCTCAAATTTACAGAAGTGTGATAAACAAACACAAAAAACAACATAAACAAATCAGTTTTCGCAGCTAAGGACTACATACGATCGACATATTGAAAATATGTTAATTCAATATAATTTTATTTAATTTTTAATTTACATGTATGTAATTGAAAATTTATTAGAAACAATCAAAAATTAATTTTAATTTTTATCATATATTGTTTTGTACCCAACAGTGTTCCCCTGAAGATGAATAGCGAAGCTATTCGAAATATTGGGAAAAATAACATTAAATAAAGATTAAATAATCAAAAAATATTTAGTGTTTATTGTTTTTTAAAAACCTGACCTATAGCCGAACGATAAAACAAGAATATTATTATAATACAACAGGTCAACGATTAAACTAAATATATATAAATATGAACACGGAAGGCACACCGAATATCATCAACATGACGTTATATCGCAAAATAAAAATAAAGTATAACAAAAACACAATCAACACTGTTAGAAAGTACACCAAAAACAACAAAACGTTAGCAAAACTAAAATCATCGACATCTTTCTTGTTAAAATGCAAGCATTCAGGTATTATACCAAATTTTATAAATAACATCACTTAAAATGTTTACACAATATACATGGTAAATAATAAAATACATCCAAACGTACATAGAATATTAGTTAAAATTATCTACAATTTTCATATAAAATTATTAAATTTATTAATACAACAAAAACACCAATTGCTTAATATACATAAGAAACAGAAAAACATCTTAACTGCGAAAGTTGATTCCCTATTGGACGAAGAGGACAGGACATTAATCTTTGAAAGTGAAAATATTTTATATGACAAGCTAAATAGGACACAAAAAGCTATACACATAAAAAAATTTAATATTTTGAAAAATAAA
The DNA here is from genome assembly GCA_963675445.1 of Linnaemya vulpina. Lineage (NCBI taxonomy): Eukaryota > Metazoa > Arthropoda > Insecta > Diptera > Tachinidae > Linnaemya > Linnaemya vulpina. Next base: position 67,339,990 of record OY776276.1, on the reverse strand, counting down.
GCTGTTTCAAAACTAAATATAACAAAGCAGAACGAATGGTTTATCAACAACACAGAAAAATAAGTACCAACAAATATACAATGGCTACTCTCTTTAGGTCCCATGTTTGCACTTCCAAGTACAGAGTACATCCCCGCTTTTTAAATGTATAGCTGAGGGAGAGGATTGCATACAAACAATAAGCGACAGAGAAAAACAAGAGAACGGTAGAATTAAATTAACATCGCTTATAGACGATCATTTGAACAGAATAAAAACAAACCAAAGAGATAAATATATATTGAATACAGTGGGTCAGACGCGTCAATTTTTAAAGGAAAATGAAGATTTGTTAGTATTAAATTCTGACAAAGGAAACAAAACTGTAGTAATGACAAGAAATGATTATAAAGAAAAAATGACTCGAATTTTAAATGACATGTGTACTTATAGACGTCTAAAAAGATATCCAACATCAACATTACAGACAAAAAATAATACTTTTGTAGACAAATTATATAATTTAAATATCATAACATCTACGGAGAAAAATAAATTAAAAACAACTACGTCTATAGCACCCAGAATATATGGGTTACCGAAAGTACACAAAATAGGAATGCCTTTAAGACCAATTTTTTCGTCACAAAATGCACCATCGAAATGCAAATATTTAGTTCATATTTTAAAAAATTTAACCAGAAACTCAACTTACAATGTAAGAGACGCAGTGGAATTTAAATCAAAACTAAATAATAAGAGATTAGACAATAATGAAATTATGGTATCATATGACGTAGTATCGCTATTTCCGAGCATACCTATAAATTTAGCACTACAAATAATAGAAAATAAGTGGGACATATTACAACAACACACAAAAATACAAAAATACCTTTTCATGGAGTTACTAAAGTTTTGCATCAAAGACAGCCGTTATTTTATATATGAGGAACGAATTTACGGACAATGTAAGGGAATGCCGATGGGATCACCAGTATCACCAGTTGTTTCCGATATTGTTATGGAGGAGGTACTGGATCAATCTCTTACAAAATTAAAAATAAAACCCAAATTATTAACAAAATACGTAGATGACATATTTGCTATCATAAATAAGGATACGGCAGATGAAGTTCTAAATATTTTAAATGCGTTTAACCCACAAATACAATTTACAGTGGAAACGGAAAGAGATAGTAAATTACCATATTTAGATGCAATTGTTAGTAGACACCAAAATATGATGACAGTCAACTGGTATCAAAAACCCACTGCATCCGGTCGTCTGATTAATTTCCATTCCAAACATCCCAGAAGAATTATAATAAACACAGCAAGTAATTTCATCAGACGAGTACTCACCATTAGTGACGATAGGTATCATGAAGAAAATTTACGGAAAATAAAAGAAATCTTAGACATGAACGATTTTCCGAAAACAATTATAAACAATTTAACATATAAAAAGAATGACACAACAATAAGAAGAGAGACTAATACAAAGTATTATAAAGGACTAACATATATAAAAGGTTTTTCTGAAAGGTTAAAAAACTCAGATCTATATGACATTGAAAAATATCAACTGGCATTTAAGACGAATAATACTATGCAGAGCCTATATAGTAACACAAAGACTAAATTAAAGAAAGAGGACAAATGCAACGTTATATATAGTATTAACTGCAACGGTGACGGCTCAGGCACATGCAATAAGAAATACGTAGGAACAACTAAAAATAAACTGAAGACCAGACTAACATCTCATAAATCAGATATAAGAACGAAAAACAAACCCATGGAACAAAAAACTGCACTTACGGCCCACTGTGCAAAGGAAAATCATGTGCCAAATTTTGATAATGTAAAAATATTACAACAAGAAAACCATTATTCCAGGAGATTTACTTTAGAGATGTTACACATAATTGACGTTCCTGCAGAGAAAAGACTTAACTATAAACAAGACACAGAGAAATGCGCTCAAATTTACAGAAGTGTGATAAACAAACACAAAAAACAACATAAACAAATCAGTTTTCGCAGCTAAGGACTACATACGATCGACATATTGAAAATATGTTAATTCAATATAATTTTATTTAATTTTTAATTTACATGTATGTAATTGAAAATTTATTAGAAACAATCAAAAATTAATTTTAATGTTTATCATATATTGTTTTGTACCCAACAGTGTTCCCCTGAAGATGAATAGCGAAGCTATTCGAAATATTGGGAAAAATAACATTAAATAAAGATTAAATAATCAAAAAATATTTAGTGTTTATTGTTTTTTAAAAACCTGACCTATAGCCGAACGATAAAACAAGAATATTATTATAATACAACAGGTCAACGATTAAACTAAATATATATAAATATGAACACGGAAGGCACACCGAATATCATCAACATGACGTTATATCGCAAAATAAAAATAAAGTATAACAAAAACACCATCAACACTGTTAGAAAGTACACCAAAAACAACAAAACGTTAGCAAAACTAAAATCATCGACATCTTTCTTGTTAAAATGCAAGCATTCAGGTATTATACCAAATTTTATAAATAACATCACTAAAAATGTTTACACAATATACATGGTAAATAATAAAATACATCCAAACGTACATAGAATATTAGTTAAAATTATCTACAATTTTCATATAAAATTATTAAATTTATTAATACAACAAAAACACCAATTGCTTAATATACATAAGAAACAGAAAAACATCTTAACTGCGAAAGTTGATTCCCTATTGGACGAAGAGGACAGGACATTAATCTTTGAAAGTGAAAATATTTTATATGACAAGCTAAATAGGACACAAAAAGCTATACACATAAATAAATTTAATATTTTGAAAAATAAAGCTGTTTCAAAACTAAATATAACAAAGCAGAACGAATGGTTTATCAACAACACAGAAAAACAAGTACCAACAAATATACAGTGGCTACTCTCTTTAGGTCCCAAGTTTGCACTTCCAAGTACAGAGTACATTCCCGCTTTTTAAATGTATAGCTGAGGGAGAGGATTGCATACAAACAATAAGCGACAGAGAAAAACAAGAGAACGGTAGAATTAAATTAACATCGCTTATAGACGATCATTTGAACAGAATAAAAACAAACCAAAGAGATAAATATATATTGAATACAGTGGGTCAGACGCGTCAATTTTTAAAGGAAAATGAAGATTTGTTAGTATTAAATTCTGACAAAGGAAACAAAACTGTAGTAATGACAAGAAATGATTATAAAGAAAAAATGACTCGAATTTTAAATGACATGTGTACTTATAGACGTCTAAAAAGATATCCAACATCAACATTACAGACAAAAAATAATACTTTTGTAGACAAATTATATAATTTAAATATCATAACATCTACGGAGAAAAATAAATTAAAAACAACTACGTCTATAGCACCCAGAATATATGGGTTACCGAAAGTACACAAAATAGGAATGCCTTCAAGACCAATTTGTTCGTCACAAAATGCACCATCAAAATGCAAATATTTAGTTCATATTTTAAAAAATTTAACCAGAAACTCAACTTACAATGTAAGAGACGCAGTGGAATTTAAATCAAAACTAAATAATAAGAGATTAGACAATAATGAAATTATGGTATCATATGACGTAGTATCGCTATTTCCGAGCATACCTATAAATTTAGCACTACAAATAATAGAAAATAAGTGGGACATATTACAACAACACACAAAAATACCAAAATACCTTTTCATGGAGTTACTAAAGTTTTGCATCAAAGACAGCCGTTATTTTAAATATGAGGAACGAATTTACGGACAATGTAAGGGAATGCCGATGGGATCACCAGTATCACCAGTTGTTTCCGATATTGTTATGGAGGAGGTACTGGATCAATCCCTTACAAAATTAAAAATAAAACCCAAATTATTAACAAAATACGTAGATGACATATTTGCTATCATAAATAAGGATACGGCAGATGAAGTTCTAAATGTTTTAAATGCGTTTAACCCACAAATACAATTTACAGTGGAAACGGAAAGAGATAGTAAATTACCATATTTAGATGCAATTGTTAGTAGACACCAAAATATGATGACAGTCAACTGGTATCAAAAACCCACTGCATCCGGTCGTCTGATTAATTTCCATTCCAAACATCCCAGAAGAATTATAATAAACACAGCAAGTAATTTCATCAGACGAGTACTCACCATTAGTGACGACAGGTATCATGAAGAAAATTTACGGAAAATAAAAGAAATCTTAGACATGAACGATTTTCCGAAAACAATTATAAACAATTTAACACATAAAAAGAGTGACACAACAATAAGAAGAGAGACTAATACAAAGTATTATAAAGGACTAACATATATAAAAGGTTTTTATGAAAGGTTAAAAAACTCAGATCTATATGACATTGAAAAATATCAACTGGCATTTAAGACGAATAATACTATGCAGAGCCTATATAGTAACACAAAGACTAAATTAAAGAAAGAGGACAAATGCAACGTTATATATAGTATTAACTGCAACGGTGACGGCTCAGGCACATGCAATAAGAAATACGTAGGAACAACTAAAAATAAACTGAAGACCAGACTAACATCTCATAAATCAGATATAAGAACGAAAAACAAACCCATGGAACAAAAAACTGCACTAACGGCCCACTGTGCAAAGGAAAATCATGTCCCAAATTTTGATAATGTAAAAATATTACAACAAGAAAACCATTATTCCAGGAGATTTACTTTAGAGATGTTACACATAATTGACGTTCCTGCAGAGAAAAGACTTAACTATAAACAAGACACAGAGAAATGCGCTCAAATTTACAGAAGTGTGATAAACAAACACAAAAAACAACATAAACAAATCAGTTTTCGCAGCTAAGGACTACATACGATCGACATATTGAAAATATGTTAATTCAATATAATTTAATTTAATTTTTAATTTACATGTATGTAATTGAAAATTTATTAGAAATAATCAAAAATTAATTTTAATGTTTATCATATATTGTTTTGTACCCAACAGTGTTCCCCTGAAGATGAATAGCGAAGCTATTCGAAATATTGGGAAAAATAACATTAAATAAAGATTAAATAATCAAAAAATATTTAGTGTTTATTGTTTTTTAAAAACCTGACCTATAGCCGAACGATAAAACAAGAATATTATTATAATACAACAGGTCAACGATTAAACTAAATATATATAAATATGAACACGGAAGGCACACCGAATATCATCAACATGACGTTATATCGCAAAATAAAAATAAAGTATAACAAAAACACCATCAACACTGTTAGAAAGTACACCAAAAACAACAAAACGTTAGCAAAACTAAAATCATCGACATCTTTCTTGTTAAAATGCAAACATTCAGGTATTATACCAAATTTTATAAATAACATCACTAAAAATGTTTACACAATATACATGGTAAATAATAAAATACATCCAAACGTACATAGAATATTAGTTAAAATTATCTACAATTTTCATATAAAATTATTAAATTTATTAATACAACAAAAACACCAATTGCTTAATATACATAAGAAACAGAAAAACATCTTAACTGCGAAAGTTGATTCCCTATTGGACGAAGAGGACAGGACATTAATCTTTGAAAGTGAAAATATTTTATATGACAAGCTAAATAGGACACAAAAAGCTATACACATAAATAAATTTAATATTTTGAAAAATAAAGCTGTTTCAAAACTAAATATAACAAAGCAGAACGAATGGTTTATCAACAACACAGAAAAACAAGTACCAACAAATATACAGTGGCTACTCTCTTTAGGTCCCAAGTTTGCACTTCCAAGTACAAAGAGTACATTCCCGCTTTTTAAATGTATAGCTGAGGGAGAGGATTGCATACAAACAATAAGCGACAGAGAAAAACAAGAGAACGGTAGAATTAAATTAACATCGCTTATAGACGATCATTTGAACAGAATAAAAACAAACCAAAGAGATAAATATATATTGAATACAGTGGGTCAGACGCGTCAATTTTTAAAGGAAAATGAAGATTTGTTAGTATTAAATTCTGACAAAGGAAACAAAACTGTAGTAATGACAAGAAATGATTATAAAGAAAAAATGACTCGAATTTTAAATGACATGTGTACTTATAGACGTCTAAAAAGATATCCAACATCAACATTACAGACAAAAAATAATACTTTAGTAGACAAATTATATAATTTAAATATCATAACATCTACGGAGAAAAATAAATTAAAAACAACTACGTCTATAGCACCCAGAATATATGGGTTACCGAAAGTACACAAAATAGGAATGCCTTTAAGACCAATTTGTTCGTCACAAAATGCACCATCAAAATGCAAATATTTAGTTCATATTTTAAAAAATTTAACCAGAAACTCAACTTACAATGTAAGAGACGCAGTGGAATTTAAATCAAAACTAAATAATAAGAGATTAGACAATAATGAAATTATGGTATCATATGACGTAGTATCGCTATTTCCGAGCATACCTATAAATTTAGCACAACAAATAATAGAAAATAAGTGGGACATATTACAACAACACACAAAAATACCAAAATACCTTTTCATGGAGTTACTAAAGTTTTGCATCAAAGACAGCCGTTATTTTAAATATGAGGAACGAATTTACGGACAATGTAAGGGAATGCCGATGGGATCACCAGTATCACCAGTTGTTTCCGATATTGTTATGGAGGAGGTACTGGATCAATCCCTTACAAAATTAAAAATAAAACCCAAATTATTAACAAAATACGTAGATGACATATTTGCTATCATAAATAAGGATACGGCAGATGAAGTTCTAAATGTTTTAAATGCGTTTAACCCACAAATACAATTTACAGTGGAAACGGAAAGAGATAGTAAATTACTATATTTAGATGCAATTGTTAGTAGACACCAAAATATGATGACAGTCAACTGGTATCAAAAACCCACTGCATCCGGTCGTCTGATTAATTTCCATTCCAAACATCCCAGAAGAATTATAATAAACACAGCAAGTAATTTCATCAGACGAGTACTCACCATTAGTGACGACAGGTATCATGAAGAAAATTTACGGAAAATCAAAGAAATCTTAGACATGAACGATTTTCCGAAAACAATTATAAACAACTTAACACATAAAAAGAGTGACACAACAATAAGAAGAGAGACTAATACAAAGTATTATAAAGGACTAACATATATAAGTAGTAGGGAACTGTATGTGCTGCGACCATTAAAAATATTAAATTTCCGCAATTAAATTTGAAATTTTTCAATTTTAATTGCCAAAATTCTCAAATTTCACAAAATTCTCAAATTTCATTTTGTGTGTGTTCGTGTGTGTATTTTTTCCCACGGTTTAGTAGGGGCGTTCACATTGTTGTTTTTTTTTAAAATAAAATGTTGGGGTAGGCGTGGGAATTTGTGTCTGTCCATATGTGACCTTGAGAATACATGTCCGTCGGTATGTGAGCGTGGGAATTTGTGTCTGTCCATATGTGACCTTGAGAATACATGTCCGTCGGTATGTGAGCGTGGGAATTTGTGTCTGTCCATATGTGACCTTGAGAATACATGTCCGTCGGTATGTGAGCGTGGGAATTTGTGTCTGTCCATATGTGACCTTGAGAATACATGTCCGTCGGTATGTGAGCGTGGGAATTTCTGTCTGTCCATTTACACTGTGTACGCCTGGTGAATAAAAAAATTTAGAAGCATTTTTAGGAATTACACTATTTAAAAAGTGTAGTAGTTATATATGGATACCCTTAATGTTTGTGGTTCGTTCCTTCTTGCTGGAGTGAGATTTTTTCTTTTATTTTTTTGCTTATTAAAATTTGGTGTGTTTACTTAAGATTTGTCGTCCAGCAATTCAGTGTTTTTTTTTTTTACTTTTTTGCTTGCAATGCTTGAGTCTGGAGGAATAATTTGATTATTCTGATCTTGAAGACGTTGTGAAAGAAAAAAATTACTATTGCATAAATATTGAAACTGATGTTTTGTTTATTTTATACATGACGATCATCGATGGATTTTATTTGGGGATCTGGATGGTGGTGCGATTTCTGTATTTTGTAGAATATGAATATTTATGCTATGTTTAAGTGTGTGTGTTTTTTGTGTTCTGAGTGGCGGTTGGAATGTCTGGCTGTCAGACAGTCTGTGTGTGTGACGATTGGTGAGTCTGTATGACAGTCCGCTTTCCTGGTCAGTATAAAATGTGATAAGGTGTACATATTCATGCGTACATAAATATCTACAAATTTATTTCATTTACGCATATACATACAAACAAATAATAAGCGTTTATTCTTTGTGCCCAAATATTCCCTTGACCATTTGAATGAATGAATGAACGATTGTGTATGTTTGTTTGTGTGTTCTCTGAAAAAAATAAATATGTATGTAGGTTTTTTGTTTGAAATAAAAAGACATTTATTTTAATTTTTATAAGCATTTATTTAAAAGTTTGTTAACACTTTCATTTTTAAGTAAAATCGCATTCCTTAAGGCACAAACACCATAGTCGTGATAGCTACAATAGAGATATATGGAATGCTTAGTTTCCATTTGTAATGCTTAGTTTCCATTTGTTTGAAATTAATGCAGCCAATGTCTTCAATGTTATAAACTGTTTGATGAATAATTTTTTCCAGCCATTTTTTCTTCTCTCCCCCCTTAACATATATTTGTGAATTTCTTATATTCGATTTTAAAAACTTGCAAACGCTTTGAAATGAGACTGATCCATCATTCCAGTTAATATGATGATAGTTTTTTTGTTAACCAAACTGCTTCTCTCTGTTTTTTGGCTGATAAATATGCGAAATCAAAAGGAGGTTTTATGATGAAATTGAACCATTCCTTGTTGCTGAAAACTACAGCTAGTTCTTTTGCGATGAAGTCATTTGAATTAGTTTTGAAACCTTGCAAGTCTACAAAAACAATATCACCATCCATGTTATTTAATTTATAAGAGCTTCCGGACTTGACCTTTTATTGGTATGTATTCTATTATGCGGTCATGAATAAGAACGCAGTAAGCTGATGTTTTTGCTGGAATATTTGTTGCTGTTTCAAATTCAATTTTTATGTCGATTGGTCCGGTATTGAGCGTTTCGTTTTGGTGACTGACATCAACTACAATAATTGGAGCGTTATTTTTAAACTCTTGACATGTTAGAAGAGGTTGGGGTTGTTTCATGTAGTAGCTTTGTTGGAATCTTAGATACATATCATATAGAATCGCATAGCGCTCATTTTTGAATTTTATATTAAGATCGTCATATGGGTAAGATGTTGAGTTTAAATGTACTTTTAAGTTAGTAAGATCACAATGAACAAACTTGTTTTCTTGTTGAAAGGCAATCAAGACAAAACGAGGGCGTTCTTTATTAGCGGCCAGTTTAACATTCCATATGTGATTGGTTCCCGTATTAAGGTGTGGATTCATATGACAATCCCAACTACGGAATGCCATTGGTATAGCAGCACCATTATTAAGTATTTTGATCATATTCAATTTACTATGATCAGATAATTGAACATGTGGAATTCTCCATGATATTAGTGAAATTGTAAGTTTTGCTTTCTCGGTGGAAACATTCGAGTGTACAAGATCTTCATCGTTCTTATTACGCAAGAGTATCAATTCATGTTTACCATTTAATAAAACTTTATTGTAGTCTTCAGCGAATCCTAAAAGAAGTTTGAGTGGTACATAGAAATTAAAATTTCCATTTTGGAGATCTATTTTATCAAGTTTATTCCATCCGGCATTTTGCAACACAACGCTTTCCGTAGGTGATAAAGAAACCAAATTTTTTATGGTACTGGTGGCTCCCAAATATCTTGTATGATCAATTTCAATACCATTCAGTTCATAGCGGATTTCATCAAAGAGATATGCAACAAAATTATTTTTCAACTGAAAGTTGGGTGTAGATTTCGATGTTTTTTCGTCTACAACAAGTCCTTCCACATATATATAGCTTTCACTGGGTAACACATATAGATCTTGGTTTTGTATTGAAATTCTTATTTCATCGTTGTTGTTAAAAGACTGAAGGTATGGTATGTATGTGTGATAATCCTTTTTGATAATATTTTCGTCAGATATTGGTTTATCTAAAACGTCTATTATTGAACTCATTTTGTTTTCAATTTAAAGTTCAGTGACTTGAGAAAACTCTTGTTTGCTGCTGTAAGCGATTTTTGACGAACAGATCTTTTCAATTGTTGCTTAGATTGTAACGTTTGAGAATTAGATGTTGCTGTAGTATTCTTCGATATACTCGTGTTGTATATTATCATTATTTAGTTGTCCTTAAATGTATTCGAATTGTAATTTCCTCACCTCTGAAATTAATTAAGTCGCCGTTTTGATCAACCACGCGAAGAGCTAGTGAACTTATCTCTCTGGAGTTTACTGGCAAATAAATAAGATTTTTGGGAATCTCAACTATTTTATATCCAGCCGGTACATTAATCGGAAATTCATGTAGTGTATGAGCTTTAGAATTATTCATATAAGTATTAACCACAATACTGCTTTCAATCCTCAAGAGATTCACCTTAAAGATATTCACTGGAAGATCAGAGTAATGTTCTTTGTTTGGCGTTAATATTCTGCTATTGAATCCTAAAAGTCTACCTATTGTATTTTCTTTATTAAAATATATTGGTTCTTTAGAGCTGCTGACTTTGACTTGCATTGTATTGTTATTAGCTTCAATCAAAATTTTGTTTTCTGGTCTATATCGTTTGTATTGTTCTTCTATATAGTCAACTATATCATTTAATTCATAAGATCCGATCGGTATTTCAATTACAAGTTCACCGATATAAAATATATTGTTGTAGACATCCACATTCGGGATACTGTTGTATGAATGAAAATCAGTTAGAGCACATTCATAGGTTCCGTTTAAATCAATAGGAGGAAAATAATTAGCAGATAGCTCTGATGAATTGGAGCTCAGAGTCAATGTTATTGACATTGTGACTGTTTGATTGTAAATAAATGAGGTTAAACACACAGTATGATTTATAAGAAGCAGTTTCGTATTTATTGTTTATTTACTTATTCTAAACTAAATTAAACATTGATGCCATTGTTGTTGTTTATTTATTGTATTCTTCCATTTACAATATCTCATCTTTGCTTATCCAAGAATTGTGCTCATTACCAAAGCCCAGCCACTTGACAAACACCTTATGTCCTTTAGTTTTGAGAACCTTTTCAACTAGGTATGTATTAGGATATCTGGTTTTTGAAAGTTCTTCTTCATAGAATCCGCCTTTAATAGGATTTCCGCGATAGTCTTCTAATATATATGTTGTAGGATATGTATTTTGTACTCTTTTAATTGTAAAGATTTCTGTTGTCCAATTCGGAGTGTAACCTTTTTCAAAAATGTTTTTATATTTGCTTATGCGTACATGATCTCCTGCATTAAATTTTGACATTTTATACATCTTTAAATGACTGTATACTGTGTTTAAAAGCTGTTTTTCATTTGTTGAATTTACTTTAATCGGTGACATTTTAATGGTGCGATGAATTTTTCTATTGTATGCATCAAGTAAATCTCTATACATATCAATCCAATTATATGAACCATTTAAGCTAAATTCCTTCCACATCATTCCTTTTAATGTTCTATTGAATCGTTCTACTATTGAGGCTTTCATAGTGCTATATGTTGAGTAGTGATTAATATTGTATTTATTCATCAACTGACTGAAATGTTTATTGAAAAATTCTTTACCATCGTCTGTTTGCAAGTTTTTCGGTATTCGTCCCAATTTGAAAATATTCTCCATTGCCTGAGTTGTTTCGAATGCATTCTTTCTGCTCAAAGGTACTGCCCAAGCAAATTTTGAGAATGTATCAATTACAGTTAGCAAAAATCGATAATTTCTATTGTCTAAGGAATAATTTCCCATTTCAACTAAATCAGCTTGCCAAAGATCATCTATTCCTTTCATCACAACTCTACGACGTACAAAACGTTTTCGAGCCTGCTTATGCAATTCATTTACAACATTTCTCTTTGAAGACATCTTATTTTTCCAGTCGCTGTTTTAAGTGTGTTGTGATCTACTTGATGCACTTGCACCTATTGATACGAACATGTAATTTTCTATTCTATAAATTTTTTCTCGTAGCTCTTCAATTTCCATATCAAAAAGTGATTTATTACCATCCATTTTCTTATTGATATCCTGCAAATGAGCATTAAGATTTTCTAACTGGAAAGCTACTTCTTGTTGCTGTTTTTTGAGTTCAGTTTGCAGAAACAATTTACTGATAACATCGTTTTCCTCCACAGCATTTGCAACATTTTTGATTCTCTTGTATTGGACATCAATGTTTTTGTTCGTATCCATAAAGAAGCCCAACAACTTAGGCGCATTTTTGGTTGAAATTACTTCACTTCTATCGTTAATATAATGCCCAAATTTATCAACGGACATGTTTTATATAAAAATCTGTGTATGTATATAGTTTATACAATTATATTAGCTTCACGTAGTTCTTCAATAATTGAGAAAATTTCGTTGTTGTGATTAGTATGGCCTGCAGACTGTGATGCAAGCAGTAGTCTAAGTCGATCTACCAACTCGTTTGGATCATCCCAGTATATATAGTTTGGATTATGAGGGTTAAACTGCATCAAACCCCTTCCTAAATAATTACTTTTTGTTACATCTGATGAGCCTGTATGATTGTCTCCTTTGAAAAGTTTTCCAATAATATGTTTGTACTTATGGGCTATGCTCCCTTTGATTTGACCATCAGACTTATAGCCTCTCCTGTGGGCATTGGTAGCAAGTAATATTTTTTTATAGATTTCAAGCTCGAATTTATCATAGTTTTTTGGTGCTTTATGAAACATTAAAGAAAAAAGTCCTGGCGTGAGCGCCCATATTTGTCCCCCAACCTGTATCTTATCTTGATTTAACTCGATGGTGCTATTACCAAATCTCCATTCGTTATTATTATCTTTATGTGGACCATAGTTAGTATCTAGTTCGTTTCTCGATTGCAATAGTGTTAAGTCAGAATAACTTTCTTCATTATTCGAATTTTGTGAGTAAAAGTCATCTTCATCATAATTACTGCTACTTTTACTATTAGATTGCTTAAAAATTTTTTCTTCACTTAGTTTCTTGGGCGTACTCGTTTCCAATTTTATTGTTGAGTTCTGAGGATGAAAACTTTCATTGTCATCAATTCCAGTTTCCTTATCACTCGGTTCTTTTTTAACTGGTCTACCAACGTATTTAGAGCTATTGATAAATTCTTTTAAAGGTTCTGTGATAGGCTTGAATGTATCTGTTAATTGCTGATGTGTATCTATTTCTCCAGTTTTTATACTACGAAGCTTTTTCTTCAAGATATTTCTTGTTGCCACCAAGTCTTTAAGAATTTGTTCATTCATTTTAGCTATCAGGTCAGTTCAATAGGAAGCAGATCAGGTTATCAGGTCAGTTTAACAGCTATCAGGTCAGTTTATCAGGTATCAGATCAGCTTATCAGGTCAATTTAACAGCTATCAGGTCAGTTTATCAGGTATCAGACCAGCTTATCAGGTCAGTTTAACAGGTATCAGACCAGCTTATCAGGTCAGTTTAACAGGTATCAGGTCAGTTTATCAGGTATCAGATCTGCTTATCTGATCAGTTACAATAATCACATGTATAAAGTTTGAAGTCAGATTAAATACTGCAGGGTGCATTTGATGAACAGTAAATTATATTATGATGAAGTAATCAAATGACTTTCTATAACGACCATTGTTTAGTTCATTATCTTTACTTATCACCAAAAATCCGTATTTTTCCTTCCAACATTCTCTACAAATTCGTTGAAACATTTCAAAGTTCATGTCGCTGGCAACGTGATCATCATATACATGTTTCATATTTGTCGCATCTTGTTTAAACATAATAACTACATTAGCATTATCTCTTACCAAATGTTTTGGAATCCGCGTGTAAGTCTGACACAAGTAAAATGAGTCTACTTTCTTATGACGACCCATACAAAAATATGCACGTATATTGTTTTGCTTTTCACATGCAACATCATCAAAAATCATAATTGAATTGCTTTTAGCTTCACTAGGAGGAACAACGTCCTCGTTTTCTGCAAATGTGTAGTATCCGATTCCTTTAATTGGTGAAATTAATTTCTTTAGGTATTCATATTTAGGTTGATATAAAGATTTTGAGTACAAGTAAATATTTTCAAACTTGAGACCATTAGGACTTTCCAGCAAACTAATCATTATGTTAGTTTTTCCACAATTTGAAGGACCAACTATTAATGCTCGAATAGAATTTGGTAACAAGGAACTATGTCTTATTTTTTTACTGTCATTTGAACAAATATCAGCATTACGAACTAAAATATTTTTATGTTGTTTTATGAAGCGCATTTTAATAACTACTTGCTAAACTTGCGAACAATATCTTTTATTGTAGATTAAATTAATATGGTTGTACTTTATAACAAAAGTTTTAGTCACAAACAAGCTATCGTTGGAGAAGGTTTACTAAATAAAGCAATAAATTCTCTACCTTTTGAATTACATCTTCCTGGATACCAGTATTGTGGACCTGGCACAAGATTACAAAAGCGTTTAGATAGAGGAGATAAAGGAATTAACTTATTGGATGCTGCTTGCAAAAATCACGATATTGCTTACTCGAAAAATAAAGACTTAAACAGCAGACATCAAGCTGACAAAATTCTTGAAAATACGGCTTGGGAAAGAGTTCTTTCAAAAGATAGTGATCTTGCAGAAAAAACATTTTCATATATAGTCACCAACGCAATGAAAGCAAAAACTAAACTTGGTATGGGTGTTGAAGCAAAGAAAAGGAATACAGTGAAAAGACCATCACCACGAATTCGTATAAATGACAAAAATCTGTTTCATAAAACAATTAAATCAGCAACAAAGATATTGAAGAAGGAAAAACCACAAGATATTAATTCAGCCATTAAGATTGCTCGTAAAGCTATCAGTAAATCTCTTAAGGGGAAAAAAGCTCGTGTTATAATACCGCGTATTATAAATGTTCCAAAAATTTGTGGTTTTTTGCCCATAATACCGATTCTAACTGCTCTAGGTGCACTTGGTAGTCTAGCAACTGGAGGTGCCTCTATAGCTAAAGCTGTAAATGCAACAAAGAATGCAAAAAAACAACTTGAGGAAGCCACCAGACACAATAAGGCAATGGAGTCTATTGCTGTGGGAGAAGGACTGTACCTTAAACCATATAAAAACGGTTATGGACTTGTTTGTAAAGATCATTCAAAAAACTATTAGAAATGCTACCCAACAGACCATTATCAGAATTTGATCTAAGAAAATTTTCAAAATATATTCCACACTTTAGAGGAGTTTATATGTTGGATTCACTACCAAAACGACCAAAGACTGTAGAGTGTGGAATAATCAATTTGGATTTATCAACAGGCCCAGGTACTCATTGGGTAGCATACTATAGGAACAAGAATGAAAAACAATATTTCGACAGCTTTGGAAATTTACAACCTCCTCTAGAATTAATCAAATATTTAGGTAGAAATATTCAATACAACTACAATCAATATCAAAACTTTAATACATATAATTGCGGTCACTTATGTTTGAAATTTCTTATTGATATAACCAAAGATATTAAATAAAACACAATCATATATATTTATATACATACATATTTAAAAACATTTTCTTTTTTATTATTATTATTTTTTTTTCTTGTTAAGTACAAAATATATGAATATAACATATTTTTTACTGCCAAACGGGGTACTGAGAGTTTGGTATTAAAAACTCGTTCATCTCGCTTTCTAAGATCAGGTTTCGCTCTCCTTTTCTTTGTAGTCGATATTTATTATTCGAAAGATCTTCTAATTCTGCATTGGTCAATGCATTGTATCGGTTGGGGAGAAACATTATGTGGTTTTCCAGCTCAAGTTGAACTGTTTCCCCATACTTTGTTGTTACTCGCTTTGCACGTACGATAGTGTGTTTGGATAATTCATCTAGATCCTTTATATGGATTAAGGATTTTGTATTGTACGAATTAAATTTTTCCACTAGATCCATTGCGGTAGAAATTTTTCACAACTTATAGCTTTGAACTTTTATTGCAAACTAATCTCGATTTTAGCTTTCTAGACTGTAAGAAGCTTAACAGAAAATCATTATACAATGATTTTTTTGTTTTATTTTTGACAAAAGACGAAGTGAGGAAAAATTAATATATATATATATATATATATATATATATATAAGTATTTAAAACTAAGTAGTTGGAAAAGGATAGAGAGATGTCATATATACGTATTCATTTTTTTGAGTCGAATTTTAAATTATTTTCTGGACTAAAAACGCTGACATCGTTTTTTTTTTAATTTCATAACATACACCTTAGTACTGGTTCGTTGAAAACAATTATTAGTAGAGAACTAACAGTCAAAAAGATCGGAAGTAAATTTTAGTAATACTATAAAATATTTCATAAAATCATGAGTGACATTAGAAACAAGCTCGCACAATTCTTAGTTGATTTTGAGAGATGTGTAATATACGAACACATGGAAATGGTGAAAATGTTTCTCGATATGTTGAATGAAAATGATGATTTTGGTATAATGGAAGATGAGGACAAGGACGATGGTCACTTTAAGTCTTGTCCATGGAGCCATCCAGATTGTGAGGAGGGGCCAGATACCTGCCGGTGCTCCGTATTTTACTTAAGAAAAATGATGATAAATCATTTAATTAATTCATATTATGCAATATTTCGATGAAACTAAATAATAAATCACCAAACAAAATAAAACAAATTCTGAATGTTTTTTCATTTTAAATATATTTGTACAATTTTTTTTTGTTTATTTCTCTTAACAATACAACAATTTTTTTTACTTATTAATAGATTTAACTACTTAAATAAACATAAAAATTATTACTTAAAAATAGGGATACAGTTATAGCACTGCTTCTTCCTCTTCTAGTCTTGAAATTTCCCACAGTAGCATGTCAAGTTCATAATCAGGATTAGTTTCCTCGATTCGAAAATGATACCATGCATATGTACTCATCTTATCACTTCTTATTTTTCTTTTATCGTCTGCATAATTTAATACTACTTTATTTATTTCATTTGTATAAATTTGATGAATTTTTGATTTAAATGTTAGCATATCATCATACACAGTCGACTTATTGAATAAGCAATTTCTATATGAAGCTATACTATAATTATTAAGAATGCACTTCTTTACTCCTTTCGATTTTTTAATATCACTTTGATGTTGCACACTAAAAGAGTACATTTTTGACCGCAATCCTACAAATTCCTTCATTACCTTTCCACAATTTTCATCCTTCATCATACCCAATACCTTTTTGTTTACCAGAGGAAATCCATATACATTGTCTTTTGGGTAATCTGATGTATCAAACTTATGGTCGAGGTCAGTTTTTATGTCAGCATAAAAGTCTTCTGTTTTTACTGTGTAAATGAAAGAGTCAGTGTCCATATAATTCAATGATAAGTTTGACTTGAATTTGGGTTGCATGTACCCATAATGGAAATCATACATTTTCCATTTGGAAAGCTCTAATACACAAAATCCTAAATATATAGGCTTATTGTAATAGGTTTTCACTCTATTCATTTGAATCGCTACCATATTCTCAGAAAATATTGACAAACTATGAAAATTAGGTTTAGATATCCAATCTTGAGCTCCTAAATGATTACAGTTTGTCCTTTTCCAGTTCGTAACTATTCGTACATCTTTTCTCTTTTCCACATTCTCCATAGTTTTACCGTATACTGCATTATTTAACTATTTGAAAAAAATTTTTTCAAAAGTATTTTTTGCAGTAGCCCTATGTTTGGTATTCAAGTCTATATAACTTTTCAACCAGGTTGATTGCTTATAGGTGAGAATTCGATGCACTTTCTTTAGAACTAGACCATACTGTAAACATTGTTTAAGAACTCTATAATGTATGACATATGTTTGTTTTGTTGAAAAATCTGCAACTAATTTAATGTGCTTTGTTTGCAAAATTTTCTTATTTTCTGGACAGAAAGGTAGGTCATTGTGAGAGTCATGCAAATGAGAAGGACAGTCTAAAGTAACTTCATAGACATATCCATCACTTGAATTATCACCTATGGTTTTAGGATCCAGATTTAGCTCTTCAGCTGACAGCCATCTGAATCCACCATAAGGTAAATACTCAGACATAGCCCAACCGTAGAGGTTATTTGCGTCTAAGTACACAATAAATTCTGAGGGCTTTTCTCTATCGAAGTCAGGTAGATATTTGTTGTTAGCCTTTGAACATCGGTTACTGCATTGTACAAGTCCACCACGTATTCCTTTCTTGAAGAAATTGTACATATCTATGTCCGTCAAAAGCTCTAGTTCTATATTTGTGTACTTTAGCATAGCATCCCACGATAGTCCTGGTGCAGTGTAATATTGACATGGATCTAAGTGGTAGATGTTCTTGCAAACCTTTCTAAAACTTTCAAATATATCTGCAAGTAAGAGAACATCCGTTTTTAAATATACTTCCATGTAATCTTGCAAGGTTTTGCAGCCGAAAGCATTCCAAACTTCTTTTGCATGCTCATAGTCTTCAATCGAGCACTCCTTATTATTGAGATGGTTGAAGAAATTTTCCCTTGCTGGAAGTTCACCAACATTCAATTTTTCAAAAGAATTAAGAAAATCATAGGGAAAGACACCTTTTCTTCTCACTAGATTAAACTCTTTTTTTGTTTTAAATTGTCTTTTAATGATGTGAAAGTCTTGTTCTGAAAGATTATTAGCTAAAGATTCTAAGCTTTCAGGCATAAAGCGAATTGTGTCTAAAAATCTAAGTTCAAGGTTGTAGTTGTCGGTCATTTTTGAAAATCTAGATAGTGATATGTATAATTCTTTGTTGAGCGGAAGGACTTTTATATTGTCAGATTTTTTACCCAACTCTTTAACAAAAAGATGCGCGTCATAAGATGAATAATTGTGGAAATAGATTGGTATAAATTTTGGAATTTGAAATTTTAAATTGCATCTATTATGAGCTGCTCCTCTAAATTTACCACTTATGTGGCAGTGATCTCGCACTCTATCATTGCCTAGATATTTATGACAAATATGACAATCTATCGCATTTCGAAAATTAAAATTTTCGAAAGGAGTTAAAGCATCCACTTCCCTTTTATTTACTAGATATTCATTATAAATATCTTCACAATCTTCAATCAAATTTTCTACAAACTTTTCTGCTGCATCCCTCCCCGTATATAATTTAAACTTATCTAAACTATCATTATGCTTACATTTAATATAATAACTAAAAGCACAAGGAATGTGCTTTTTGCGATACCTACTTTTGTCACTTACTCTAATATTAACCTCCTCCAGTATGCATTCAAAGTCTGCATACACAACAAATGGTACATCCATTTGTCGTTGGTGGTCTTTAAACTGCAACACGGCATTTTCCTCAGACGGCAGCTCCGCAACAATTTGCCCACATTCTTCTTTATGTCGCTCTAATGTCCTCTCATTGTGGGTGTATTGGAGGCAGCTGTTACAGAAGACAAGTTTTTTGCAGTGCTTGGTAGTCTGAGATTTTAAAAGTCTGTGGAAAGAAAAAAGTTATAAGAATATATATTAATATATTTACGTAAATAAATGTATGTTTTATTACTTACTTTGATATATTTGTTATAAGAATATAATGCTGATATCCTTCAGCATTTTCTAATAATAACAAATTAATATGTTTAGCTTTTTCATTCTTGGTGTTATAGAATGGTCCAACAATCTCATTGCTTTCATCATTGTATCCGAACACATTGACGCTAATATTTGGATTGCTTTCTTCAAATATCCTGATACTCTTTAACGCCAACGGAAACTTTAAATTTTTGAAGTCAATCTCAATTCCGTTTTGCAAACATATGATATCAGCGCTGATGTCTGCAATGTTGTATGAGCAGCAACGTTGAGGTCTTTTAATATCAGATGTATCCAGTGCAGATATTATTGCCCATTTAAAACAATAAATGTCATTATTTTCAACATTTATACATGCCTTTTTACTTTTTAAGTTCTCCGGCGTACTTATCCAGTTCGATCCTCTCACCAAAGATGACTTATTTATAGCGATTTCGAGGCGAACAATTCTAATTAAAGTCCATCCTGAATCCCGTTCTTGAAATTCAGACATTTTGTTGTGGATTTCTTGAAATTGCTTTGCCATAATTTCCTCAACATCATCTCCAATGCACAGAAGATCCATCTTTGCCCGGTGAGAAATAGTACACAATTCCATATCATCGCTTATAATTTTAATATACTCTCCAGTAAGAGTAATATTAAATTTAATAATGTTGTGTACGGCAAGACTATTTTCAAGTCTTTCTTTGATGATATGTTTATTATCCACAATAACATCTTCAAATAAAATACAATCTTTATTTACTGGAACTCCAAATGTTGTAATATTATTTTTAAAAGCACTATTTATTATATAATATTTGCATTCATTTGGAGCTTGAGACAGTAGATCATCCGCAGAATTTGAGATATCCATTTCTACTTCATTATTTTGTGTATTTGCCTGATCATGTGGAATAACTTGACTTATATCCATGTCTTGAGAAGGATTATCTACGGGCAAATAGCTTGGGTAATAATTAGGCATATTATTTTGCTGCAACTGTATAGGTACGCTATATTCAATGGGATATGGAATCTCCATAGGTGCTGTGAATTGGTTGGTTGACACTGGATACGGATATAAAGGATACGCTGGTACCTGCACTGGATACTGATACTGCACTGGATACTGATACTGCACTGGGTACTGATACTGCGCCGGATACTGATACTGCAAATTGTTTTGGACCATTGAGTTGTATGCATATGTTGAGGGTTGTATGGACTGTGCGATTTGTTGATATGTTGCTATGGGGTTGTACGCAGATGTTGGGGGTTGTATCGACTGTTGCACTTGTTGTGGTTGAACATGACCTTTGCAATGTTCTAAATAAGATTTTTGGTATTTATATACCTTATTACAGATATTGCACTTGAAAATTGATGAACTCATTTTTTTTTTAAATATTTTGATTTACACTTCTAAAAATTATTTTGGTTATAGTGTACTTTTTTATTAAAAAATATATTGATTGCTTGAATAACAAGTAATATTACTATTATATATTTTTATATATATATTTAAATTCTGTCTTTGCTTAAATTATATGACACACTCTTATTTTTTGATATACAAATAATATGTTTTTTGAGAATATGTATTTATTTTCTGTCTTAGATTTATTAATAACACACAAGGAATTTTTTAATAGTCACGACTTGTTACTTTTAGATACAAAAATGTACTGAATTTTATTCTAAAAATTTAGATTAATACAAATTCGTGAAAATTTTGTTTTGGTATAGTACGCTTCATTCCAACAAAGTAGCTTTGCGTTACTTTGCAAAAGTAGCGTATCTGGTGGTAGAAACGGTTAAGATTAAAAAATTAGAAAAGAAACTGCTACGTGGACAAAACGTTGTGGTATCTGATATACACAGAATGCCGAGGCATGCTTATGCATGCCTCTACAATACAAAATGTTTAAGGGAATGAAACTGCTACGTAGACAATATTTATGTAAACATAAATTTTGATAAGTGATATCTACGAAGTACAGAGATATGCTTGTGCATGCAGACACGTTACAAAGTTTTGAACGGAATGTGATATATACAGAGTACGGGGACATGCTTATGCATGCCTCTACGATACAAAATGTTTACGGGAATGAAACTGCTACGTGGACAAAACATTGTTGTATCTGATATACACAGAATGCCGAGGCATGCTTATGCATGCAAATACGTTAGAAAATATTTAGGAGAATGAAACTGCTACGTAGACAATATTTATATAAACAAGCATTATGATATGTGATATACACAGAATACGGCGGCATGCTTATGCATGTAGAGACGTTCCAAAATTTTGTAGCAAAAGAAACTGCTACGTGGACAAAACATTGTGGTATCTGATTATACACAGAATGCCGAGACATGCTTATGCATGCCTCTACAATACAAAATGTTTAAGGGAATGAAAGTGCTACGTAGACAATATTTATGTAAACAAAAATTTTGATAAGTGATATCTACAGAGTACAGAGACATGCTTGTGCATGCAGATACGTTTCAAAGTTTTGAACGGAATTTTATATATACAGAGTACAGGGACATGCTTATGCATGCCTCTACGATACAAAATGTTTACGGGAATGAAACTGCTACGTGGACAAAATTTATGTAAACAAACATTATGATATGTGATATACACAGGATACGGAGGCATGCTTATGCATGCAGATACGTCACAAAATGTTGTAGCAAAAGAAACTGCTACGTGGACAAAACATTGTGGTATCTGATAAACTACAAAATTTTTGTAGCTTCACAAGTTTTCAAAGCAAAATTATCAAATTTTGAAGTTGAGCCCTTCTGGTACACACCATTATATCGGAGACTTCAGCGTCACCATTTGAAGGAGAATTTAAGAAAAGCCAGACAGGAAGAGTTCGAGAAACATCTTGAAGGAGATGAGGAGCTTCTCCTAGAGCTGTCTTCGCAACCATCTTCATCTAACCCACTCCAAAAAATAGAGGAAGAATATGAAGAGATGCTGACAGGTGACGATGACCTATTTTTGAGCATCAATACTCAGCCTGCCGAGGCTGGTAGTGAATCCAATAGAAGTGAGGTAACCAACAAACCGCACATAGAAATATTGGAAGTCCAAATGCTCCCAAAAATTGATGTCCCAATGTTTCTTGCATTATACGAAGATACCAACGATCAATTGTTGATAGAGGCAGCTGACGCAGTGGAGGCAGCTTTATATTAAAAAATATATGTAAATGTATGTATAAATATTATATATTAATAAAAATTAAAACAATGTATATGTTTAAACAATGGTTCATTCATTCATTCAAATGGTCAAGGGAATATTTGGGCACAAAGAATAAACGCTTATTATTTGTTTGTATGTATATGCGTAAATGAAATAAATTTGTAGATATTTATGTACGCATGAATATGTACACCTTATCACATTTTATACTGACCAGGAAAGCAAGAAAGCGGACTGTCATACAGACTCACCAATCGTCACACACACAGACTGTCTGACAGCCATACATTCCAACCGCCACTCAGAACACAAAAAACACAAACACTTAAACATAGCATAAATATTCATATTCTACAAAATACAGAAATCGCACCACCATCCAGATCCCCAAATAAAATCCATCGATGATCGTCATGTATAAAATAAACAAAACATCAGTTTCAATATTTATGCAATAGTAATTTTTTTTTTTCACGACGTCTTCAAGATCGGAATAATCAAATTATTCCTCCAGACTCAAGCATTGCAAGCAAAAAAGTAAAAAAAAAACACTGAATTGCTGGACGACAAATCTTAAGTAAACACACCAAATTTTAATAAGCAAAAAAATAAAAGAAAAAATCTCACTTCAGCAAGAAGGAACGAACCACAAACATTAAGGGCATCCATATATAACTACTACACTTTTTAAATAGTGTGATTCCTAAAAATGCTTCAAAATTTTTTTATTCACCAGGCGTACACAGTGTAAATGGACAGACAGAAATTCCCACGCTCACATACCGACGGACATGTATTCTCAAGGTCACATATGGACAGACAGAAATTCCCACGCTCACATACCGACGGACATGTATTCTCAAGGTCACATATGGACAGACACAAATTCCCACGCTCACATACCGACGGACATGTATTCTCAAGGTCACATATGGACAGACAGAAATTCCCACGCTCACATACCGACGGACATGTATTCTCAAGGTCACATATGGACAGACACAAATTCCCACGCTCACATACCGACGGACATGTATTCTCAACGTCACATATGGACAGACACAAATTCCCACGCTCACATACCGACGGACATGTATTCTCAACGTCACATATGGACAGACACAAATTCCCACGCCTACCCCAACATTTTATTTAAAAAAAAAAAACAACAATGTAAACGCCCCTACTAAACCGTGGGAAAAAATACACACACGAACACACACAAAATGAAATTTGAGAATTTTGGGAAATTTGAGAATTTTGGCAATTAAAATTGAAAAATTTCAAATTTAATTGCTGAAATTTAATATTTTTAATGGTCGCAGCACATACAGTTCCCTACTACTTATATAAAAGGTTTTTCTGAAAGGTTAAAAAACTCAGATCTATATGACATTGAAAAATATCAACTGGCATTTAAGACGAATAATACTATGCAGAGCCTATATAGTAACACAAAGACTAAATTAAAGAAAGAGGACAAATGCAACGTTATATATAGTATTAACTGCAACGGTGACGGCTCACGCACATGCAATAAGAAATACGTAGGAACAACTAAAAATAAATTGAAGACCAGACTAACATCTCATAAATCAGATATAAGAACGAAAAACAAACCCATGGAACAAAAAACTGCACTTACGGCCCACTGAGCAAAGGAAAATCATGTGCCAAATTTTGATAATGTAAAAATATTACAACAAGAAAACCATTATTCCAGGAGATTTACTTTAGAGATGTTACACATAATTGACGTTCCTGCAGAGAAAAGACTTAACTATAAACAAGACACAGAGAAATGCGCTCAAATTTACAGAAGTGTGATAAACAAACACAAAAAACAACATAAACAAATCAGTTTTCGCAGCTAAGGACTACATACGATCGACATATTGAAAATATGTTAATTCAATATAATTTTATTTAATTTTTAATTTACATGTATGTAATTGAAAATTTATTAGAAACAATCAAAAATTAATTTTAATGTTTATTATATATTGTTTTGTACCCAACAGTGTTCCCCTGAAGATGAATAGCGAAGCTATTCGAAATATTGGGAAAAATAACATTAAATAAAGATTAAATAATCAAAAAATATTTAGTGTTTATTCTTTTTTAAAAACCTGACCTATAGCCGAACGATAAAACAAGAATTTTATTATAATACAACAGGTCAACGATTAAACTAAATATATATACATAATACAAAATCTTAATTATTTCTCAAACAAGTCATGTTCATATTGTGCTTTTCTGTGCTTTTGTTTATCTTCGCACAGTATTGGTAATCAAAGGATGAACCTATAGAAGATATTTCATCAATTGGTTACCAACTTAGAGCAATAACTTGGGGCAAAATCATCTATTTTCCATATTGCGCCAATAATCCTGCGAAGAAATTTTAACTTTTTGTAAACAAAAATATATAATTTTCTCTCGACAAGAAAAAGAAAAGAAATAGCAAGCCAAGAAATTTGCTGTCACTCTCGCAACATCGGTCGAAAACATTACCACTACATACATGTTTTTTCATAATCTACACAAAAGCACACAGAGCAATGTTCAATAATTCTTGGGAACTGAAATATTCCCTTTTTGAAAATCGTGACAGTAAGCCGCTATGTTATATTTGTTTGAGGCAATTATCACAACGCGATAAATTTAATATAAGGCGGCATTATTTGTCGTGCCATAATATATAACTTATAATTGCAATGCTCATACAATTCCCCCTGCTCAATATATTTCGGCATTATATAATGTTATATTTTAAAAATTCTGCGGACCTTTGACAAAAGAATACAGAATTGTATTTGTTTCGAAAGTTTCAAAAGAAATATTTAATATTGTTACACAGTGTACAATTCGGCAGCGACCGCAGCTACTGTTTGCAACCGCACACAACCACATAATATGTTGTGCGCGTACGTTCGGGGCGTGGTTACCACTGATTTCAAGTGTTGTGTATTAAATTATTTAAAGTTTTTCGGTTGTGTTAAGAGTCTATATGCGCAATAAATATTCTTTTATTGATTTTTTTACTGTATTTTAATGACAACAAACTTTAATTACATAACTTTTTAAAATTTTTCAGGAAAATTTTCTCAATATCACAATGTTTACTCTTTGTTAAAAGAAGAAAAAGTCAAATTTTTACTGCGCACGGTTTAAATTACGTTTATGGCCATTATTACACCTTGATGTTAGTGTAATTTTATCGGTCGGATATATGCATATTCATTATTTCAACTTTCTTTTAATCTAATGTTCGACTTTGGGATAAGCTTTACCAGAGGGATTTATGTTTATATTACCATATTTTCTTATTTTTTAATATGGAAGGACCAAACATAGTTGAAAAGTTTTATTTTCTCCCGTCTCGTCACAGCTCGCACGATTGTTTCCTTAGATGCTGACATTTTTTATTTTATAACACGAACTCATATTTTCACAAATAAAAGCTGCATATATTTTTATAATGTAAAAACAAGTGCGTCGTTGCCACTACAATTTTTCACGATCTAAATAATCTTTCAAAAGTAGTTGGTAATTGCTAGCGGTATTGCCACACAATAAGAAATATACATATAATATTACCGGCAATGGAAAAGTTGCTACCGACCACTTTATCGACTTGCTATGCTAACTTTAGCATTTACTATCACCAACTTTGTGGTCAAGTTGTAATAATAGCCCTTAAATGTACAATGAGGTGCACTTAAGTCTTATTTGTGTTTACGGTGAAAAACGAAATTTTTTTATTTAAATCAGTGGTGTCAATTGTGATTGTGTTGGTGAGACCGTGCGGTAGCTAGGCCTTTAATTAAAGCAATTTTCTATAAGTATACTATTATATACCAATAATATCTTCTAAATATATATTGCAGTTTCGCAACAAGAACGCATTTTTTAGGTTCGCGGATGTTAATTCTTTTGGGGTATTCACACTGCGTACTATTTAGTCATATTGTCATAAAATCTTAGACTAGTTTAAAAAAGTTGTTGTTGTGCTGCATATAAAAGAGTCATAGAATAATAGCACTTTTTCAGGTATGTTTTTGTGTTGTCATAAAGTGCTCCAGAGATCTGAGTCGAATAGCTGAATATCTTTAGGCGAGACGGCGATGTTTGCCGCCGTTACTTGTATATGACTAAGAGACGGTTAAAAATTGTTCATATTTATATGTCTGTACATTAAATCACATTTTTATAACATTAAAAATATTAAAAGAGCACTAAATACCAAAAACTAAATATATACAAGTGAAACATTTTTCTCGTTTAATATACGTAACTGGCAGCCACTGAACGTTTTTCCGTATGTCGCCGCAAAAAAAAATTTATTCAACTCATAACAAGGCAGCAAGTTGTGACGGGTTGTTCACACTTCTCATATATTTTGTGCTATTATTTTATGACTTATGACTCTATGACTACAGTGTGAACCCCCCAATTGTGTTGTTTTGAGCAAAAGTATTTGAAATCGGAAATTATTTGTTCCCAAATATGTTTAAAAGGTATGCTTAGAGGCCTCAAAACTTCCCACTGAATGAGGGTGTTAAAATTATATTTTACGCTCGCAAAATAAAAGAGCGTAAGCGTACGTCTGAGTTTTGTTTCCACAATTATATATAGAGCTGATATCACTGATTTAAATGGAATTTAAAGATAAACTGCATATAAATATCCACTGATTTATTGGGCATAAGGATCTCTGTATAAATTAGAGTATTAATTTGGTTAAATGTTGATCGACTGATTCATTACTAGCTGATTACATGATAAGTTAATTAAAATTTAATTATATTCGTTGAACGATTAAACCAGTTATTTTAAGTCGATTAAGGGACGTAACAAAATTTGTACTTTTACAACCTACATTTTTAATTTTCAGTGATTTTTGTTTTGAATAAGAGGTCATATGTTAATATTAAGTTATCACTGTTACAAAGCAGATGTATCTCCTTCTGAAGTACCTATGGAAATCATATTGCAGTACTTTCGCATTTACAATACTCTTTTGCTAACCGCATTTTTGTGCTCATCTCTCAAAAACGGAAAACATCTCACAATAGAATAACTTGTGTATATATTGTTAGTAGTTTATAGACAATATGCTATTTTCTAAAGAAATTTTGAAATTTAGCTTAAAAAAGGAATTTTTCAACAAAAAGTAACTTAAATGTAATTTCTTAGGCTAATTGTTCGAAAAATTTGTTTCATATATAAAGATCACGAGGGAAAGCCTACATTAGTTCTTATATATTTAATTTACATAGCGGACTGTTTTCGAAAGCCGTTACACTCTCTTGATTAGTACTCATGTGTATTTTTATTGTTCGATTATTTTTCTTCACGTTGTATTTTTCAATTATAATGTTTTTTGAACTAAAAACTTTTTCGAACAATTAGCCTATAAAATTAAATTTGATATAGCAATCAACAGTTCGATAAATATTACCTCAATGAAAACTTGATTAACTTTCGGAGTAATCTTATTTTTTTCTGTATTGAAAATAAGTTTGGGATCACATCAGTTTTTCCTGAAAGAAACCTGAAATGAAAATTTAAATGGAATTTTAACATTCATTTGATATTGAAAATGTAGAATATAGACAATGGTATTATTTTTGTTATACAGTACATATACTTTTTATAAGGTATTTTTAATTCTTTTTTATAATAAAGTATTGCGACAAACTGTGCTTTAATATATAACGTTTTTCAATGGGTGGTAATCTGATAAATGTATATGATATATCAAAACATTTTCCGTTTAAAATATGCTAAGATCAAAATATATTTGGCAACTTTTTTAGTGTTCATTTGCAAATAACCCATAAACGACGTATAATTTTATCAATGCAGTAAATTATCTTGTATATGACTTTGTTCAGTTTAAATTTAAAAGCATTTCTGGCAAGCATTACTGACTTGGCTAAAATTTGTTGAGTGAGTCGGAAATGTGCTTCAAAAATAAAAAGTTTTTCAATATATGAAGAATTTTTTGAGCTAGTCCAGCCTAACGTGTTTAATGTTAATAAAACAATTTATTACATTTCTTACCCAACGTTTCGTCGATTGTTTGTCGACTTCTTCAGGGGTTTTTCTTGTCTGTTTAATTTAAAAACATTACATAATTATAATTCGGAAAATATTTTTAATTAATAAGATTATACTCACAATTTTATAGTTATTATTACACTATATGCATATTCATACAATTTACTTATATTAAATTGATATTCCAGGTGTATTTTAAGCGCCGTCAAATTTTTAAACGTTGGTATTGCAGTTCGTCTTATTTAATAGCAACAATGTAAATAGCATTGATATTGTCGGTATCCTCTTTTATGTTCATAGTTCTTTCTATATTTTGCTGTATACGCAAGCTTTCGATGGTATACTTTTTCTTTCTTTTTTCTCTTTGTCTAATATTTTTACTTCATCGAAATCCACAGAATGATTTTTGTCGATAACATGGGCTGATAAAGCTATTGATGTTCTTTGTTTGGCAATATCGTTTTTATGTTCTGACATTCTAGTTCCCAGGTTTCTTTTTGTTATACCTATATATATAAGATTGCATTTTTCTTCTCTGTTGCCTTTGCATTGTAATTCGTACACCAAGTCACTTTGTTGTTCTTTTTCTGTTGGTGCTTTAATGCGAGTAAATATATATATGTTGTGTTTGGTTTGTATGCAAATTTTATGTTATTTTCAACAGCTGTTTTTATTTCTTTCTTGTCCGTCATGCCCGGTATAAATGATACACTGTAA
This sequence comes from Linnaemya vulpina, assembly GCA_963675445.1. NCBI lineage: Eukaryota > Metazoa > Arthropoda > Insecta > Diptera > Tachinidae > Linnaemya > Linnaemya vulpina. Next base: position 67,310,161 of record OY776276.1, on the reverse strand, counting down.
AAACGCTGGATGGTTTTGTCTGCTTCGTTAAGAGGTGTTGTTTTATTTTTGTTATTTAATATCTTAACCATGGTTCCATTAATAATTGAGTTAATTAACTTCTCTGGGAAACTATTCTGTTTTAGGATTGTCGTGATTTTTTTGAGATTTTTGGTGTGAAATTGTTTATCGCTAATGCGAAGAACTCTAGAAATTAAATTCTTTGCAGTATTGATAATTTGACTTTTTGGATGTGTTGCGTTGAAATTAATAATTCTGCCTGAAGAAGTTTCTTTAGAGTACCAGTCTAGAACGATATTATGTTTTTCTCTATATAAGGTCGCGTCGAGATAATTTATGCAATTATTATTCCCCATTTCAGTGGTAAACTGAAGCTTTGGGTGGTATTTGTTGAAAACATTGAGAATAGTGCCCTTTTCTTTATAGTTGCTAAGATGTCATCTACATATTTGGTTATGTATTTAAAATTGATGTTTTTATTTCCCAATTCTGTAATTGTACAATTCTGTCTAGTACTATATCAGCTATAGTAGGTGAAAGAGGGTTGCCCATCGGCATTCCAAAAATTTGGTTGAACTGTTTGGTTTCTGCCTCATATTGTCTATGAGGCAGAAACGTAGAATTTTTAAAAATAAGGCCTCAGGTATCTTTGTGAACTTGTTTATAATGTTCCACTTACACATAATGGTTTTTATGGCAATGTGTATTGGTATGTTGGTAAAAAGTGATATTACGTCGAAAGATATTGATATTTCCTGTTCGTTTTTAAAAATAAGGCCTTAGGTATCTTTGTGAACTTGTTTATAATGTTCCATTTACACATAATGGTTTTTATGGCAATGTGTATTGGTATGTTGGTAAAAAGTGATATTAATAAGATTATTTATTAAAGATATTAATATTTCCTGTTCGTTTATGGTTACATTTTCTAGTTGATTTTTCAATTCTGTTGAGTTCTTGATATTGTATTTGGTTGATATTATGTTTTTAAGAATTTGTCCCATGTGTTTTGATATTTGGTAGCAAGGTACTTTTTGATTTTATATGTAAAAATGTAGAAAGTTTGAAACCGGAATTTCTTCAACTTCTTTTTGCCGAAATAGCACGAAGTTAAAGTTTTGATATAACTTCAAATATAATAACGAAATATATGCATTAATTGATGTTCATTTTGTAAAACTGATTTCCACTAAGGCTTTAGCCGGAAATTGTACGAACAATCAGGTGTTTCTTCGCCGGCTGTTAGTTTTTGGATAACGTCTTAAAAACAGCTGTATTTTGGGTGTTATACATAAGCTGTGTTCATTTACTACAAATTTTTACAAATTTGTAACAATTGTTACTAAAAAGCGTTCATTAACCCAAAAAATTTGCAACGAGAGAGCGGCGAAAGAGCGTAAGAATTGAGATGCAGAAAAATTATTGCAAGTTTTTACAATTAAAATTTTTAATTGCAATAATTATTCAAACAGCTGTTTTGCGTTTGTGATTATAAAATAATATTTCTAAATTAAGTTAAAAGTAAAAATATTTTGGAAAATTTAAGAAATTGTAAGTAAATGTAAACTTTTAAAACAATAAAATGTACTAAAAAGATAACAAATTTATTTTTGTATAACTTAGAAACTACAGAAGCAAAATAAGATGCCTAATAGAATTGAACTAAGCAACACAGTATCTGGTACATCAGTGGCAAAGGATTTAACAGACCAGCTGCTACTTTCAGTGTTGTAAATATTATGAGTACCTAGTTACTCGGTGATTTACACTAAGCAAGCAAATAATTGAATTAGTTCAGATATATATTTGCAAATAAATATAAATTAACACATAATTTATTAAATTACTTTTTCAACTTTTAATTTTCAACTCACACTTGCTTGCGCGTTAATGTAGTTTCTTATAAGTGTTTACATAAGTAGTTCTTCATAAAATCACATTAAAATATACTTAATATTATATAATTGTTATAATAACGTATAATCATTTACTTTTTCACATTTTTGAGAGTAATTGTGGAAAATTGCTTGTTACTCTCTCGTTGCTAATTTTTACTAGTAAAGTAAATGAACCTTATAGTCTTACAAATAAGTATTTATTTTTATATTGTATATGTTAGCTAAGTAATACTACTGTAAAATGTTATCATATTTGAATGTGACCGAGTACGTGTGGTACACGTACTTGGTATTGATTTTTTTTTTTTTGCTAACGAATACTTTTGTTTATTTTGCTTTTTTCTTTTAAATCACTTGTAATAAAGTGCAATTGTATGACTACTCAATATTTTTATGTTATTTGAACTTGTTGGACTTTTTTCTAACGATTGAATAAAATTTTAAAACAAAACAAATGCATACATATATGTACATATGTATATGTATAAAACATACTAAATACTTTGTGCAGTGTTTTAAAACTTTATTGCTTTTGTTTTGCTTTCAAGAAAATTTTAATTTATTAGTTTTTTTCCTACTATAGACAGACAACACAAACAATTTTTTCAGAATGTAAACGCAAATATGATGTACTGTTTTCACATGCTCGTGGAAATTTTTTTTTTTTTTTAATTTTCTTTAAAGCTATCTTCAAGTGTACATTATTTTTTGCAGCCGGTTTTTGGAAGAATAAGTTATTATAAGCCACAATCGTTTTCATTTGCTATTCCATGAAAAATTTTGAGAGCTAAAAAATTTTAACATAAATAATACATTCATAGATAATACATTCAATAATAATACATTCATTCCTCCTTGAGGAATCGTCGCAAACACTTTATTATTCTTATGTGGTGAATCACCACAAAAGTCATGATGTCTAAGTCTCTGTGGCGATTTATGCCCCAAAGCATACATTTTTCATACAAAATTCAATTCAATTGTTCTTACAAATTTATTTTGTCATTAGTTGTATTTCTACAGGAGATGAGCGCCCGATTCCGCTATGAAGATATGTTTGCAGAGAACACATATAAATTTCATCCGCAGAATCTTGAAATTAAAAACGTTTCGCACAGTCAGACTGCTAGTGCTATAAAAAACATATGTATATTACATTAATAAATTCATCAGAGTGCGTTTTTTTCTTCTGTCCTATCAACAGTTTCATCGACAATTGAACAACGAACTGGCGAAGTTTAAATAAAATAACATTGTCGATGTGTCGTATGATTTACACAGTAATGATCCGCCATTTATATTAATATCGCGCCCTTATCACTTTTCTTTATAATTTCGCATTTAACTTTAAGTGTTAATCGTTAATTAACAATCACTCAACATCTGTATGCTTTACTTCTTGTTTTACCTTAAATATTTGTAAACACGTCTACGTCGCCATACTATTGATTTTTTATCCTTATTTTGGCGGAATCCAGGTACCCTTCCAGCTGCATTTCCTATATATTTTCCTCAGTAAGCACTGCAACAAGGCGTTACGACTCTCGAAGCCGCTATTTGTGCTTTTCTAAGAGAAATTGGTTCAAGGCTCCCTGTAAATGACATGGGCAGTAGCTAACAACTCTTCATTTATCACATCGAAGCCGTGATTTGTAGATGTGGATTCAATTTACATTAAGTTTAACATAGTCTGAAACTCAGATTTTTCATTCGAAATGTGATTTTATTTTTATTATTTCACAGTTAAGCAGCACTAAGCTGTTCCGTCAACCTTTGTCTTGCGGCACATATCTTTTTTTGTGTTAACTAAGCACAGCTTAGTATTTAAGAAAGAGAATCAGTACAGAAAAAAATTAAAATTTTAATTATAAAATCGTCTTATTTACATTAAAATAACAAAAGCCGTGAAGGACTTACCAATCTTTGTTTCATTTTTTACTTTGTTTCATTATGTTAATAACATACAAAACCTACCAAGTTTCTTCTACAAAGTATTAATTAATAATGGACTACCGAATGAAGAAAGTTTGTACGTACCACTATCTGGTGTTCGCTCCCTCAACCTTGGATTCCCTCTACAACGAGTCTAATGTATTTTCAACTTCCGAGTAATTAACAGAAAAGAAAACTCACAATAAGGACACTGCTGTGCACAAGATTTTAATAAAAACTTATACAGATCATATGTTTGGCTTTAAGCTACTGTCATATGTGTTTGCTAAAATGCTTTGTATTAATACAAATATAATATAAAACACGACATTTAAAAACACGCATATATACATATATACATATATATATATATATATATATATATATATATATATATGTATGTATATTTCGTTAACCTCTGGTTACATTCCTGAGGAAATTCTTATATTTTTTAATATGTTGTTCTTTCAGTCAAAATTGTTTTGTAATAACAATTCTAAAATTAAATTTTATTTTTTGAAAAAGCTACATAATTCTATAATATATGTTCATATCCATGAATATTACCAAATATTAATAGAAAATATTATAATATATGTATGTAAATAACACATAGTTTTGATATTTTAACATAACTAATAATGAAAATAATATATGTAAGTAAATAACACCAACGATTATATATATTCTTTGATCACATATTTTTGACATTTTAACTTAACGGTTTTATTAAACTGTGAGCTAGCTATTCTAGTCTTCAATTTACTTTTAGTCATACCTACATATACACTGTTGCAACTCTCATTGCCGTTTCCTTTACAAGGTATTTTGTAAATCACATTAGATTTATCTAACTTCTGAGCTTTATCTTTCGTATTAGTAAAACATTTCCTACAATGCTATACACTTTATATGATATCTTGTACTTTGTTGTCATTAATATCAGATTTTTCTAATGTTTCTGACATTCTTGGTATATATTAACATATATATTTGGTAATATATTAATTTACCGTTATTACTGTTATTATTATTACTGTTTTTATAGTTGTTGTTGTTACTATTATTTTTGCTATTATTAATATAATTATTAATACTAATATTTATATTATCATTACATTTTCCTTTCAATCTACAAGAAAGATGATAAGGAAAACTCTTGTCTCTCAACATATTTATAACCTTCTTATAGAATTCAACATCACTTATTGTCGAAAATTCGCTCTATACGATTCTTAGCCGTTTTAATTATCGTCCTCTTTGGATGTTTTGTATAATAGATAACACTAGTTTACAGCCAAAAAATACCAAGAACGCCACATGCCTAGATAGGTTAACTGAGACCTCCCGAACACGAAAAACGCAATAACTTTTTTTCTTAAGTACCGTTTTTAAATAACGGTACTTTTGTGTTTTTCGGTGTATGGTCCCACTTAAACCTTTGTGGAGCCCAACTGAAAAGTCCGATCATGATAAATCTCATATCGTTGAAAAGATAATTGAATGCCTTTCTATGAGACAAGAAATGGCTGAGTTATGGCACCTCAGAGTTCAAAATTTGCCAAATTTTTAGGTTTTTTTTTGAAAATTTTTCATTTTTATTTCCTTTTTTTTTCTACGTTATAGTAAAAATTTGGAATGTTTTATTTTTTTACCAAATAGATTATTTAGTTATCACCATTTTAAGCGTAATTTGAAAAAAAAAAACGGATGAAAAATAAAGTTTTTATTAAGGATTTTGTGGAACGACAATACATATATTCATTTTCATTGCTCACACACTATACTCGGCGTAAATTCAAAAAATTTAAATTAAAATCGGGCTAGTCGGTTGGGCTCCAAAAGGGTTTGAGTGGGACCAAACACCGAAAAACACAAAAGTACCGTTATCTAAAAACGGTACTTAAGGGAAAAAAATTACAGCGTTTTTCGTGTTCAGGAGGTCCAAATTAACTTATCTAGGTATGTGGCGTTCTTGGTATTTTTTCAAATTAAAAATTTGTAAAGCTGTGTAATAATTCTGCCAGATGACGTTAGTTTTTGGAACCAATCTATTAATAATCCATTTTCCTTTCCTAATGCTAATGTATCTAAATCAGTGATACGCAAGCTTCTCCTTGCCTATCGCGCGCGATAGGAAAGCAAATTCTGCTTGCGCAGCCAGTTCTCTGCTTGAAACATGTATACTGTAAACAACAAATTGTTTCTCTCGCGCTCTTTGTGTTTCTTCAAACAAATTATGACTATCAGGAATGGATAACGTATGTATATTGTCCATTTAAATACGCTTTTAGTTTTACAGGCAGACTTAAATACTTCAAGTAATTTATGCGAAAAATGTGGTAGCAGCATGAAAGAAGTAAACAAAAATCGTCATTGTTCATTAAACAGGTGTTTTGCTTATAATTCAATGTATTTCAAGTGTTGGGTATGATATTATTTTTAAATTGTATTAGGAGCCTATTTGTACAATAAATATTATATTATTGATTTTTGGCTTTAATCTATTGATAACTAACTTTATTTACGTAACTTCTTGAAATTTTTTAGCAAATTTTTCTCAACATCACAATGTTTTATTTTTGAAAATAAATTTTTTTTAACTATATTTTTATACATTTTTATCAAATGGCTTTGTGGTATTTTAACAGAAAATGGAATTCAATGCTCAGATATCCACTGTGTCGTGCACCAGCAGGATATATTTTTTTCAATTAGTTGTTTACTACCTCATCTATGTCAATGAGTCCCCGGTATTCCTTTATCCTTAATAGGGTAGCTACATGCTGGTCGGATAATCGATTTCGCATTTTACTTAAAATTATTTTAAGGCTGGAAAATGCTACCTCACAATTGTATGTCGTTCCAAACATTGAGTAAAGTTTATAAATTTCTGTTTTGATTTTATGGAATTTATTGCCATCAAGATTTCTCCAAACGCGTTCCCCTGACTTTAATGGAATTTCAAAATCTTCCCTCAAATTTTTCAGTTCTTCATGCAGTTCCTCACTTTGGTCCTCTATTTTGAAAGAAAGAGGAAAATTGTGCATTTCTATGATTTTTCCTATGCATTTCAAGTCCTGAAACCTTCTCTCATAATTTTTCTTTAGGGTTTCAATGATTTCTGTATAAGTTTCAATTTTGGGAAGACTAGTAATTTTGAATTCATTAAATATTAAACAGGTTTTTTTGAAATAATATATATTCCTAGATTTTAATTGGCGAATTAGAAGAAATAATTTTCTGTCGAAATTGTTTATTGTTGTTGCCAACTGAAAAATACTTATATTTTTACCTTGCAACTATATATTTAATTCAATCTCCGTTATATCGCACAAAAATGCAAGATCTAACAGGAATTCTTCGTCTTCTAAATATGCAATGAGATCATCTGTTTTCATCTTAGGATTTTCTTTTAAAAAAAATCAAAATTTCATTTCTTAAGTTGAAAAGGCGTTCTAGGCTTTTACCTATACTAAGCCAACGTATTTCGGTATACAAAGGAGATCGCCGTACTCAGCATCAATAGTTTTTAGAAACTCTTTAAATTTTCGGTGAGATAGCGAGTTATGTCCACCTCTAAGTTTATTTATAATTTTTACAGCAACATTCATTGTATTTGATATATTTAATTGTTTGGCAAATAGAGCCTGCTGGTGTATGACGCAAAGAAATGCTGGGCATTGAATTCCATTTTCTCTTAAAAGGCCTAACAGCCTCTTATTTTCACCCCGCATTACTTTTGCCCCATCCGAGCAAATAGAACTCAACTTTTGTTCCTCTGTAAACGCAAAAACATGTAATTTTAAGGCATCATATATATGTTTGCCTGTAACGTGACCATGAAATGGAATTACATTCAATACTTCTTCAAAAGTTTCTATATTTTCATCTACAGTTTTTATGCAGATGATTAATCGACAAATGCTGTTAATGTCTGTGCTCTCATCTAAAGCGATAGAAAAATTTTTGCAATTTTTTAATCTTTTTTTAGCTGAACAATATTTACTTAAATCCTCCGTCCGTCGTACCAGCTCGCTTTAAGTTCTAGAACTTTTATAGTGCGATCTCTCCCCTGAATTTTTTCGAACTCCCCATGACGTGTTAGATAATGCCATTTTATATAATAATAACTAGGTAAACTCAAAACATGATGGCATATCATTCATTGTGTATTACCATTAATATCTTCTATCAAAAAGAATTCGCTTTCATACATTTCATTAAACATCTTCCGCGTTGTGTTCTCTCAACAAGTGATAAACATAAAGTGATTCAAATCCATATTTCTACTTCTAACTAGCGTTGGCAAAATATTTTCTCTTTCACACACGTATGTTTATGAGTTGAATTGTTGTAAAATTTCAATCCATATGAAAAGTAAACGTTATAGGCTTTTCCAACCCTGTTCAGTTGTTTCGCTGCTACAAATACATTGAAAATGTGTTTATGCAGTGGTGCGTAACACTGATCTAAATATTAAAGTGTTGAATTATTTTCCTTTTCGATTGTGAATTGTATATCAGGGTGATAAGAATTAAATGTTGATAATATATTATAAATTTCAATTTCTGAAATGATACAAAACAGATCGTCAACATATTTCACAAAAAACTTTGGTTTATAAGTCAATTTGCTAATACATTCATTTAGTAATTTTTCCATTACTATATCAGCTATAACACTGCTCAGCAGCCAAATCCTAATTTGAATAAAAGTATGTGGACTATACGATTACGGATTTTGCAGGAAAAACATTTTTTCTCGATTAATTCCTGAATAATTCCAAAAGATAAAAAAACTTTATTTGACTCAAATAAGCACAATGTCGTTACACAACTTCTAGTCTTTTACTTTTTAAAATCAAATGACTCGTTCCCGAGTTAGGGTGTAATATGTCTACGTACCTGGTTAATTTAGGGGCAGAAAATTGCCACGCCCATAAAAAAATCTGGACGTAATGGAAAAAACCGAAAACGGATTCAATTTTAGCGTATCAAAATCCATATAGTTCATATAGTTTTATTTAAAGGAGCGACAAAAGTTGAATAAAACTGATGTTGACTTTCCTTTGTGCCTTGGAATATTTATCATCATGTCTTTCTGAGATTTAAATTAAGTTCGAACAATTAGCCTATGAATCTGAATTCGATTTAATATAGAAATATAAATGTTCGTTAAAAATAATCAAAAAATACAAATTTAAGCTATGGCTTGAGCTACCAATGAAAATTGGAAAACGTTCACATGTACTTAAGTATAAAATTCAAACCAAAAAAGTTTGAACGGTAACGTGGGTATTAAAACAAAAACGTGTTAACATCAGGTTGATACAGTTCTCGGATTCTTTTTCACAATAAAATTTGTGTAAATAGGAACTGTTATCACATTCAACTAAGCCACCTAAAAAGTGGTGACAAACAACCTACACATGAGCACTGATGATGAAAGTGTTGCGACTTTCGAAAACAGCTGTTCTGCTATGCTGTGTACGTTGAATAAAACTGATGTTGACTTTCCTTTGTGCCTTGGAATATATATCATCATGTCTTTCTGAGATTTAAATTAAGTTCGAACAATTAGCCTATGAATCTGAATTCGATTTAATATAAATGTTCGGAGATCCCATAGGAATGCCTTTATTTTGTTAATATATTTTAACTTTACATTGAAAATTATTATAAATATGTTCTAAATCAGAGAATAATTACACAATTGAATTATTCTATAAAATTATTTATTAATAAAAACCAACGTATTGAAACAAAAATTATAAAACGAATGAAAAATATTTGATAGAAAAAGTTTAACTACAAAATATTTTTTAATGCCAACTGAGAATATTTATGTTGAGTGTAAGTACAACAAGTTTAATTTCAACACTCCTCCTCAACATGGATATTCTTTACAAATTAAATTATTTTAAATTCAATAAATTAACAAAATTGATATGCTTAACCTTCGCTAAGTTCTTTGTAAAAATGTCTGCAATCGTGTTTTCTGTTGGACAATATATCAACTCTTCTTGTCTGGATTTAACAACATCTCTTATATGGTGATACTTAATATCAACGTGTTTACTTCTGTTGTGATATATTGGATTTTCTGCCAACTTCATAGCACCTTGATTATCTAGATTTAATATTACACTCTCATCTTCATAAAAACCTAGCTCTTGCAATAATCTTCTTAAATATACTGCTTCCTTTGACGCATTAGATATTGCCATTTATTCATCCTCTGTACTACTAAGTGCTGTTGTTGTCTGCTTCTTAGATTCCCAAGAAATAATGCTTCTGCCAAGATAAAATATTTAGCCCGAGTAAGATTTCCTGTCTTTTGTACAACCTCCCCAATCAGCATCTGCGTAAGCTTCGAGTTTTCTGCTACCAGAGGAAAATATTAGTTTTATGTTGTGCGTACCTTTTAAATATCGAAGTATATTTTTCACAGCTACCCAGTGCTCTATATGTGGATCTGAGTTTCTTTGTGCCAATTTTGAGACAGAGCAAATAATATCTGGTCTTGTAGTCAATGCTAAATATAGCGAAGCTCCTATAAGCGATTGATATGATGTTGTGTCAAATTTTTCACAATTTTTGTTACAAAAAATTTGGATACCAGGATTTAATGGTGTAGAAGAAGGTTTACATTTTTCCATTCCGTTTTCTTGTAGTAATTCTTTGATGTAGTTTTCTTGACTTAACTTGGTATTATCAGCTTCACCATCACACTGGACTTCAATCCCCAAGAAATTCTCTAATAACCCCTTGTCAGTTATTTGAAACTCTCGCCCAAGTTGCGATTTAACTTTTAAAATTTAATTTTTGTGTTTGCAGCCAATAATTATGTCATCGACATGAGCGGCGATAATAACCAGATTATCATTTCTCATTGTTTTGTATAAACAGGGTTCATTCTTGCAGCTTTGAAACCCTATTTTACCCAGCACAGAATTTAATTTCGTGTTCCATTCTCTTCCTGCCGTAAATAGATTTGTGAAGACGTAAAACTTTGTCTGGATGTAATTCGTAATTAAATCCTTCAGGCTGCTGCATATACAATTCATCATGAAGTTCAGCATTTAGATAAGCTGTGACTACGTCTACTTGATGCAAATGCATTTTATGTTCTACAGCTAAAGCCAATAAAATTCGAATTGTTGCATATCGAACGACAGGTTAAAAGGTTTCTCTATAATTTATACCATACTTTTGACTGCAGCCTGTGGCTACTAGACGTGCTTTGTAATGAATGACTTAATTTTTCTGGTTTTTCTTTAACGAATAAACCCACTTACATTTTATTGCTTTATGCCCTTTAGGAAGTTCAGTTAATGTCCATGTATCATTTTGTTGTAAAGACGACATCTCTTTTAACATTGCCTCTTGCCATTTATCACGTTGTATACTAGATAATGCTTCTTTAAGAGTTTTAGGAACTTGCTCTTCCTCCACCACATTATTTATTTATTTATTTATTATCTTGGCCGTCCGGGATTTCCGGTTCTTATTATTTTTGGTCTGCCAGTGCCATACTTTGGATTGGTATCAGTTGTTTCTTCAGGAATATCTTCGATTGGAGATGAAAAACCGGTGAAATCTTCCATATCATAGAAATTATCGGAGGAGGTATCTTCATTATAAACTTCTGAAATATTTTATGTTTCAACCTCTGTTAATATTTCTTGAATTTGTTTTTCAGCATTAGCCGTTTCATCTGTAATTATGAAATCATTAAACGAAAAAAATTCTTGTTTTGTAATTTTTTCTTCCACAATCGCTAAACAATGTTCATCAAATAAAACATCTCGACGTTCTTCTACTTCATTTGCTTATTTGTTGTATAATCCGTGAGCTTTAGATACAAGCAAATAACCTACCATTATTAAAACTGATCCTCTTTTATCGAATTTGCTTTTTCTTTGTTTATTTAATACCACTGCAGTTGAACCAAATATCTTCAAATGCTTTACATTGGGCTTTCTACCAGTCCAGATTTCATGAGGAGTTTTGTTCTCTAAGCTTCTTGAAGGACATTTATTTCTTAAATAAGCTGCTGTTGACACAGCTTCCGCCCATAATTTATGATCAAGACCAGAATCTATCAATAAGCATCGCGCCATTTCTACCAATGTGGGGTTACATCTCTCTGCCACCCCATTTTGCTGAGGCATATAGGGTACTGTAAGCTGACGTTGTATACCACATTCATCTAAACATTGATTAAATTCTTTGTTGACATATTCTGCACCATTATCACTTCGTAGTGATTTTATTTTAAGGCCAGTTTGACGTTCAACCATTTTTTTAAATGTTTTAAATTTTTCGAAAACTTCGCTTTTACGTTTCAAAAAATATATCCAAATTTTTCTAGACTTGTGATCAATAAACGTTAAAAAATATTTTGAACCTCCAATAGAGTCCACATTCATTGGTCCACATAAATCCGAATGCATTAAATCCAGAACTTCATCAGATTTTCTTTCCGCATGTTTTGGAAAATCATACATATTTTACATTGATCTTGAGTTTCGTTATTCAAGTTTAAACCATTTACCATTTCCTTATTTAACAAATATTTTAAACTTTGGTAATTGAGATGACCAAATCTTCTGTGCCATATTTGATTAATATTTTTCGCTTCATTTAGTTTTTCTTTCTATGTTTCAGCTTTAAATACAAATAAGTTACTCTCTCTCTTAGCATGAAATATTGAATTTCCTTTTTCATCAATTAAAAATGCACCGTTTTTATTAAATTTCACTGATCCCCCATTTTGAACAATTTTGCTTACTGACAAAAAATTACCTTGCAAATCTGGTAAATATAATATGTCTTTTAATGTAATACTATAGCCATTAATTTTTATTTTTACTGAACCCTTTCCTTTTGCAAGTATTGAGTTTTTATTTGCTAATGAAATAATATCATTATTATTTTCAAATGTTGAAAACAACTCACGGTCAGAACACATATGGCTAGTAGCTCCACTGTAAATATACCAAAATGAAGAATGTTGACGTTTATTATTTGCCATTCCTATCAACGAAAATAATTTGTTTTCAACTTTTGCTGTACATTTATTTGCATAGTGACTCTTCTTTCCACAAATGAAACAATTACCTTTAATATGACTGGAATTCGACGTGTTCTTGAAATTCCGATTTTTGCTAAATGTTTCCTTTTTCATCGCTCCAAAAGCTTGTTGATTGCGTGTTTCTTGAAATTCTTGTTTTTTTCTACGTGCAGCCTCTTCTAAAAGTTTCATTTGTACTACAGCTAATGAAGGCAATGAATCTCTTTTTTCAATTATCATAACAAAATTTTCATAATATTTTGGAAGACTTGAAAGAAGAATTATTACAAGCAATTCATTTTGTATTTGAATACCCACTTCATTTAATTTATCTGTTAATTCTGAGAATGTATTCAAATACTCCACCATATTGATGCTTTCCTTCATATTTAAACTTAAAAGTTTTTTATACAAACCA
>OY776276.1:67289335-67291835 GCA_963675445.1 Linnaemya vulpina | reverse complement strand
AAAGGAATGTGAAAAAAATGTAAATGAAGTAAAAAAACTTTTCGGCACAGTCAAAAATCACGAAAATAAAAGCAAAGAAATATGTAACAATATAGAAAAAAACAATGTAAAGATGTGTAACGAAATAAAAAAAGTGATAAAAGAGACAAACGAAAAACAGAATAAGTTATCATTTGCAGAGGCATTAAAAAGTAATAAGGTGTTGCCAGAGAGGAAAAATCAAGTGCCATTAATAGTAAGACCGAAAGAAAAGCAAAAAATTGAAAAAACAAGAGACGACTTAAATAGAAAGGTAGATCCAATAAATTTAAAAATAACAAGCGTTGAAAATAGGAAAAATGGAACAGTGGTTATACAAAGTGAAAATGTGAGCGAAAGGGAAAAAATAAAATTAGCAATAGAAAATGAAATGAGTGAAAACTATGAAGTAAGGGTTCCAAATAAAACTGAAATGTCTATTGTCGTAACTGACATGAATTTTAAATACGAGGACAAGGAAATAATAGAAAAAATTAAGAAACAAAATCAGTTTATGGAAAACAGTAAAATCGAATTAATAAAAATATATGAAATTAAAAGATACAACAAAAAAATGTATACTGCAAAGTTCTTAATTGATAACGAGACATATCCAAAAATCTTAGCTAACCAAAAAATAAATATCGGATGGGAAAAATGTAGAGTTTTTGATGGTACCGAAGTAATTCAGTGTTTTAAGTGCAGAGGATTCAACCATAAATCTAAAGACTGTAGAAGTAATGAAGTGTGTCTAAAATGTCATGAAAGTCATGCAACAAAAGACTGTAATAAAGAATATTTAAATAAATGCATTAACTGTATGAATTCAAACAAAAAGCTAAATTTGGAACTTGATGAAAATCATGCTACAACAAGTAAAGTATGTCCAGTCTATCAAAATAAACTGAAGTTAAAAAAGAGAACAATGGGATTGGTAGATTAACAATTACAGAATTTACAAGGAGTTTACACAAATGTACAAGGACTAATTAACAATTTTAACCAAGTTGAGGCGCTTGCAGATATCGAAAAGCCGGACTTCATAATACTAGCGGAAACACATTTAACGGATAGAGAAGATGAAGCGGAAATACAACTAGAAGGGTACAATCTATATGTAACATTATCCAATTCTTCAAGAACGGGTGGCACAAGTATATACTTTAATAAGGATTGGCAGGTGAATGTTATATGTGAAAAGGTGCAAAACTTGAAATATTGGATTAGCGCGTATAGCATTAAGGTAAAAAATACGTCAATCATATTCGCAGCAGTATATCGATCACCAAGCAGTCAGGATTCAGAATTTTATGAAGTATTTGAACAAACAATAGAAGAAATATGTGATAGGAGCACGGACATAATTATTGCTGGTGATTTTAATGTGGATTGGGCAAAAGAAAGTTTTTATAAAAACAAATTACAACAGATCATAAATGATAATGGACTAATGCAAATAACATCTAATTACACAAGAGTTACGCGAGACTCAAAAACAATAATTGATTATGTTATAACAAACAATTTCAATGTTAATGTAAATAATAGCAGAATAAACAAAATATCTGATCATGAAATAATAGAAATATGTATAAAAAATAGTTTGAATAAAGACCATGACAACAAGAAACAAATAGAAATTTTTAGATATGATAAACAAAAATTTAGAAGAGAAATTAGTGAAGTATTGAAATTTGATGAAAACATGGAATTAAATGAGAATGTCAACAATTTTGATAAATCTATTGAAAATGCAATAAAAAAACTTACGGTGAGAAAAACTATTCGAGAAAAATGCTATGTAAATAAGTGGTTTAACAGGCAATTACGAAAACTAAAAAAGGATAAAATTGAAAAATACAATATAGCAAAACGTGAAAATACTAATATAGCCTGGAATAACTATAAAATAGTCAGAAATATTTACAAAATCAAACTAGAAAATGAAAAGAATAGATATATTAATAAAAAAATTTGCAACACCAAAGATCAAAAACAAATGTGGAATAACATAAAAGCTTTAGTCCTAAAAAGAAATAAACATGTGATAAAAAATGTGATATTTAACAATGTAGAATATAATAATAGTGTCGATATAGCTAACCAATTTAATAGATATTTTGTAAATAGTATTAAAGAAATTAGAGAAAATATAGAATATGTGCAATACGTTAATAAGATAAATGTGACAAATAGTCGATTTAGTTTTCGTGCAATAAATATTACAGAACTTAAAAGTATTTGTAAAGCCATGAAGAAAAAGCCAGATTTTAATAACCTAAATATAAGCCTAATATTTGATAACTGGCAAGTATTTGGAAATATAATGTTGGAAATAATAAATTCATCTTTAAATACGGGAGTTTTTCCAGAAAATTGGAAAGTATCGATGATTACTCCAATTGAAAAAATAGCAAAGACAAATAAATGTGAAGAATTTCGTCCAATAAACACCTTAAAACTGTGTGAAAAGATACTAGAA
>OY776276.1:67246835-67279335 GCA_963675445.1 Linnaemya vulpina | reverse complement strand
AAATTTGATGAGCTAAAAGTTGAACAGCTGAAAAAGGAGCTCAGTAAGCTGGAACTGCCAACTGCAGGTAAGAAGGCTGAACTGCAGAAGAGGCTGATAGATGAGTTTAAGAATCGCGGCATGGACATCGGGACATATGAGCTTGAGGACAAAGACAATGTGCAAGTATGCCCTCCTGCCACGACCAGCTGCATGAACATAAATTCAATTTTCGCTCCTATGATGGTCCAGATAAAAGGAATCAGTGATGCACAAAGTGAAATAAAACAGAACTCTCAGCAGATGCAGGAAAAGCTTATAGCCGAAATAAGTGAAATTAAACATTACTATCAGCAGATACAGGAGTCAAATAAAGCCACGAACGAGATCCTGGTAGAGGTTTCTGAGGCCATTAACAGGAGGATGGATTCTATTGAGAATAAATTCTCACAGCTGGCGGATAGTCTAACATCTAGAAAGCGGTGGCTCGGAACAGCATGGAAAGGAGTTCGAAGAGAAATTGCATGCTCTAGAGGACAAATTGCATAACCTGGAGTGTAGTGGCGGGCCAGTACGAGCAGTTACGGAGGTTTCTGCGCGGTTCAAAGCGCCATGCTTCCACGGTAGCGCACCATTGGGCATCTTCAAATTCCAGTTCGAGACGGTTGCTAGTAGAAATGGATGGGATGCTGAAGAAAAGGCCATAGAGTTGATTTTGTCCTTAAAGAGTATAGTCGCAGAGGTACTTGAGACTGTGCCAGTAAGCAGCAGAAACAGCTATAATGAAATAATGGCAGCATTGCAGCGCAAGTGTGGTGGTGAGCACAAGCGCGACTTATACAGAATGGAATTGCGATGTAGAGTTCAGAATCCTAACGAATCTCTACAAGATTTCGCAATGGAAATCGAGCGTTTAGTGCAGCTCACATATCCAGGCGAGTCACCCGTTCCTGGAACACTTTAAAACTGAGGCTTTCGTTAACCGCATTCGCGACTCTATGGTTAAACTGGCGGTGTGCGCTACGCAGGAATCCACTTTCGCGGAAACTGTTTCATTTGCGCTGGCTCAAGAGACTGCAAGGATGGTTTTCAAGCCACAGATATGTAAAATGCGGAATAGGGAGGTTTTGTCTGAGGAGGATACAATCTAGTTGCTAGCGTTGAGGAGGCAATGCGACAACTGCTGGCAGAAAAGGCTATCAAAGAAAAGCCTGAGTGCTTTAACTGCGGAAAGATCGGTCATTTTCAGCGCAGCTGCAAGCACCAAGGAAGAGAGGTAGATCTGTATCGCCACCAAGAAACAGCAAACGGGTTAACCGAACAACATCACAAGAGTCCCCGTTAAACCAAAACGAGCTAGCACTAAGTGGCAAGAGCTAGCTCTCACAAACGAGGGCCCCACAATTTCCATATCAGTGATGCAGCAGAAAAATAGCAACCTCACTGCGTCCGGACACATCAACGGGGAAAAGCACGTACTTACCATCGCAGTCATAATCAGGCCCGATATAATAAAAGGGAAATGCGAGCGGTTAAGCAATATACGGCTACGTACAGCTACTGGAGAGCCTACCACTGTCTATGGTAAGATTGAAGTGAAGGTGACAACCTTCATCATCAACGTGAGACATGTGTTTATTGTTGCCGATATTGTCGATGAGGTTATTATTGCAGCCGATTTTATGATTAATCATGGCATTAATCTACATATGGGACAACAGCTGATGATTTCGCGTAATGGGGAAATACCCCTTGATGTTGGATATGACAACAAACCGCAAGTAAGAAGAGTGTTTGCTATTGAGAGTCAGACGTTACCGCCGTAGTCTGAAACAGTCATATGGGCGCGGATGAAGGGAGATTGTGAGAACAATCGATTGTGGGTTGTAGAACCAGCAGATCTAAAGAAAGAGTTTATAACAGCGAAAGCTCTAGTGAAAACTAGTAAAGGAGGAATAGTCCCTATAAGAGTGCTTAACTTGTCAGACCATGAAAAAGTCATCAAAGAAAATTCCGATGTTGGCCAGTGTACTCCAGCAGAGGTAATAATAAACTTCGAGAAGAAGTTAGAGCCTACTAATTTGTCCGCAAAAGAACGTGAACAATTTGAGGAATACGTAGGAAAATGGGTAGCAGGTCTATCAGCGACAGATAGATATAAAGCCAAAGAGTTACTGAAAAGGCATGCCAGTATCTTCGCCATTGAAAGCCAAAGCCAGGGTAGAACTGCATTGGTTTAACATGAAATTAACACAGGCGAAGCTAGGCCGATTAAACAGCCACCCAGAAGCGTACCCCTAGCAAAGCGAGATAAAGTAAAAGAGCTTGTAAGTGAAATGGAGCGTGATGGCGTAATTGAGACATCTTTTGGTCCTTGGAGTTTGCCTGTAGTCTTAGTTAAAAAGAAAGATGGCAGTACTAGATTCTGCGTAGACTACAGGAAGCTCAATGACATAACCAAGAAGGACAGTTATCCGCTCCCCAGAATCGATGAGACTTTAGACACGCTACCTGGTACCAAATGGTTCTCTACGCTGGACTTGCGAAGCGGATATTGGCAAGTGGAGATTGCAGAGGAAGACAAGGAGAAAACTGCCTTCAGTGTCGGTAACGGATTATGACAGTTCAAAGTCATGCCATTTGGTCTCTGCAATGCTCCGGCCACATTTGAACGCCTAATGGAGAAGGTACTGATAGGACTTCACTGGAAGACATGCTTGGTATATCTAGATGACATAATCGTGATGGCGAAAACTTTTGATGAACACCTCAAAAACATGGCAGAAGTTCTTCAACGGATATCATCAGCTGGATTGAAACTCAGCTTGAAGAAATGTGCATTGTTCCAGAAAGAAGTAAAGTATTTGGGGCATCGTGTTACAGCAGACGGAATCTCAACAGATGAAGATAAAATAAAAGCAGTAAGGGACTGGCATCAACCTAAAAATCTTCATGAATTGCGCAGCTTTTTGGGACTTTGTACATACTACAGACGTTTTGTGCCGAATTTCGCCAGTGTAGCTGCAAGCCTGCATGAGCTGACAAAGAAATCGATACCATACCATTGGGGCCAGCCACAGGAAAATGCATTCTAGAAACTCAAAGAATTATTATGTACGTCACCAGTGCTAGCGTATCCCATAGCTGGAGAAAAATTTGTGCCGGATACTGATGCGAGCGGTTATTGCATAGGGGGTGTGCTATCCCAAGTATTTAATGGCACTGAGAAGGCCATAGGGTACTATAGCCGTGTACTCTCAAAACCTGAGAGGAACTACTGTGTATGACACGACGTGAGCTTCTGGTGGTATTGGAATGCATTAAACATTACCATAAGTACATGTATGGTCAACACTTTACATTAAGAACCGATCATTCTGCACTGAGATGGCTATTGCAGTTTAAACATCCTGAAGGGCAACTGGCAAGGTGGATTGAGCGCCTGCAGAGCTACGACTTCAGCATTGAGCATAAAAGGGGCACAAAGCATAACAATGCGGATGCTCTTTCGAGAATACCCTGCTGTTTAGAGTGTAAACATTTTGTTACAACCGAGCAAAAGGAGGGCGTTGTGGATGTTCGGCTAATGCACATCGGCCCTGATGAAGACTGGTCAGCGGAAGAGAGGTACGACGATATACTAAGGAAAATTATAGCGGGCAAGGAAGAGGACAGACGACCACCCCGGAATGAAATTTCGGCTGAAAGCCCACTCGCCAAATCTTATTGGGATCAGTGGAACAGCCTCAAGGTAATAAAAAGGTGTTTATACCGCGTATGGGAAAGTGTAGATGGTAAAACAACTTCAAATTTAATAGTTGTGCCATGCTCCAAGATAAGTAAAGTTTTACAGGAGTTTCATAATGGACCTAGTGACGGTCATCTTGGAGTAACAAAAACACTTGAGAAACTGAAGTAGCGTTTTTATTGGGCTGGATGTCAACAAGCCGTAGCCGACTGGATAGCAAACTGCCCACAGTGCATAGCAGCCAAAGGCCCAGTACGAAGAAGCCGGGGACAGCTGCAACAATACAACTCAGGAGCACCATTCAAGCGGATCGCAATGGATGTAGCAGGTCCCTTTCCCGTCGGTGAAGCCAGCAATCGTTATGTACTTGTGGTAATGGACTATTTCAGTAAATGGCCAGAGGTATATGCTATACCTAACCAGGTCCCACTTCTGACACCAATTGTTACGTTTTTATACCTTTTCGTGAAAACGGTTTTATTACTTATCGATCAAGGATTCATTTTATTGCATCAAATTAAAACACGGACAAATTAATTAGAGAAATATAATGTGGCAACACTTTATTTACACGAGTATTTGTACTACTCCACACTTAGCGATGTTAACACGTCTATATTTGACATCACAATCATTCTCGCTGAGCTCTGGCAGCGCCTTTATATAGCAAAAATGACGTCGTCTGGTAACCTCGCGAAACTTCTGGGCATGGTGGTTGTATTTTACTTGGCATGGAGCTATATACGTGTGTTTGTATACATGACAATGCTGACTTGTTTGTTTAGCTTATGGTAACTATGTGTGGTTGTATTAGTGTTCTGTGTGTTTTGCCTATGGTAACTATGAGTGGTTGTATGGATGAGTGTTCTGTGTGTTGTGTGGTTTTGTTTCTTCTTCTATGTGTATATGGCTGTGTATACTTGTGAATCTGTTTAGCTTTATTAGCAGCGAATACTTGCATACAAGATCATTAAGAATAACATCTCTTAGCATTTATGTTGCTAGGTTTGTTGTTGTTGTTGTTTACACTTATTGGGACAGCCTCGAATGATCTTGCATATTCTGGAGTATTCCATTTCCGTTAATTTGAATATTATCTATATTGTGTTGACCAGGGTTGTAACATTTTGACAACTAGAGATTAATTGGCAGTGCTGCCAAGTACATATAGCCACATTGTCGTTTTATTTAAATCTATTTCTAATCTTTGTAACAATATATATATATATATATATATATATATATATATATATTAATAAATATATATATGTATAAATATATATATATATATATATATATATATATATATATGTATATATGTATATATGAATATATGTATGTATATATAAGAAATAAATAAATAAATATATATATATATATATATATATATATAAATATATATATATATATATATATATATATATATATAAATATATATATATATATATATATATATATATATATAAATATATATATATATATATATATATATATATATAAATATATATATATATATATATATATATATATATATAAATATATATATATATATATATATATATATATATATATTTATATATCTATATATATATATATATATATATATATATTTATATATATATATATATATATATATATATATACATATATATATATATATATATATATATATACATACATATATATATATATATATATATATATACATATATATATATATATATATATATATATATATGTATGTATATATGTGATGAATTTTGCAATTTATTAAAACGAGTCTTGTTATATAAAATAATATTTATTTAAGAACAATTTGTAAAAGTAAATTTCTGACTACATTGAATAAAAGTTTAAATGGGAATGAAAGAAAAAACTAAGGTATATATGTTTGTATATAAATTTATATAAAATTAAAATTCACAATGCAGTGTTTTTTGTTTTTTCTTTTTTTTTTTTTTTTTACTAATACATACATAAGCCCAGCCAGCATTTGGATGATTGAATTTTCAGCAGTCATCTAACTGGCTCATTTTTGACTACTTTCGGTGATTGAAAACTAAGTTTTCATGTATTTAAACAAAAGAAACAGTCAAATATGACTATTCTTTATGATTGAAAACTGAAGATATTTTTTTAATCATTTTCTGAGTCATTATTGATTACACTAGATGACCAAAAAATGATAATAACAAAAATGTATTCTTGGTTAAAAAAAATAAATAAATATAAATCATTTTTTACTCATTATATGTTTAAAATATGATCTACGTGCAGGTGCTATCATTTTTTGGTAATTATATGATTGAAAACTGATGTTTGTGTTTTATTAAAACAGTTATACCGGGACTTTTATATCAAGTTGAAAATTTGAGAAGTTGAAATAAAATTTATATTCATTTAGTTTTGTGATTCATAGTGAGAAGTTGTGGTCTAAAATTTGAGACATTTCTAAAAAAGGTATTAATAAAAACAAAAAAAAACAATTTAAATATATTGAAGAAATGTCAGCCAAAAAAATAAGGCGCGTAGCTGTAAAAGAAGCTAAAAAAATTATGCCAAGCAATCCTGAAGTTCAACAAGATATGGAAGAGCAGATTGAAACGTTTCCAGGAAATACTAATAGTTTTGAGGCATTATTTAACAGTGATAGATGTGAAAATGAATCATCATCTTCCAACAGTGATAGTGAGGAAGAAGATCCTAACATATGTGACGAATTGGCTAAGTGGACAAGTGACTTTTCGATAACTTTTGCAGCATTAAATGCACTGCTATTCATATTAAATAAATGTAAAATTAAAGTTCCCAAAGATGGTAGAACCATTTTAAAAACGCCGACTGAAGTTGTTAAAAGAAATGTTGGCGACGGTGTTTATGTCCATTATGGAATTAAATCTGCTTTGACAGATTACTTGGTAGTAAATCAACATAATTTACCCAGCATAACTTTAGATTTCGGAATTGATGGTCTTCCACTTTTTAAAAGCAGCTCAAAGCAGGTATGGCCAATACTTGGCAGTATAATAAATACCAATTATGTCTTTCTTGTTGGGGTCTATGAAGGCACCTCAAAGCCATACTGTTCAAATAAGTTTCTTGCTGAATTCATATCCGAATTAAATACTATTAAAATAGAGGGTTTAGTTTTTGATGATAAATATTTTAATATACTTGTGCGATGTTTTGTTATGGATGCACCTGCTCGTTCTTTTATACTAGGTATAAAAGGGCACAGTGGATATTTTTCTTGTGTTCGGTGCACAGTAAAGGCTCGAATGGTCAAAAATCGGCTTACTTTTCCTCCATCTAATGATGCAGAACTGAGAAGCAATGAGTCTTTCAGAAATCGCTTGCAACCAGAACATCATAATAAGCAAACACCGACACCATTGGAGTTGCTTGATATCAATATGATATCGCAGTGTTCGCTAGATTATATGCACATAGTTTGTTTAGGTGTGACGCGTACTCTTCTGAAAGCATGGATTTACAAAAATGGTGAAATTTTTTCTTTAGTTTCATTTAAAATCGATTCACTTTCAAAGCAGTTGGTTTTTAATGCTAAAAATATTCCAAAGGAATTTAATAGAAAGCCTCGTAGCTTAAAAGAATTAGACAGATGGAAGGCCACAGAATTGCGCCAATTTTTATTATACACGGGTCCTTTTATACTGAAAAATATTTTAAGTCCAGAAAGATACTATCATTTTCTGAAAATCTCCTTGGCTTTAAGAATACTTCTGGATGAAAAGGACAGCAAAAACAATAATTTGTGTGCTCAAAAACTATTGAGGTCGTTTGTCCAAGACATATCTGTTTTATACGACGACTGTTTCTTAACCTTCAATTTCCACTGCCTTCTACATATACAGGAGGATGCTATGCTTTATGGTTCCTTGGAAGGACTAAGTGCTTTCAAATTTGAGAATTATCTCCAGAAAATAAAAAGAAAAGTAAAAAAAGCAGAAAGTGTAGCTTCTCAAATTTATAAACGGCAAGTGGAAAATAGTTATCTGTTGGAAAAATCCGAACAGTCAGTTACGATAGGGAAATTAATCAACGGCAACATAGAAAATGTTAATTTTAATGGTTATTTTTTTTCGTTACGCAACCCAGATTGTTTTTGTTTAGTTTTAAAAAATATAGTAAAAATTACTCAAATAGAAAACAACAATAATGCTATTGTATTCCACGGAAGGGCAGTTAAAGATCTTGCGCCTTATTTTGTTGAACCCATTGCATCCAATGAATTTCATATATATTTGGTGGCTGACATTGAACTTGATAATGAAATAAAATTTTCTAAGGATGATATAATAAAAAAAATTTTATGTTTAACTTGTGTAGAAGAAAATAGCTTTTATTTCACCCCACTTATAAGCAATGGCTCAGAATAATGATTATCTCAACACTTCAGGAGAATTCTCTTATTCTTCCAACAACAATTTAACAACACGTAAGTACAAATAAAAGACAATATATTAAATTGTTTGTATGAATAATATTATTCTAACATTTATTATATTATTATTTATAATTTCATAATATTATTCATTGAGTATTAATAATCAATTTATATACATATATAATAGTACAAAATGTCTATGTTCCGCAAAACATTTCTTCATCCAATATACTTATTGAGCTGAGGGATGAAGTCAGATCCTTAAAAAGTTTGTTGGATACAAGCAATAAAAAGATAGATGTGTTAACAGAAGTAGTAGGGAACTGTATGTGCTGCGACCATTAAAAATATTAAATTTCAGCAATTAAATTTGAAATTTTTCAATTTTAATTGCCAAAATTCTCAAATTTCACAAAATTCTCAAATTTCATTTTGTGTGTGTTCGTGTGTGTATTTTTTCCCACGGTTTAGTAGGGGCGTTCACATTGTTGTTTTTTTTAAATAAAATGTTGGGGTAGGCGTGGGAATTTGTGTCTGTCCATATGTGACCTTGAGAATACATGTCCGTCGGTATGTGAGCGTGGGAATTTGCGTGTGTCCATATGTGACGTTGAGAATACATGTCCGTCGGTATGTGAGCGTGGGAATTTGTGTCTGTCCATATGTGACCTTGAGAATACATGTCCGTCGGTATGTGAGCGTGGGAATTTGTGTGTGTCCATATGTGACGTTGAGAATACATGTCCGTCGGTATGTGAGCGTGGGAATTTGTGTCTGTCCATATGTGACCTTGAGAATACATGTCCGCCGGTATGTGAGCGTGGGAATTTGTGTCTGTCCATATGTGACCTTGAGAATACATGTCCGTCGGTATGTGAGCGTGGGAATTTCTGTCTGTCCATTTACACTGTGTACGCCTGGTGAATAAAAAAATTTAGAAGCATTTTTAGGAATTACACTATTTAAAAAGTGTAGTAGTTATATATGGATGCCCTTAATGTTTGTGGTTCGTTCCTTCTTGCTGGAGTGAGATTTTTTCTTTTATTTTTTTGCTTATTAAAATTTGGTGTGTTTACTTAAGATTTGTCGTCCAGCAATTCAGTGTTTTTTTTTTTTTTACTTTTTTGCTTGCAATGCTTGAGTCTGGAGGAATAATTTGATTATTCTGATCTTGAAGACGTTGTGAAAAAAAATTACTATTGCATAAATATTGAAACTGATGTTTTGTTTATTTTATACATGACGATCATCGATGGATTTTATTTGGGGATCTGGATGGTGGTGCGATTTCTGTATTTTGTAGAATATGAATATTTATGCTATGTTTAAGTGTGTGTGTTTTTTGTGTTCTGAGTGGCGGTTGGAATGTCTGGCTGTCAGACAGTCTGTGTGTGTGACGATTGGTGAGTCTGTATGACAGTCCGCTTTCTTGCTTTCCTGGTCAGTATAAAATGTGATAAGGTGTACATATTCATGCGTACATAAATATCTACAAATTTATTTCATTTACGCATATACATACAAACAAATAATAAGAGTTTATTCTTTGTGCCCAAATATTCCCTTGACCATTTGAATGAATGAATGAACCATTGTTTAAACAAATACATTGTTTTAATTTTTATTAATATGTAATATTTATACATACATTTACATATATTTTTTAATATAAAGCTGCCTCCACTGCGTCAGCTGCCTCTATCAACAATTGATCGTTGGTATCTTCGTATAATGCAAGAAACATTGGGACATCAATTTTTGGGAGCATTTGGACTTCCAATATTTCTATGTGCGGTTTGTTGGTTACCTCACTTCTATTGGATTCACTACCAGCTTCGGCAGGCTGAGTATTGATGCTCAAAAATAGGTCATCGTCACCTGTCAGCATCTCTTCATATTCTTCATCTATTTTTTGGAGTGGGTTAGATGAAGATGGTTGCGAAGACAGCTCTAGGAGAAGCTCCTCATCTCCTTCAAGATGTTTCTCGAACTCTTCCTGTCTGGCTTTTCTTATATTCTCCTTCAAATGGTGACGCTGAAGTCTCCGATATAATGGTGTGTACCAGAAGGGCTTCATTGTAGAAATAAAAGCTCAACTTCAAAATTTGATAATTTTGCTTTGAAAACTTGTGAAGCTACAAAAATTTTGTAGTTTATCAG
Source organism: Linnaemya vulpina (assembly GCA_963675445.1). Classification (NCBI taxonomy): domain Eukaryota; kingdom Metazoa; phylum Arthropoda; class Insecta; order Diptera; family Tachinidae; genus Linnaemya; species Linnaemya vulpina. The sequence continues at coordinate 67,269,040 of OY776276.1, read as the reverse complement.
ATACCACAATGTTTTGTCCACGTAGCAGTTTCTTTTGCTACAACATTTTGTGACGTATCTGCATGCATAAGCATGCCTCCGTATCCTGTGTATATCACATATCATAATGTTTGTTTACATAAATTTTGTCCACGTAGCAGTTTCATTCCCGTAAACATTTTGTATCGTAGAGGCATGCGTAAGCATGTCCCTGTACTCTGTATATATCAAATTCCGTTCAAAACTTTGTAACGTATCTGCATGCACAAGCATGTCTCTGTACTCTGTAGATATCACTTATCAAAATTTTTGTTTACATAAATATTGTCTACGTAGCACTTTCATTCCCTTAAACATTTTCTATTGTAGAGGCATGCATAAGCATGTCTCGGCATTCTGTGTATAATCAGATACCACAATGTTTTGTCCACGCAGCAGTTTCTTTTGCTACAAAATTTTGGAACGTCTCTACATGCATAAGCATGCCGCCGTATTCTGTGTATATCACATATCATAATGCTTGTTTATATAAATATTGTCTACGTAGCAGTTTCATTCTCCTAAATATTTTCTAACGTATTTGCATGCATAAGCATGCCTCGGCATTCTGTGTATATCAGATACCACAATGTTTTGTCCACGTAGCAGTTTCATTCCCGTAAACATTTTGTATCGTAGAGGCATGCATAAGCATGTCCTCGTACTCTGTATATATCACATTCCGTTCAAAACTTTGTAACGTGTCTGCATGCACAAGCATATCTCTGTACTTTGTAGATATCACTTATCAAAATTTATGTTTACATAAATATTGTCTACGTAGCAGTTTCATTCCCTTAAACATTTTGTATTGTAGAGGCATGCATAAGCATGCCTCGGCATTCTGTGTATATCAGATACCACAACGTTTTGTCCACGTAGCAGTTTCTTTTCTAATTTTTTAATCTTAACCGTTTCTATCACCAGATACGCTACTTTTGCAAAGTAACGCAAAGCTACTTTGTTGGAATGAAGCGTACTATACCAAAACAAAATTTTCACGAATTTGTATTAATCTAAATTTTTAGGATAAGATTCAGTACATTTTTGTATCTAAAAGTAACAAGTCGTGACTATTAAAAAATTCCTTGTGTGTTATTAATAAATCTAAGACAGAAAATAAATACATATTCTCAAAAAACATATTATTTGTATATCAAAAAATAAGAGTGTGTCATATAATTTAAGCAAAGACAGAATTTAAATATATATATAAAAATCCTTGTAATATTACATGTTATTCAAGCAATCAATATATTTTTTAATAAAAAAGTACACTATAACCAAAATAATTTTTATAAGTGTAAATCAAAATATTAAAAAAAAAATGAGTTCATCAATTTTCAAGTGCAATATCTGTAATAAGGTATATAAATACCAAAAATCTTATTTAGAACATTGCAAAGGTCATGTTCAACCACAACAAGTGCAACAGTCGATACAACCCCCAACATCTGCGTGCAACCCCATAGCAACATATCAACAAATCGCACAGTCATACAACCCTCAATATATGCATACAACTCAATGGTCCACAACAATTTGCAGTATCAGTATCCGGCGCAGTATCAGTACCCAGTGCAGTATCAGTACCCAGTGCAGTATCAGTATCCAGTGCAGGTACCAGCGTATCCTTTATATCCGTATCCAGTGTCAACCAACCAATTCACAGCACCTATGGAGATTCCATATCCCATTGAATATAGCGTACCTATACAGTTGCAGCAAAATAATATGCCTAATTATTACCCAAGCTATTTGCCCGTAGATAATCCTTCTCAAGACATGGATATAAGTCAAGTTATTCCACATGATCAGGCAAATACACAAAATAATGAAGTAGAAATGGATATCTCAAATTCTGCGGATGATCTACTGTCTCAAGCTCCAAATGAATGCAAATATTATATAATAAATAGTGCTTTTAAAAATAATATTACAACATTTGGAGTTCCAGTAAATAAAGATTGTATTCTATTTGAAGATGTTATTGTGGATAATAAACATATCATCAAAGAAAGACTTGAAAATAGTCTTGCCGTACACAACATTATTAAATTTAATATTACTCTTATTGGAGAGTATATTAAAATTATAAGCGATGATATGGAATTGTGTACTATTTCTCACCGGGCAAAGATGGATCTTCTGTGCATTGGAGATGATGTTGAGGAAATTATGGCAAAGCAATTTCAAGAAATCCACAACAAAATGTCTGAATTTCAAGAACGGGATTCAGGATGGACTTTAATTAGAATTGTTCGCCTCGAAATCGCTATAAATAAGTCATCTTTGGTGAGAGGATCGTACTGGATAAGTACGCCAGAGAACTTAAAAAGTAAAAAGGCATGTATAAATGTTGAAAATAATGACATTTATTGTTTTAAATGGGCAATAATATCTGCACTGGATACATCTGATATTAAAAGACCACAACGTTGCTGCTCATACAACATTGCAGACATCAGCGCTGATATCATATGTTTGCAAAACGGAATTGAGATTGATTTCAAAAATTTAAAGTTTCCGTTGGCGTTAAAGAGTATCAGGATATTTGAAGAAAGCAATCCAAATATTAGCGTCAATGTGTTCGGATACAATGATGAAAGCAATGAGATTGTTGGACCATTCTATAACACAAAGAATGAAAAAGCTACACATATTAATTTGTTATTATTAGAAAATGCTGAAGGATATCAGCATTATATTCTTATAACAAATATATCAAAGTAAGTAATAAAACATACATTTATTTACGTAAATATATTAATATATATTCTTATTTTTTTTCTTTCCACAGACTTTTAAAATCTCAGACTACCAAGCACTGCAAAAAACTTGTCTTCTGTAATAGCTGCCTCCAATACACCCACAATGAGAGGACGTTAGAGCGACATAAAGAAGAATGTGGGCAAATTGTTGCGGAGCTGCCGTCTAAGGAAAATGCCGTGTTGCAGTTTAAAGACCACCAACGACAAATGGATGTACCATTTGTTGTGTATGCAGACTTTGAATGCATACTGGAGGAGGTTAATATTAGAGTAAGTGACAAAAGTAGGTATCGCAAAAAGCACATTCTTTGTGCTTTTAGTTATTATATTAAATGTAAGCATAATGATAGTTTAGATAAGTTTAAATTATATACGGGGAGGGATGCAGCAGAAAAGTTTGTAGAAAATTTGATTGAAGATTGTGAAGATATTTATAATGAATATCTAGTAAATAAAAGGGAAATGGATGCTTTAACTCCTTTCGAAAATTTTAATTTTCGAAATGCGATAAATTGTCACATTTGTCATAAATATCTAGGCAATGATAGAGTGCGAGATCACTGCCACATAAGTGGTAAATTTAGAGGAGCAGCTCATAATAGATGCAATTTCAAATTCCAAAATTTATACCAATCTATTTCCACAATTATTCATCTTATGACGCGCATCTTTTTGTTAAAGAGTTGGGTAAAAAATCTGACAATATAAAAGTCCTTCCGCTCAACAAAGAATTATACATATCACTATCTAGATTTTCAAAAATGACCGGCAACTACAACCTTGAACTTAGATTTTTAGACACAATTCGCTTTATGCCTGAAAGCTTAGAATCTTTAGCTAATAATCTTTCAGAACAAGACTTTCACATCATTAAAAGACAATTTAAAACAAAAAAAGAGTTTGATCTAGTGAGAAGAAAAGGTGTCTTTCCCTATGATTTTCTTAATTCTTTTGAAAAATTGAATGTTGGTGAACTTCCAGCAAGGGAAAATTTCTTCAACCATCTCAATAATAAGGAGTGCTCGATTGAAGACTATGAGCATGCAAAAGAAGTTTGGAATGCTTTCGGCTGCAAAACCTTGCAAGATTACATGGAAGTATATTTAAAAACGGATGTTCTCTTACTTGCAGATATATTTGAAAGTTTTAGAAAGGTTTGCAAGAACATCTACCACTTAGATCCATGTCAATACTACACTGCACCAGGACTATCGTGGGATGCTATGCTAAAGTACACAAATATAGAACTAGAGCTTTTGACGGACATAGATACTTACAATTTCTTCAAGAAAGGAAGACGTGGTGGACTTGTACAATGCAGTAACCGATATTCAAAGGCTAACAACAAATATCTACCTGATTTCGATAGAGAAAAGCCCTCAGAATTTATTGTGTACTTAGACGCAAATAACCTCTACGGTTGGGCTATGTCTGAGTATTTACCTTATGGTGGATTCAGATGGCTGTCAGCTGAAGAGCTAAATCTGGATCCTAAAACCATAGATGATAATTCAAGTGATGGATATGTCTATGAAGTTACTTTAGACTGTCCTTCTCATTTGCATGACTCTCACAATGACCTACCTTTCTGTCCAGAAAATAAGAAAATTTTGCAAACAAAGCACATTAAATTAGTTGCAGATTTTTCAACAAAACAAACATATGTCATACATTATAGAGTTCTTAAACAATGTTTACAGTATGGTCTAGTTCTAAAGAAAGTGCATCGAATTCTCACCTATAAGCAATCAACCTGGTTGAAAAGTTATATAGACTTGAATACCAAACATAGGGCTACTGCAAAAAATACTTTTGAAAAAAATTTTTTCAAATCGTTAAATAATGCAGTATACGGTAAAACTATGGAGAATGTGGAAAAGAGAAAAGATGTACGAATAGTTACGAACTGGAAAAGGACAAACCGTAATCATTTAGGAGCTCAAGATTGGATATCTAAACCTAATTTTCATAGTTTGTCAATATTTTCTGAGAATATGGTAGCGATTCAAATGAATAGAGTGAAAACCTATTACAATAAGCCTATATATTTAGGATTTTGTGTATTAGAGCTTTCCAAATGGAAAATGTATGATTTCCATTATGGGTACATGCAACCCAAATTCAAGTCAAACTTATCACTGAATTATATGGACACTGACTCTTTCATTTACACAGTAAAAACAGAAGACTTTTATGCTGACATAAAAACTGACCTCGACCATAAGTTTGATACATCAGATTACCCAAAAGACAATGTATATGGATTTCCTCTGGTAAACAAAAAGGTATTGGGTATGATGAAGGATGAAAATTGTGGAAAGGTAATGAAGGAATTTGTAGGATTGCGGTCAAAAATGTACTCTTTTAGTGTGCAACATCAAAGTGATATTAAAAAATCGAAAGGAGTAAAGAAGTGCATTCTTAATAATTATAGTATAGCTTCATATAGAAATTGCTTATTCAATTGTGTATGATGATATGCTAACATTTAAATCAAAAATTCATCAAATTTATACAAATGAAATAAATAAAGTACTATTAAATTATGCAGACGATAAAAGAAAAATAAGAAGTGATAAGATGAGTACATATGCATGGTATCATTTTCGAATCGAGGAAACTAATCCTGATTATGAACTTGACATGCTACTGTAGGAAATTTCAAGACTAGAAGAGGAAGAAGCAGTGCTATAACTGTATCCCTATTTTTAAGTAATAATTTTTAGTTTATTTAAGTAGTTAAATCTATTAATAAGTAAAAAAAATTTTTGTATTGTTAAGAGAAATAAACAAAAAAAATTGTACAAATATATTTAAAATGAAAAAACATTCAGAATTTGTTTTATTTTGTTTGGTGATTTATTATTTAGTTTCATCGAAATATTGCATAATATGAATTAATTAAATGATTTATCATCATTTTTCTTAAGTAAAATACGGAGCACCGGCAGGTATCTGGCCCCTCCTCACAATCTGGATGGCTCCATGGACAAGACTTAAAGTGACCATCGTCCTTGTCCTCATCTTCCATTATACCAAAATCATTATTTTCATTCAACATATCGAGGAACATTTTCACCATTTCCATGTGTTCGTATATTACACATCTCTCAAAATCAACTAAGAATTGTGCGAGCTTGTTTCTAATGTCACTCATGATTTTATGAAATATTTTATAGTATTACTAAAATTTACTTCCGATCTTTTTGACTGTTAGTTCTCTACTAATAATTGTTTTCAACGAACCAGTACTAAGGTGTATGTTATGAAATTAAAAAAAAAAACGATGTCAGCGTTTTTAGTCCAGAAAATAATTTAAAATTCGACTCTAAAAAATGAATACGTATATATGACATCTCTCTATCCTTTTCCAACTACTTAGTTTTAAATACTTATGTATATATATGTATTTAATTTTTCCTCACTTCGTCTTTTGTCAAAAATAAAACAAAAAAATCATTGCATAATGATTTTCTGTTAAGCTTCTTACAGTCTAGAAAGCTAAAACCGAGATTAGTTTGCAATAAAAGTTCAAAGCTATAAGTTGTGAAAAATTTCTACCGCAATGGATCTAGTGGAAAAATTTAATTCGTACAATACAAAATCCTTAATCCATATAAAGGATCTAGATGAATTATCCAAACACACTATCGTACGTGCAAAGCGAGTAACAACAAAGTATGGGGAAACAGTTCAACTTGAGCTGGAAAACCACATAATGTTTCTCCCCAACCGATACAATGCATTGACCAATGCAGAATTAGAAGATCTTTCGAATAATAAATATCGACTACAAAGAAAAGGAGAGCGAAACCTGATCTTAGAAAGCGAGATGAACGAGTTTTTAATACCAAACTCCCAGTACCCCGTTTGGCAGTAAAAAATATGTTATGTTCATATATTTTATACTTAACAAGAAAAAATAATAATAATAATAAAAAAGAAAATGTTTTTAAATATGTATGTATATAAATATATATGATTGTGTTTTATTTAATATCTTTGGTTATATCATAAAGAAATTACAAACATAAGTGACCACAATTATATGTATTAAGGTTTTGATATTGATTGTAGTTGTATTGAATATTTCTACCTAAATATTTGATTAATTCTAGAGGAGGTTGTAAATTTCCAAAGCTGTCGAAATATTGTTTTTCATTCTTGTTCCTATAGTATGCTACCCAATGAGTACCTGGGCCTGTTGATAAATCCAAATTGATTATTCCACACTCTACAGTCTTTGGTCGTTTTGGTAGTGAATCCAACATATAAACTCCTCTAAAGTGTGGAATATATTTTGAAAATTTTCTTAGATCAAATTCTGATAATGGTCTGTTGGGTAGCATTTCTAATAGTTTTTTGAATGATCTTTACAAACAAGTCCATAACCGTTTTTATATGGTTTAAGGTACAGTCCTTCTCCCACAGCAATAGACTCCATTGCCTTATTGTGTCTGGTGGCTTCCTCAAGTTGTTTTTTTGCATTCTTTGTTGCATTTACAGCTTTAGCTATAGGGGCACCTCCAGTTGCTAGACTACCAAGTGCACCTAGAGCAGTTAGAATCGGTATTATGGGCAAAAAACCACCAATTTTTGGAACATTTATAATACGCGGTATTATAACACGAGCTTCTTCCCCCTTAAGAGATTTACTGATAGCTTTACGAGCAATCTTAATGGCTGAATTAATATCTTGTGGTTTTTCCTTCTTCAATATCTTTGTTGCTGATTTAATTGTTTTATGAAACAGATTTTTGTCATTTATACGAATTCGTGGTGATGGTATTTTCACTGTATTCCTTTTCTTTGCTTCAACACCCATACCAAGTTTAGTTTTTGCTTTCATTGCGTTGGTGACTATATATGAAAATGTTTTTTCTGCAAGATCACTATCTTTTGAAAGAACTCTTTCCCAAGCCGTATTTTCAAGAATTTTGTCAGCTTGATGTCTGCTGTTTAAGTCTTTATTTTTCGAGTAAGCAATATCGTGATTTTTGCAAGCAGCATCCAATAAGTTAATTCCTTTATCTCCTCTATCTAAACGCTTTTGTAATCTTGTGCCAGGTCCACAATACTGGTATCCAGGAAGATGTAATTCAAAAGGTAGAGAATTTATTGCTTTATTTAGTAAACCTTCTCCAACGATAGTTTGTTTGTGACTAAAACTTTTGTTATAAAGTACAACCATATTAATTTAATCTACAATAAAAGATATTGTTCGCAAGTTTAGCAAGTAGTTATTAAAATGCGCTTCATAAAACAACATAAAAATATTTTAGTTCGTAATGCTGATATTTGTTCAAATGACAGTAAAAAAATAAGACATAGTTCCTTGTTACCAAATTCTATTCGAGCATTAATAGTTGGTCCTTCAAATTGTGGAAAAACTAACATAATGATTAGTTTGCTGGAAAGTCCTAATGGTCTCAAGTTTGAAAATATTTACTTGTACTCAAAATCTTTATATCAACCTAAATATGAATACCTAAAGAAATTAATTTCACCAATTAAAGGAATCGGATACTACACATTTGCAGAAAGTGAGGACGTTGTTCCTCCTAGTGAAGCTAAAAGCAATTCAATTATGATTTTTGATGATGTTGCATGTGAAAAGCAAAACAATATACGTGCATATTTTTGTATGGGTCGTCATAAGAACGTAGACTCATTTTACTTGTGTCAAACTTACACGCGGATTCCGAAACATTTGATAAGAGATAATGCTAATGTAATTATTATGTTTAAACAAGATGCGACAAATATGAAACATGTATATGATGATCACGTTGCTAGCGACATGAACTTTGAAATGTTTCAACGAATTTGTAGAGAATGTTGGAAGGAAAAATACGGATTTTTGGTGATAAGTAAAGATAATGAACTAAACAATGGTCGTTATAGAAAGTCATTTGATTACTTCATCATAATATAATTTACTGTTCATCAAATGCACCCTGCAGTATTTAATTTGACTTCAAACTTTATACATGTGATTATTGTAACTGATCAGATAAGCAGATCTGATACCTGATAAACTGACCTGATACCTGTTAAACTGACCTGATAAGCTGGTCTGATACCTGTTAAACTGACCTGATAAGCTGGTCTGATACCTGATAAACTGACCTGATAGCTGTTAAATTGACCTGATAAGCTGATCTGGTACCTGATAAACTGACCTGATAGCTGTTAAACTGACCTGATAACCTGATCTGCTTCCTATTGAACTGACCTGATAGCTAAAATGAATGAACAAATTCTTAAAGACTTGGTGGCAACAAGAAATATCTTGAAGAAAAAGCTTCGTAGTATAAAAACTGGTGAAATAGATACACATCAGCAATTAACAGATACATTCAAGCCTATCACAGAACCTTTAAAAGAATTTATCAATAGCTCTAAATAGATTGGTAGACCAGTTAAAAAAGAACCGAGTGATAAGGAAACTGGAATTGATGACAATGAAAGTTTTCATCCTCAGAACTCAACAATAAAATTGGAAACGAGTACGCCCAAGAAACTAAGTGAAGAAAAAATTTTTAAGCAATCTAATAGTAAAAGTAGCAGTAATTATGATGAAGATGACTTTTACTCACAAAATTCGAATAATGAAGAAAGTTATTCTGACTTATCACTATTGCAATCGAGAAACGAACTAGATACTAACTATGGTCCACATAAAGATAATAATAACGAATGGAGATTTGGTAATAGCACCATCGAGTTAAATCTAGATAAGATACAGGTTGGGTGACAAATATGGGCGCTCACGCCAGGACTTTTTTCTTTAATGTTTCATAAAGCACCAAAAAACTATGATAAATTCGAGCTTGAAATCTATAAAAATATATTACTTGCTACCAATGCCCACAGGAGAGGCTATAAGTCTGATGGTCAAATCAAAGGGAGCATAGCCCATAAGTACAAACATATTATTGGAAAACTTTTCAAAGGAGACAATCATACAGGCTCATCAGATGTAACAAAAAGTAATTATTTAGGAAGGGGTTTGATGCAGTTTAACCCTCATAATCCAAACTATATATACTGGGATGATCCAAACGAGTTGGTAGATCGACTTAGACTACTGCTTGCATCACAGTCTGCAGGCCATACTAATCACAACAACGAAATTGTCTCAATTATTGAAGAACTACGTGAAGCTAATATAATTGTATAAACTATATACATACATAAATTTTTATATAAAACATGTCCGTTGATAAATATGGGCATTATATTAACGATAGAAGTGAAGTAATTTCAACCAAAAATGCGCCTAAGTTGTTGGGCTTCTTTATGGATACGAACAAAAACATTGATGTCCAATACAAGAGAATCAAAAATGTTGCAAATGCTGTGGAGGAAAACGATGTTATCAGTAAATTGTTTCTGCAAACTGAACTCAAAAAACAGCAACAAGAAGTAGCTTTCCAGTTAGAAAATCTTAATGCTCATTTGCAGGATATCAATAAGAAAATGGATGGTAATAAATCACTTTTTGATATGGAAATTGAAGAGCTACGGGAAAAAATTTATAGAATAGAAAATTACATGTTCGTATCAATAGGTGCAAGTGCATCAAGTAGATCACAACACACTTAAAACAGCGACTGGAAAAATAAGATGTCTTCAAAGAGAAATGTTGTAAATGAATTGCATAAGCAGGCTCGAAAACGTTTTGTACGTCGTAGAGTTGTGATGAAAGGAATAGATGATCTTTGGCAAGCTGATTTAGTTCAAATGGGAAATCATTCCTTAGACAATAGAAATTATCGATTTTTGCTAACTGTAATTGATACATTCTCAAAATTTGCTTGGGCAGTACCTTTGAGCAGAAAGAATGCATTCGAAACAACTCAGGCAATGGAGAATATTTTCAAATTGGGATGAATACCGAAAAACTTGCAAACAGACGATGGTAAAGAATTTTTCAATAAACATTTCAGTCAGTTGATGAATAAATACAATATTAATCACTACTCAACATATAGCACTATGAAAGCCTCAATAGTAGAACGATTCAATAGAACATTAAAAGGAATGATGTGGAAGGAATTTAGCTTAAATGGTTCATATAATTGGATTGATATGTATAGAGATTTACTTGATGCATACAATAGAAAAATTCATCGCACCATTAAAATGTCACCGATTAAAGTAAATTCAACAAATGAAAAACAGCTTTTAAACACAGTATACAGTCATTTAAAGATGTATAAAATGTCAAAATTTAATGCAGGAGATCATGTACGCATAAGCAAATATAAAAACATTTTTGAAAAAGGTTATACTCCGAATTGGACAACAGAAATCTTTACAATTAAAAGAGTACAAAATACATATCCTACAACATATATATTAGAAGACTATCGCGGAAATCCTATTAAAGGTGGATTCTATGAAGAAGAACTTTCAAAAACCAGATATCCTAATACATACCTAGTTGAAAAGGTTCTCAAAACTAAAGGACATAAGGTGTTTGTCAAGTGGCTGGGCTTTGGTAATGAGCACAATTCTTGGATAAGCAAAGATGAGATATTGTAAATGGAAGAATACAATAAATAAACAACAACAAAAACAACAACAATGGCATCAATATTTAATTTAGTTTAAAATAAGTAAATAAACAATAAATACGAAACTGCTTCTTATAAATCATACTGTGTGTTTAACCTCATTTATTTACAATCAAACAGTCACAATGTCAATAACATTGACTCTGAGCTCCAATTCATCAGAGCTATCTGCTAATTATTTTCCTCCTATTGATTTAAACGGAACCTATGAATGTGCTCTAACTGATTTTCATTCATACAACAGTATCCCGAATGTGGATGTCTACAACAATATATTTTATATCGGTGAACTTGTAATTGAAATACCGATCGGATCTTATGAATTAAATGATATAGTTGACTATATAGAAGAACAATACAAACGATATAGACCAGAAAACAAAATTTTGATTGAAGCTAATAACAATACAATGCAAGTCAAAGTCAGCAGTTCTAAAGAACCAATATATTTTAATAAAGAAAATACAATAGGTAGACTTTTAGGATTCAATAGCAGAATATTAACGCCAAACAAAGAACATTACTCTGATCTTCCAGTGAATATCTTTAAGGTGAATCTCTTGAGGATTGAAAGCAGTATTGTGGTTAATACTTATATGAATAGTTCTAAAGCTCATACACTACATGAATTTCCGATTAATGTACCGGCTGGATATAAAATAGTTGAGATTCCCAAAAATCTTATTTATTTGCCAGTAAACTCCAGAGAGATAAGTTCACTAGCTCTCCGCGTGGTTGATCAAAACGGCGACTTAATTAATTTCAGAGGTGAGGAAATTGCAATACGAATACATTTAAGGACAACTAAATAATGATAATATACAACACGAGTATAGCCAAGAATACTAAGCAACATCTAATTCTCAAACGTTACAATCTAAGCAACAATTGAAAAGATCTGTTCGTCAAAAATCGCTTACAGCAGCAAACAAGAGTTTTCTCAAGTCACTGAACTTTAAATTGAAAACAAAATGAGTTCAATAATAGACGTTTTAGATAAACCAATATCTGACGAAAATATTATCAAAAAGGATTATCACACATACATACCATACCTTCAGTCTTTTAACAACAACGATGAAATAAGAATTTCAATACAAAACCAAGATCTATATGTGTTACCCAGTGAAAGATATATATATGTGGAAGGACTTGTTGTAGACGAAAAAACATCGAAATCTACACCCAACTTTCAGTTGAAAAATAATTTTGTTGCATATCTCTTTGATGAAATCCGCTATGAACTGAATGGTATTGAAATTGATCATACAAGATATTTGGGAGCCACCAGTACCATAAAAAATTTGGTTTCTTTATCACCTACGGAAAGCGTTGTGTTGCAAAATGCTGGATGGAATAAACTTGATAAAATAGATCTTCAAAATGGAAATTTTAATTTCTATGTACCACTCAAACTTCTTTTAGGATTCGCTGAAGACTACAATAAAGTTTTATTAAATGGTAAACATGAATTGATACTCTTGCGTAATAAGAACGATGAAGATCTTGTACACTCGAATGTTTCCACCGAGAAAGCAAAACTTACAATTTCACTAATATCATGGAGAATTCCACATGTTCAATTATCTGATCATAGTAAATTGAATATGATCAAAATACTTAATAGTGGTGCTGCTATACCAATGGCATTCCGTAGTTGGGATTGTCATATGAATCCACACCTTAATACGGGAACCAATCACATATGGAATGTTAAACTGGCCGCTAATAAAGAACGCCCTCGTTTTGTCTTGATTGCCTTTCAACAAGAAAACAAGTTTGTTCATTGTGATCTTACTAACTTAAAAGTACATTTAAACTCAACATCTTACCCATATGACGATCTTAATATAAAATTCAAAAATGAGCGCTATGCGATTCTATATGATATGTATCTAAGATTCCAACAAAGCTACTACATGAAACAACCCCAACCTCTTCTAACATGTCAAGAGTTTAAAAATAACGCTCCAATTATTGTAGTTGATGTCAGTCACCAAAACGAAACGCTCAATACCGGACCAATCGACATAAAAATTGAATTTGAAACAGCAACAAATATTCCAGCAAAAACATCAGCTTACTGCGTTCTTATTCATGACCGCATAATAGAATACATACCAATAAAAGGTCAAGTCCGGAAGCTCTTATAAATTAAATAACATGGATGGTGATATTGTTTTTGTAGACTTGCAAGGTTTCAAAACTAATTCAAATGACTTCATCGCAAAAGAACTAGCTGTAGTTTTCAGCAACAAGGAATGGTTCAATTTCATCATAAAACCTCCTTTTGATTTCGCATATTTATCAGCCAAAAAACAGAGAGAAGCAGTTTGGTTAACAAAAAAACTATCATCATATTAACTGGAATGATGGATCAGTCTCATTTCAAAGCGTTTGCAAGTTTTTAAAATCGAATATAAGAAATTCACAAATATATGTTAAGGGGGGAGAGAAGAAAAAATGGCTGGAAAAAATTATTCATCAAACAGTTTATAACATTGAAGACATTGGCTGCATTAATTTCAAACAAATGGAAACTAAGCATTCCATATATCTCTATTGTAGCTATCACGACTATGGTGTTTGTGCCTTAAGGAATGCGATTTTACTTAAAAATGAAAGTGTTAACAAACTTTTAAATAAATGCTTATAAAAATTAAAATAAATGTCTTTTTATTTCAAACAAAAAACCTACATACATATTTATTTTTTTCAGAGAACACACAAACAAACATACACAATCGTTCATTCATTCATTCAAATGGTCAAGGGAATATTTGGGCACAAAGAATAAACGCTTATTATTTGTTTGTATGTATATGCGTAAATGAAATAAATTTGTAGATATTTATGTACGCATGAATATGTACACCTTATCACATTTTATACTGACCAGGAAAGCGGACTGTCATACAGACTCACCAATCGTCACACACACAGACTGTCTGACAGCCAGACATTCCAACCGCCACTCAGAACACAAAAAACACACACACTTAAACATAGCATAAATATTCATATTCTACAAAATACAGAAATCGCACCACCATCCAGATCCCCAAATAAAATCCATCGATGATCGTCATGTATAAAATAAACAAAACATCAGTTTCAATATTTATGCAATAGTAATTTTTTTTTTCACAACGTCTTCAAGATCAGAATAATCAAATTATTCCTCCAGACTCAAGCATTGCAAGCAAAAAAGTAAAAAAAAAAAAAAACACTGAATTGCTGGACGACAATTCTTAGATAAACACACCAAATTTTAATAAGCAAAAAAATAAAAGAAAAAATCTCACTCCAGCAAGAAGGAACGAACCACAAACATTAAGGGTATCCATATATAACTACTACACTTTTTAAATAGTGTAATTCCTAAAAATGCTTCTAAATTTTTTTATTCACCAGGCGTACACAGTGTAAATGGACAGACAGAAATTCCCACGCTCACATACCGACGGACATGTATTCTCAAGGTCACATATGGACAGACACAAATTCCCACGCTCACATACCGACGGACATGTATTCTCAAGGTCACATATGGACAGACACAAATTCCCACGCTCACATACCGACGGACATGTATTCTCAAGGTCACATATGGACAGACACAAATTCCCACGCTCACATACCGACGGACATGTATTCTCAAGGTCACCCCAACATTTTATTTAAAAAAAAAAAAACAACAATGTGAACGCCCCTACTAAACCGTGGGAAAAAATACACACACGAACACACACAAAATGAAATTTGAGAATTTTGTGAAATTTGAGAATTTTGGCAATTAAAATTGAAAAATTTCAAATTTAATTGCTGAAATTTAATATTTTTAATGGTCGCAGCACATACAGTTCCCTACTACTAACAGAAGAAGTACAGCAAAACAGAAAGACAATTGGAAAATTAACAGAGGAAGTAATTGCTGTAAAATTAGAAAATAGAAAGCATCACAATTCAATAGCCTTTAAGAACAACCCGAAATTTGACAAACTGCCTTTTATGTTGAAGGATGATTTGAACGCTTTCAATAGTGAATTGGAGAAAGACAAAGAATTCTTGGATGATTTTGTAGGTATATTGAAACGATGTATTCCTTCCCATATTTTTATGTTACTTTTTCTTTTGATTGTTTTTTGTCATAGAAAAATTTTATTGGAAATATTGGTGGCGATGGACAGACGCAGTTCCTTAGAAGTTCCATAAGGAAAGTATTTTCTGATGAATTGGCTTCTCAATTCAGTTGGAAGGGAACCAACGAAAAACCAAGCGCTGAGAAGTTGTTTATTACAACCATAGGCATAAGTAAGATTTATATGAATTTAAATAACAATATGATTTTGTATTTAATATGTTTTGTTACAGATATTTGCCACCAGAAGTATAAAGCTGAAGCGAAAGAAATTAATGCAATTCTCCAACAACACTTTGTGCATGCTAAAGAGCGCCTGCAAAAACGTAAACGCCAATGTAAAAATTAGTTATAGTTTGTATACATTAAGTTTTTATTTTCTGTTTTGCTTTTTTAACTTAAATTCTATTTAACTTTTTTTTTTTACTTAAATTTAATTAACTTTAATAAATGTAATTAAAATGGAATAGAAATAAATTAATATTACAAAAAAAATTGATTTTAAAATTATTTCACATTCAATCATAAAATGAATTATAATTATAGTAATATCTGACTATAAAATTGGGGCGAAAATGATTTTAAATATAATCAAAAAATGATTGTATATGATTTCAAATATGATCATAAAATGATTTCAAATATTACCACAAAACGATTGCCAAATTAAGTAAAAAGTTATATCAAATACTCGTAAAAACTGATTTAAAGCATAAATCATAAACTATTCTGTAGGAATAGTCATTGCAGGGTACCGTTTCCTCACGACTGGAGAGTAACTTACGACTAAATAATGAGCGCATATTCGATTGTTTTAATCATCTAGAAGAGTCATATGTTACCCATTTTTGTTTAAAATTTTCACGAAATGCTGGCTGGGAGTGTTTAACCTTCTGTAAGTTCTTTGTTAGTATATCTGCTACCATATCTGCTGTGGGACAATATTTTAGCTCCACCTCTTTGTTCTTCACTAGTTCCCGGATGTGATGAAATCTGATATCTATGTTTGCTTCTTTTGTGTAGAATAGGGTTTTCGGCCAATTTTTGAGCGCCTTGGTTATCTATATACAATTTGACAGGATCTTCTCGATATGAATCTACCTCCATTAAAATACGTTTTAAGTAAACAGCTTCCTTTGCAGCGTCTGAAGCTGCTATATATTCAGCCTCTGTACTGCTTAATGCCACTGAGGACTGCTTTCTCGATTCCCTGGTAATGGGACAACCATTGTAATAAAATACAAATCCTGTGTAGGATTTTCTATTTAAAGCATCTCCTCCCCAATCAGCATCTACATATCCTTCAAGTCCGGTATCATTTGATTCATAAATTAATTTAAAATTTTTCGTACCACTTAAATATCTTAATATGTGCTTTAGCTTTGTCATGTGTTCTACGTGAGGATCAGAATTACGTTGGGCCATCTTGCAAACAGAGTGCAAGATATCTGGTCTAGTAGTTATTGCCAAATACATTAGTGTACCAATAAGCGATTGATATTTTTGTATATCATTTTTGTCACAATTTCCATTGCAATGTACTTGATATCTAGATTCTAATGGCACCATGACCGATTTACAATTTTCCATACCATATTGCTGTAAAATATCTTGTATATATTGAGTCTGGCTTAACTGTATTGAACCTGTGTCTCCATCACGTTTTATTCCCTTTCCTAAGAAATGATTCAATATGCCTTTATCTTTTACTTCAAAATTTTCTGCAATTCCTCTTTTGACCTGTTGAACAACTTCTATGTTACTGCACGCAACAATTAAATCGTCTACATATACTGCAATCAATACCAGATTACCCTTCTTTGTAGCCTTGTATAAACATGGTTCGTTTTTGCATGGAACAAAATTATTTTCACAAAACACTATCAAGTTTGGAGTTCCATTCTTTTCCACTTTGCTTCAAACCATAAATCGCCTTATGCATATGTAAAACTTTTGTTGGATATTTTTCATTTAAAAAATGTTTCGGTTGTTTCAAGTAAACTTCATCATTTAGAGTGCTGTTTAAATATGCCGTACATATATCCATTTGATGTAAATGCATTTTATTTTTCACCGCCAATGCTAAAAGCAATCTTATTGATGAATATCGTATGATCTATTCCAAATTTTTGATTGCAACCTTTCGCTACTAATCGTGCCTTATATCGATCAATATCTCCTTTTACATCTCGCTTTAAAGCAAAAACCCATTTACACGGTATAGCTTTTTTATCTTCAGGTAAGTCCGTTAATGTCCACGTTTGATTTTTCTCTAAAGCAATCAATTCTTCCTCCATAGCTTTTCTCCAAAATTGTTTAGCTTCACTTGAAAAGGCTTCTTCAACTGTTTGTGGAACGATGTCGTTTATTGCTGTACATAAATTATTCTCAGATTGAATGACATTATATTGTTTTTTCGGTCTTCCTCGCATACCATTTCGAACTATTTTTGGCCTTCCTGGCCCAATAGTAGATTTTTTCTTTATATCTTGACTATCGGAACCACTATCTGCAGTATCAAAACTTTCATCATGACCAACTAAATCTGCAGAAGGACAGGAATTATTGTAATATTCATCTTCAATGTAATCATGATTATCAGAATATACAGAAGATTGATTATTTCTATCAACTACATCTCCCCTATAATCATGATTATCAGGATATAATGTTAAATAGTCATCTGCTTTGCGATCGTTTTCAATCTCGTTAGCATTTGTAGCTGCATTAAACATATTTTCATCAAATATAACGTTACGTTGTTCTACAATACTATGTGTACTTGTATTAAAAAGACGATACGCTTTTGACGTACTTGAGTATCCAACCATTATGTATGAGATACCTTTGGCTTCAAACTTACTGGGAGTATTCCCAGATTTGTTTAAGCTAACAGCATATGCACCAAATGTTTTAAAATTTTGAACATGCGGTTTCCTACCGAACCATATTTCATGCGGTGTTTTGTTTTGTAATTGCTTCGATGGGCATCTATTTCTGATGTAAGCTGCAGTATTTATAGCTTCCGCCCACAAGCTTTCATAAACGCCAGCATGTACCATCATTGACCTAGCCATTTCAATAAGCGTAGGGTGGACTCTTTCTGCTGAGGGGAATAAGGCACTGTTAACTGCCTACTAATACCTTCCGCTGACAAAAACGAGTCAAACTGTGAGTTGACATACTCTCGACCATTGTCTGAACGAAAAGCTTTTATTTTGTTACCTGTTTGATTCTCAACATATTTTTTTAACATTTTAAGTTTTTCAAAAACTTCATTTTTTCGTTTAATAAAATAGACAAAAATTCTTCTTGACTTGTCATCAATGAACGTCACAAAGTATTTTGCTCCGCCTACAGAATTTACTCTAAACGGCCCGCAAACATCTGAATGAACTACTTCCAGTAATTTATTGGTTTTTTGTAAGACTTTCTTTAGGAAATGGCAAAACATGTATTTTACTTAACATACATGTTTTACATTTAAAAGAACTATCGACTTTATTGACATTCACTCCAATCACCATTCTTTTTTGCTTAAGTCATATAGACTTCTGAAGTTTAAGTGACCATATCTATTGTGCCAAATTTCATTTTTGTTATTTGCAAAACAAACCCTTTGTGTTTCATGATCGCTTATAGTAACAAACATATTATATTTGCGATGTGCTTTCAATACAATTTCAACATCTGCTCTTTTTACAACTGCTCCCTGGCTAGTAAGAACTAAAATTAAACCGCAATCAACAGCTTTATTAACGGAAATAAAATTCGCTTGTAACTCCAAAATTTAAAAATTATTGTTATAAATCACAATGTCACCTTTTCCGCTGGCATTAATAAATTTGTTGCCAGCCAATGCAATAACTTCATGATGGTCATGAAAATTAATAAACATACCTTTGTTATTGCACATATGCGATGTGGCTCCACTATCAATGTACCAATTCTGAAAATCTAATGACCGTGTATCCGCTGAAGCTAACATCGTCATTGCTTGAGATTTATTGTTCTTTTGGTTTTTCTCACATTTATTATCGTAATGTCCAACCACACCACACGAAAAACACTTTCCTTTCAAATTCTTTTGTTTCTAATTTTTCTTTTTATATGAATGAGTGGATTTTGCAATTAATGCTTGTTGTGTTGAACTTGATATTGCATTATCGTTGTTGAACTTTTCTTTTCGACGCTTACCTTCTTCAAGCAATTTTTGTTTCAACAGTGCGAATGTCGGCAATTCATCTCTTGTTTCCATTGCAATTACAAAATTATCTGGCAAACTAGATAATAGCATTATCACCAACAGCTCATCTTGAATTTGAATACCAATTTCTGTTAATTTTTCAGCAACCTCAGAAAATTCATTCGAATGATGTGACACATCTCCATCTTCAAGCATTTTACCAACCTCTTATATAATGAAACCTTTTGTAATGGTCCCTTTGGCATGTATACTTGTTGTAATCTTATCCAGGCTTCATTTGAAGACTTGCAGTTCTTTATATACAGCAATTGCGTTGATTTTACACCCAAATAAATAGAAGCAAGTGCCTTCTCATCGTCTGATTCCCACTTCGCTTTTTCCGCACCATCAGGCCTCTGCGATTCTCCATTGACAATGTTCCAAACACCTCCATGGATTAAAACGCTTCTCATATGTATGAACCAGCTATCATAATTTGTAGCATCCAATTTTTCAATTTGAATTAACGGCGCACTCATTTTGTTTTCTTCTACGAAAATTGTTTTCTTCATATTTTTAAAAATACCAAGTTTAAATCTTATTGCAATCTTCTAGTCTTCTGGTTAAATCTGGGCCCATAACCTGATGAATTTTGCAATTTATGAAAACGAGTCTTGTTATATAAAATAATATTTATTTAAGAACAATTTATAAAAGTAAATTTCTGACTACATTGAATAAAAGTTTAAATGGGAATGAAAGAAAAAACTAAGGTATATATGTATGTATATAAATTTATATAAAATTAAAATTCACAATGCAATATGTATATGTATGTATATATAATAAATATATATATATATATATATATATATATATATTATACATATATATAAATATATATATATATATATATATATATATATTATACATATATATATATATATATATATATATATATATATATGTATATATATATATATATATATATATATATATATGTATATATATATATATATATATATATATATATATATATATTATACATATATATATATATATATATATATATATATATATATATATATATACATATACATATATTATACATATATACAGTTAGTGTCATTAATATTCGGTTTTATATATGGAATAAATTCAAGTGCATGTTTTAGTTCATATATATAATTTAAATATAATTTTTTTTAGATTATTTAGTTAAAAGAATATTAAGGTTTTTAATAGTGCAAATATATATTTACAGAAATAATAACAACTCCATAAAAAAATTAAATAATTCAGGCAACTCTATATATAACGCGTCAATAATATTCGGTTTTGAGTGACTAGTGAAAAATAACTTATTTTAAAAATTTTAATAATTAAATTCAGTATCTTGTTGGATAACCCTTCTGTTTAATTACTTCGCCTAGGCGATTTGGCATGTTTTTTACTATTCTAGCTATGTAATCTACTGGAATTTTATCCCATTCCTCTTGAAGCCTTAATTTCAGCTCTGAAATAGATGTTATTGCGTGTTTGCGGATACGCCGATCTAATTCATCCCACAGATTCTCGATGGGGTTTATATCTGGAGATTGCGCAGGTGGATGGAGAACTTTAGGACAATTATACAGGAGCCATTCCTGAATTAACCGCGACTTGTGTTTTGGGTCGTTGTCTTGATAGAACTTGAACGACTCCAAAACACCCAGCTTACTAGCACTATCTTTTAAATTTTGGCAAAGAATATTCAAGTATGACTCCTTGTTCATTATTCCGTCGATAAATACTAGTTTTCCAACCCCTTTATCTCCCATACAACCCCACACCATAACGTGTCCATTTCCATGTTTAATAGTTGGTCTCAAATTATGTGGTTGCAGCTCTTCGTTTGGTTTACGCCACACCATTACACGCCCATCGGATCCAAATACATTATATTTGCTTTCATCTGCAAAAATTACATCATCCCACCAAGTTTCCGACTTTTGGAGGTACTCCCTGGCAAAACTCAAACGGGCCATTCGATTTCGTAGATTAACAAATGGTTTACGACGAGCTACACGACCATTAAAACCTTTCGCCCTTATAGTTCTTCTTATGGTTGATGCTGAAACTTCTTTATCAAACTCACTTAAAACCTCTATCACTAATTTTGGTGCACTTAAACGCGGATTTGCTTTAATTTTTCGAACAATCACATTTTCCTCACGCTCCGTAAGTGTTTTTGGTTTGCCTGACTGCTTTATAAAATGGATCCTTCCCTCATTTTTGTGTCTTCGGACTATGTCTCCAACAGTATTGGCTTTCATATTCAGTATTTCCGCAATTTCCTTGTAAGTTTTACCCATTTCGCTATGGAAAATCACAAGTTTTCTTTTTTCCAAAGACGTATTTTGTCCTTTGCGTCCCATTCTAACACCTTGTTGACAAGTTCGTTAAAAAATGTTTCTTTATAACCTTTTGATTTCCTTTTAATGGGATATATTGATAAATTGGAGAAA
>OY776276.1:67234335-67244335 GCA_963675445.1 Linnaemya vulpina | reverse complement strand
GTATATATATATATATATACATATATATATATATATATATATATATATATATATATTATACATATATATATATATATATATATATATATATATATATTATCCATGTATATATATATATATATATATATATATATATATTATTGTTAATAAATTGAGATTTTATTTTTCATTTGCCTTATATATATATATATATATATATATATATATATAATATAAATGGAATTATTCAGGTTTGTTTTAATGAAACATGATGAAGATATGTAGAATGTAAAATGTACTGAGCTATTCGGCATTAGATCCTCTTCATACGATTAGTTTTTATGATCGAGACCAATATTTTGTAGTCACGTGACTTCTTATAAACGCATACCAATACAACAATGTTATAATATTTATAATTTCAATAAAAAATTACTCAGGTCCACATCCGATTTACTAAATCACACCTGTACAAAAAATGCGTAGTTTGCCTCTTGGAGTGCTTGATTTTGGTTCCTGAAAAATGCAAAAAAAAAACGTAATGGGCCCAGGAAACGGTGCGATTCACAAAGAAACTCGTTAATCAGCATTTGTGTTTTGGCTTCGTAGCGTTCGTATGCAAGCATGTCGTCATCGGATGATGATATATTGTTATTGACTACCTGTGCAGTTTTGTTTAAATATATTTATTGTTTTACATCTATTGTTTCTTTCGGATATTGTTGTTTCAATGCACTTAATAACATCTCATATTGTTTATTTTTTTCTTTATTCTCTATTGCTATATGCTTATTATTTTACATTCTATACATATATTTATATATATATATATATATATATATATATACATATATATATATATATATATATATATATATATCTATATACTATATTTATTTTTATGTACCACACACAAGACATTGTAGTCTTATATTGCAGTACAGGATTGAGTTAACAATACGAAACAAAATATATATGTATATGTATATAAAATTGAAGTTGTATAAAATTTAAATTTAGTTGCAAAGTTTATAAAAAGAAATATAAGAAAAAAAATAATATATGAATAAGTTTATAATGTATAATAAGAAACCATATTAATCAAAAAAAGTATATGTATCAATATGTGTACTATGTATTCAACGTGAAAAATGACAAGAAACACATTTTCTGAATAAATTTTTCATCCGCACACTTCTCCATGTCTTCACGCAACAAATTCAACAAGCAAATGACGTAGTTTCCTTCAGTCAGATTCGGTGATGTACAAAAAATCAGGTGACAAATAAAATTATAAAAATATTTTGATTTTCATCAATCAGAGTCGACAACATGTACGTGTAGCCGAAAAAACACGAATGCTATGTGATTGTTGGTGTCTTTTGTATGTCTCCTGTGCACTTAAGAGCTGATCCTATCAGTATTATACTTTTGGATTATTCCTGTACAATGTACAAATACAGTGGTTTTCCACTAGTGTTGGGATATTATCGATAGTTTTTAGATATCGATGGAAAGAGATTAAGTTGTCGATATTTCAGACTCGTTTTTCAACTCAAGGTACATGCAAAGCGTTTTGTGCGCCAATGTTTATATTTTGATCAGCTGTAATGTAATATATGTACATAGAAGTTCATTTTGCTAAAATGTTATATAATATTGAAAATTTTAAGGAATTTGTGAAATTAATTGAGTTTGTATATATAATATATTGTGCAAAAAGAGCAGACGCAACCTTGTTTAATATATTACAAAATTAATAAACATAACAGAGATGGTACTTGGTACGTAAAATAAATCGATAAATTATATGAATATTTGGTTGAAGAAACAATTGTGATAAAATAACAACTTCAATGCATTTCATTCTTGAAAATATTAGTAATCTTTCTTGCCACAGTGGTTTCTTATTAAGAACGTTTGATTATTATAAAAATTAAAAAATAATAATCCACTACATAAACATATTAATCGATAACATTGAAAATGTAATATAATTTGTCATCCCTGGCTATTAGGTTAAGTTAGGTTACTAGGGCCATCGCCGAAGCAATGCACTTGGGTCCGTACATTCGGTCTCTTTGTGATACCCTGAAGCAGGGAGAACTCATGAGTTGTCGTCTGTCGCATTAAGCCATCCCGTAGACGTTAGGAAGGCCGATATTCTAACCAGCTCCAGACTCGCCAGGCTATCTAAGTCCGGCAGGAAGTTGGAGCGCAATGCCACTGCCCTTGAGTCGTTCAGGGCAGGACACTGATATAGCAGATGGAGTACTGTTGCTTCCTCCTCTTCATCATTACAGCTTCTGCAGAAGTCGTTGTATTCCAGACCCATCCTTCTTGCATGGGTTCCAAAGTTACAATGTCCAGTTAAGACATTCACAAGTTGACGAAGTCATACCTTGTTGAAGTTAAGAAGGTCACGTGTTCTGCGTGGGTCATAACGGGGCCATGTGGCCCTTGCCACGCCGCAGTTGGTCACGTTATCCCATCTTAATTGAGCGAGTTTATATGATTCACACTGAACCAAAAACTTGCAGTGCGATAGGGGAATGCCTGTGAATTGACAGATCATAGAGTCATCCATCTCTGTCCCTTCCCTGGCAATTCCACCAGCAATGAGGTTGCCAGGACAGTCGGAATGTCCCGGTACCCAAACAAGTGTCACCCTCGAATGTCTCGCTATCTTATTTAAAGATAGTCGGCATTCGACCACAGCTATGGATGTGCTGTACACACCATTGATAGCAGAGATGGCCGCCTTACTATCGGTAAAGATATAGATATCCTAGAATACCTCAGCCATCTAGCTGCACGAGTAATAGCAGAAATTTCGGCTTTAAGGATTCTGCAACCATCCTGAAGCCTAAATGAAGTTCTTACAAGAGAATGGAAAAGTCCACCAAAGAAAGGTTTTGATATACAATAGCCAACGTTGGCATGGATTCTGATGTCTTGGTATTTCATCAGAATCTTGGCATGTCCGTAGTCAAACCGTGACCATGGGCACGCAACTTTCAACCTGACCGCAGAAAATAGGGCTAACTGTTTGACCAAAATGTCCACTGGGAGCCAATTCAACAAGGTGAAGAGTGCCCCAGTTGGAGTCGATTTGAGCGAGCCTGTCATCAGCCTCGCCGCTAGACGAAAGATTTTTTCAAAGGTCCTGCGATGAGTATCCTTCTCCATCGCATTCCACCACACCAGTACTCCGTAAAAGAGTATCGGTTTGACAACATCTTCAAAGATCCAGTTGATCCCTCTGGAGTTTACACCCCAGTTGAAACCAACTGCCCTTTTGGATGTATAAATGGCTACTAGAGCCTTATCCGCCCTCGCTTGGATGTTTTGGTTCCACGATAGTTTGCTAGGATTAGACACAAGTTCTTGGCGCTATCGGATATTCTCAAGGGAGTACCGTTCAGCTTCGGACCCGTGAGAATTCTAAACATACATATATCGAAGTCATAACAAGAACTCACTGATCAGTTCTCTTTTTTTATTTTTTTACGTTTTTATTTCATTCTACAATTGGTTGGCTTTTTTCAACTCTAATTTTAGTGTTAAAAGAACTGAAGAACAACAATGTGATAACAATGTTTTTAGAGTGTTGACAACATATGTTGATTTTGCGCCGGCACTTGCTTTTTATTTATCAGATTAGTAAATTTTTGACTCTGTAATTTTTTTATAACATTTTGGGAAAAAGCATCATCAGGAAATTAAACTTCTGATTTTTTAACTTAATTTGTTTAGTTTTGGCATATATTACAAAAAATATTTAAAATATTGTTCAAATAAAAAAAAAATATTACAACAAATAAAACCAACAAATCAAAATATAGCTTATTTATAATTTAACTTATTAAAATCATTTGTAAATTCTCAAAAGGTTTATAAGAGTGTCTTTATAGAATGAAAGGTTTGAACTCCTCAAAAGTGAGAGTGAAGTCTACTGACGATTTGCTAGAAGCACCAATAAAATACATATCGAATTTGCTTACTCGAATATTCAACGTACGGTTCTTATTAAATATATAAGTGCCACAAGATTTTTGTTCTTAATTCAAAACAACTTTCAAAAAATATAACAACGCGAGTTCTTGTATAAAAGAAAGTACTCCAGTTCCACTTTTTTAAACTAATATTATTTGTTAGTGAAAATTTTTAAAGCTTTTGCTTCATAATCGTCTGTATGTTACTTTATATTTGTTGAGAATTAAATATAATTAATTCACTTTTTATTGTCTATTAGAAGATTTGAACTTAACACCAGTTTAACACCAAAATATTAGTTTACCGACGCGCATATCCAAGCGCACATACGTACATATGCATGTATTTCAATGCCCGTCAATAAAATACTTAATTAGCTTGAAATCTTAGTATTCAACTAATTTCATTTTGTTTTTGAACGATCACACACCTTAAAAACTGTCGCTACACAATGTGGCGGAAACAGCTTATTACAGCAATGATGCCGATAAAAATAGGTTTTTTTAATTCACTACGTGTGCGTCATTTCAATAATATTAGAAAAGATATTGAACTTGAAAAGACTCTTGAAAACTTAAGTGATATATAGAAAGTAAATAAAATACATATATAATATAAGAAATAAAAGCCATAATAAAAACAAAATTAGAATGCAAATTAGAAAGTTAAATAATAGCATATATTACAAAAAAGTTAAAAATATTGCTTAAATCTAAAAAACACCACTTTAAATAAAACCAACAAATCGAAATATAGCTAATTGACAATAGCCAAAAATTTCAAAACTTTCAAATTGCCCATTTTTCATTAGTTTTCTATAAACTAATATATTTATATTATTAACATAGAAACATATTCACAATAATCTTGGGCCCGATTATGCTTTACAACACAAAAATGTTGTGTTGTTTTAATTACAACACAACACTAACCCTTTTTGCGATTATGGTTTACAACAGCTAGCTGTTGTGTATGTCACAGAGTTGTAATGTAATTGTAGAAGATATTTCCATAAAAAAGCATACCTGTGCGCCAACAAATGTCAAGGTAAAAATATTTAATAAACGTATTCTTCGTCAGAAATACATATATAAAACAAACAAAAATTACGGATATTAACGTTGATTTATATTTTGATGATGAAATTGAAAGT
The DNA here is from genome assembly GCA_963675445.1 of Linnaemya vulpina. NCBI lineage: Eukaryota > Metazoa > Arthropoda > Insecta > Diptera > Tachinidae > Linnaemya > Linnaemya vulpina. Next base: position 67,239,207 of record OY776276.1, on the reverse strand, counting down.
AACAATAATACATACATAGCACGTATTGGGAAATATATTCGCGACAAATCAAATCCATTAGAGTTACCAAATACTGAATACGTATGATTTTTTCTAATATAAATTTTTAAAATGTATTAATTACACATAAATTATATAGTTTTATAAAATTGTACCGTATGTGACTAAAATAAAAACAATTTTGTTACACATCCTCTGGAGTTTTACTTTTTAAAATCGGATGACTGGTTCTCGAGTTAAGGTGAAATATGTCTACGTACTTGGCTAATTTAGGCGAAAAAAATGCCACGCCCATAAAGAGAAATCTCGACCTGATGAATAAAAAAACTGAAAACGGATTCAAGTTAAGCGCATCAAAATCCATATAGTGCACATAATTTTATTTAAAGGAGAAAAAAAATTATTTTTGCAGAGCATTGTAATTATTAACGTAGATAGGGATGCTACAAATTTCAGACAGGTGGCACCACTGAAAATTACTTAACGTTAATTGATGGCCCGATTATGGTTTACAACAGTTGTTAGTTTAATGTTGTATTTTTGAAAAAGCCATTATGGTTTACAACTGTTGTTTGTAATGTTGTATGTTAAGTTGTTTGCCTTTGTCAATACCGATTATCATTTACACCATGTGTATTTATGTGTTGTCAGAACTGTCAAAAACGTACAAGAGCTCATAAAAAGCAGAACAATAATTTATTATTATTTGTTCTTAGCAAAATTACAAATAAAAAACAAATGAAAAAAAAGAAAATTGGCTTCAAACAAGATAAATTTTCAAAGTACTGGTGCAGCTAACAGTTGGTTGTGAAACTCCAATATTAAAATCATTGCCGCTGCTTCTTTGATAACTACCATCAGCAGAATACATAAATGCACAACACAATTTTAAAACCGATGGAATAGCAGAGCAGCGGATTGAAGGTGTTAAAGAAACAGTCAAGCTTTTGTAACAAGAAACTTTTGTAACTATAAAATGTATGTAATTAATACATTTTAAAAATTTATTATTTTAGAAAAAATCATACGTACTCAGTATTTGGTAACTCTAATGAATATTATTTGTTGCGAATATATTTCCGAATACATGCCATGTATGTAGTATTGTCACTTTCAATTTCATCATCAAAATATAAATCAACGTTAATATCCATAATTCTTTTTGTTTTATTTATGTATTTCTGACGAAGAATTTGACATTTGTTGTGTATGGTTTTAGTTACAACACAACACTAAATGCTCCATTAGCGAGACGCTAAAACGCAAGCGCAGCGCAACGCGCTAACGCAACTCCGCTTATAAAATGCTTAAAAACGCACCATGTTTTTACAGAAAAAAATTGTGTATGTACATATATATGTATATGTACATACAACAAATTGTAGTGTTTAAATTTATTTGAGTGATAATATTAAAAAAGGAGATATGTATGTATATTGTAAAATGGATATGGAAAATATATGTTTATTTGTTTAAACTTTTTACGTTTGTGCAAAATGTTACAGAATACTGTTTAGCTTGTGGTGTTTATAATTTAAAAACAAAAAATCAAAACATCTGCTTGAAACAGCACTTTCCTTTTTGCGCTTGTACAGAAAACGTACGAAATGGTATAAATAGTACAGTACTTTATTTTAAATTTTGTGATCGATGTAACATCTTCATTATATGTTTATTTATATTATAATTTTACTAATACATATATTTTATAAGGGTGCTGCTGGCTGAAGTAGTGAACACAAGACAACGATGCCTTAGATCCCCAGATTGACTTCGCCCTCAGTCATGAATATGCATTAGTGCAAGATTGTGTTTATTATTATCGGGTTGTCTCAATAGCATCGTACTGGTCGCTTAACATTATCCACACATTTGCCTGCATGTACATACATAAGTTAATTTATTGAATATGCTATGTATATCTACAAATGTATCAACTAAATTTTCAAATATCAAACCAAACAAGAAGTACAAAAAAAAAGCTTTTGTGCCGCACTCTCATTCAACATACATACATGCCATCACTCTTGCGTATTTCTGCGTAAAACTCTATTTTCTGTAGGTTGGCTGCGCTGCGTTGCGTTTTTCAGCGCTCAATTAAACATTTTCGCAATTTTCCATGTAACAGATTGGATCAGCTGACGCGTTTGCGCAGCGTCACGTCTCGCTAATTGGGCCTTAAAGGTAGAAGGCCAATGTACGCGGCATGCGATTACGTGCGGTCGTGGTATTACCAGTGCAGAAAATGTTGGTTTGTTTACAAAAATATTCATATAAATATATATCTGAGTAGGATATAATTAAAGCTGGCAACACTAAAGGGATCTGCCGCGCGGCAAAGTAGAACTATGTTGTACTTTTTGTCATTGCCGCTTGATATATGACAAATGAAACAAGATGGATACCATAGAAGATGAAAAATTGATTGCAGAAGTGAAAAAACATTTAAATTTGTATGAAAAATGTTGAGCTGGTTACAGAAATATATATAAAAGAAATAAATATACATTTTATATAAGATGTAATTAAATATTTTGGTTTTTAATACTTAGAAATGCCGCGTGCATTGGCCTACTATAAGCAACTTCAAGCGGAAAATTCAACAGCTGACTGCCACCCGCAATCGCATGCCGCGTACATTGGCCACCTACCTTAATGGCCCTATTAGACTGGCGAATATGTTGACAGGATCGACGGCTAAGTTTACGTTTTTCTATTACACTACCCAACATACTTCAGTTCCAGTGTGACCATATAAAAATATTTTAAAGCTAAACTGGCCTTAAAATAATGCTAGAAAATGCTTTAAATAATCCTAAGCTGCAAAATAATAATGTTAAAATCTAAATTGTATTAACAAAGCTTGTTACTTTAGGTAATATATCTTTAAAAATGGTTTATTTTTCATAATGCTTCCACATAAACACTTATTGCACATAATTTCAATGAAACAAACTGATTAAAAAGTAACAATATATATATATATATATATATATATATATATATATATATAGAAGTATATGTACATATTTATGTACATTTATAAAAAAAGGGTTTTTTTAAGAAAAGGTATAATTAAATTCAATATCACATTAAACTATTATAATATTAAGTCAAAGTAACTTCAACCATAAATGGTTTTTAATTAGTTTTTTAATACAATTTATATAACATACTTTAAAATTATAAATTAAATACGTCATCCAATGAAATCGTTTCGATTTCAAATGAAATCGTAAGCTCAAAACGTAGCAAATGGTATTAGGTGAGACAAAAAACGTATCGATTTCATATTCCAATTTTGTTCCTTTTTCCGTTGGTTTCAAAAAAGTCAACTCTGTTGTTTTGTTTTTATTTGCTACAAACAGAAGTTGAAGCCAATTATGCTGAAGCCGACTGCAGGTTGCCAAATATATCTTGGACGTCGACTAAACGAAAATCGTCGGATCGCGGTCCACTGAAGCAAATGTGGTAATGAATGTCATATTTTTTCTTAATTATAAATACCATGTTTTATATTGAAAAAACTTTTATTTTTAAAACAATGGAAAAGTCTTGTGAAAATTTTGGACATGTCGGCGGCAGTAAGTTTTTTCAATACATGTCGGCGGTGGATTTTAGCCAATCGGCTTCATCTTATATGCAATTAACCTTTAAAATTTAAATTATTTGAAACAAAAATAAATTTGAAAAAATGGCTTTTGTTTCGGTTTCATCATTAATGTTTATTAATGAAGAAAATATATATGAAAATATCAAACGGAGAAAGCTGCGGGACTCATCCAATCCATTAGATTTACCCGATAAAATGGTTTCTGCAATGGTGGGCCAATACTATTTAAATCATCCGAAAGTGTTTGCCAAAGTTTCTCGATTTCTATTCGATCTCCTTTGGCAAAACCCTTTGCTAACTGCGGATGCTTTTCCTTGAACTCAATAATAATCTCTTCTTGTTGAGTATTTATATGCTTTCCCCTATAAATATTATTATGTATGTAGATAAATCTGTCTTAATTATTTTAAAATATTTTACTTACATTTTAACACAATTTATTCCACGCAATTTTTTTAAATATACAAGAATTTTGAAATCGTGAACCCCCGCTTACTCGATTTTAAAACGCAAAAACAATACAAATTCCGTTTTCCATCACACCTTTTTTTTCTCACAATTTCATAGAACAAAATGGAAAATGAAATCGATTTCGGTTTAAGACAAAACGAAATCGAAATCGAAATAAAGATGTGCATCACAACTTTTTACGTTTTTCAATCGATTTTAAATCGAAAACGATATTCATCACATACCTGTATATATTCCTATCACATTTTTTAATGAGATCATTCATTCTTTTAAAACTTGCCTAATATAAACTAGCAAATTCATAGTGTTTACATCGTACTATTTCGAATTTTCGATCTTATGAGATTCATGCCACTAAAAACGCGTTGCTAAATAAAAAAACCAAGAACTTCATTGCAAAAGCGGCTAATTCGGTAAAGGGATTTTCATTTAGTGCATTTTTATATTTATATACATTTACCAAAAAGTCAACTGGTGAATTCCTATTTAACCATTCATATGAATTTAGTTTCTGACACTGATACTCCAAAGCTGTAATTTCTTCTGCAGATTTTATATATATATATATATATATATATATATATATATATATATATACATATATATATACATATTTAAAAAATTATGTATGTTATTGTTAGAGACGAAAATATGATTGTTTGGTAAGCTGCTATCATAAAAAACTCGAACACATTCATGAAGTGGCAACGTCTTACTTTTTGTTTGCAAATAGTGTCGTTATTCACGAGTTGTTAATTGCGTCAATAAGTTACAATAAAAAAGTTATA
>OY776276.1:67201835-67231835 GCA_963675445.1 Linnaemya vulpina | reverse complement strand
TTTATTATCAACATACCGTTTACACAAAGAAAAATATTATTATTATTTTGAATAATTACGCTATATATATATGTATATATATATATATATATATATATATATTTATATATATATATATATATATATATATATATTTATATATATATATATATATATATATATATATATATTTATATATATATATATATATATATATATATATATTTATATATATATATATATATATATATATATATATATTTATATATATATATATATATATATATATATACATATATATATATATATATATATGTATATATATATATATATATATATATATATATACATATACATTATTTTAGTATAATTTTAATATAATAAATATATATTTGTTGCGTACTGTGGAGTATCAACACTTCGGTTGGCTTTCTTATAACGAAAATATTTCAAGATTATTTCCAACTTTATTCAATTTGAGAATTTCTAGCTTGAACACAATTGTTATTGACGCGACGTATGTTACTCAAAAACTAATCAAAATTTTCTGTTGCTTCTCTTATAAATTATGATTGGTTGGGCCACTGTTGCCATTTCAGCTATTTTCTCGTAAAATCTAGCGATTTTTATTCACGTTTAACTAGAAAAAACATGATGTGCTATTAGCGGGAAATCTAGCGATTTTTAATTGAAAGTTACATCTTTTAAGTGATTTTATTAATTTACTTATTTTTATTCGTATAAGCAACAAGCAAAAAAAAATTTCGTTGTACTCTGGTGTTAATTAGTATTTGGTTAAAGTAAATTTATTTAAAAGTGAAGTGTTTGATGTCAGCATACATCAAACTATTCAGTGGATCACCTAAATGGCTTGTGCAAAAACAATTTTGATGATGTTAATAAAATACGTATTAACAGAACCAAGTGTACTAGAATAATCAAAAACATTTTAACGCCTAACTTTCTGAAGGAACTATTGAACCACCTTAATATATTTGTTTTAAAAATATAGTTTTGTATATACATATCGTTAGCTAACACGCAAATGGCCTTAACTAACAAAAAATCCAAAATGGTGTTTTCTATTGATTCTGATAAATAGCATCCAAATACACATTCACAAGAAAACTTGGAATTATCTAACCAAAATTACCAATTTTGTTAACGAAAAAAAGGCCCTATCTACAAAAACATTAATTTCATAAACGCAACAAGAGCTAACTGAGTTTTTGTTTCTAAAAGGAAGTGGCAGCATCTGCAGGATTTAAAACCAATACTTTAAAAAGAATGCCATTATTTCTATGGTAGTATACCCTTTAAAAATTAATTTATATTTTCTATATTCACTCTTTTTTATTAATATTCTCGAAAATCTTTAAATTAATTCTTTTTTATTAAATGTTTATGAATTATTTTAATATAATTTCTTGTTATGCAATATTGAAATTAATATACACATAATATTAATGTTTATTAAAAATATGTAAGAAAAAGTGTACATATAACTAAATTTTTTAAACAACGATTTTCAAATAAATAAAAAAATTTAATTAACCTACTTTGTATTTATTGTTGATAGGGCCTGTGGTTTCATATATTAGAGTACCAAGACCCTAACATGGCTTTTTAATCAATTTAGAATTTTATTTTGTTTTCAAGAATTCAATTTCTCATACTGGTAAAATAATGCTAATTGACACTATACCATCAGTTTAAAACAGTTTTTTGCTTCTCCTGTAAAATTGTCGAAATGTTAGTAAGGCCGTTTGCGTTTTAGCTAACGAAATGTACATGCAATTAAAAAATATATGTTTTGCGTTACTTAAATATTTATTTTGTATACATATTTGAGTTTATTTGAATGAAAAATATATTTAGCGATTTATCGCTAAATTTTTTACTTGTTTTTGAATTTAGCTACTTTCTAGCGATTTTCCAACAATATCTAGCTATTTCGGAAAATAGCTGGCAACAGTGGATTGGGCTTATGATATAAAGTTTATGGTATAAAGTTTTTACTATAAACCAGTTTTACGTTTATCAAGGTCCACAAACCCATTTACAATGTATTTGAAGAATCGAAGCAATTGAACAGGGTTGGAAAAGTCTACACTGTTTACTTATTTTATGGATTGACATTTTACATCAATTCAGCACATAAACATACGTTTATGTAGGCGAAAAATTCTGCGTAGGGTAATTAGAAGTGGAAATAATGAAATTGAATTACTTTATGACACAAAGTGATATAAATCAATATATCCAGAGTAACTACTTAACGCATTAACAAACTATGTACGTAAGTTATCCATACCTGATACTCATAATTTGTTTGAAGATACTGGCAGAGTGCGAGAGAAACAATTTGTTGTTTCCAGTACACATGTTTCAACAAGAGAATGGGCTGCGCAAGCAGAATTTGTTTTCCTATCGCGCGATTCACATAACCGCATAACCGAGTTCGGATTTTAAAAACGAACAATCTTTTTTATTATTTAAAACAAACAAGTTTATTTTATTTAGATACGACAATCGAGCTTAATGGAGAAACTAAAACTAAACTTTACAATCATTAATCTCTTTTACAATGCTTCTTATTTCCTATCTATTGCATTAGCATAATTCTGATTGGCTCAATAAACTGCCAGTTTGCAATTTATTAATAAATAATTCTTTTTAAATTTTATGGTGTGATTTTTACCTTTAAGCAATTCTTTGGGCATTTCATTATTATGTTAAAAATATTTCTCAAGAAAAATGTCTGGAGCTAAATTGGAGCGGAAGTGCAGTTAAAATTAAAGTATTTATGAAATTATTTTATCTGTCAATAATTCGTGGAATTGTTTAATATTTTACTTTGGGAACGGAAATGCATTTATTATTGATTTTGCTGGTGCAATAGATTTACAGTTTTATCATTTACTTATTGTTTTTAAAAATTCTTCAATTTTGTCTGGTCTTGAATATTTAGTAGGGTTCGCATATATAACTACCCCCTACTTAATATTACAATTCTCCTGAATTCTATTGTTTTATTTTGTTTTTATGTTTTTTCATAATAATAAAGATTAAAATAAGTATTGTAAGTATAATTATTATGTTACAAACATATGTTAATTTGGTGTGGTATTTTAATGTTTTTATATTTCGTATGTTATTTGTGTTCTCTGTTTCAAAAACGTAATTTTGTGTGAAAAATTTCTAACCGTGTCTATGTTTGCAATAATTTGTTTTTAATTCATGGTCTCAATTATATTTGAAAAATAATAATCTTTTATCCTGACTGAACAGTTATATGTTTTGGGTGTTTTTATACTAAAAATTAGAAATGATTTAGCAAAGTATGATGTTCTTATCTGAATATGTTTTAATTTGTTATAATCAATTTCATATTTTCTTATTTCATTGCTAGTTAGAATACTTGGGTGTACCATGCCGTATTGTGCGGAAATAATATTGTCTTGTAAATGTTCTATTTTATTTTTTATAAATTGTATATTTGACAATTGTTCTAAGTATATATTTTTTTCATTTTCAGTTTCGAGCAATTTATTTATGGAATTTAATTCTTTTTCTATTAAGTTTCTATCGTTTTTAAAAATAAATTTTAAATTATTTATAGTCTCACTAAAATAATTATTAATTAAAACTTCTTGGTAGTTGTTATTTTCTATTTCGTCAATTTTAAAAAGATGTTTTTCAATATTCTGTCTGTCTTCATCGTCCATAGTTCCAAACAACCATTTTGTCATGCTGCCTATGCCGTTAACAAGTCCGCGTCTTTGTCTGTTTTGTTTTGGTATCAGAGTACCTAATTTATTTCTAGCGTCTAATAATTCTAGTTAAATTATGTCTTTATTTTTTGTTTTCATTAAAACTACGTTGTCTGTCATTTGGTCTAATATGCTTTCTATTTCATTTATGTTTACTATATGTAATGCTATGTCCGATTCCTTAACTATCTCCTGATTTTTCATATAAATGTCCGTATCCTGCTTGTTCTGTAAGTCGCTTTGTTATTATTAGTCCCTCAGTCGGTAGTGTCAACAGGAGTATTATCAATGTTGTCAACATCTGAACATTTTACAGGTCTTTTAATATTACAAGTATGTATTCTGTCTAATTTGGATTTCTTATATTTCGGTTGTTCCTTATGTCTAACGGCCTTATAATTTTTTATGAATCCTTCTTCTCATTTTCTTGGTATTTTTCTCTTGATTTATTTAGTTTTTCTATTATTTTTCTTTTATTTCCTTCTAAATTCTTTTTGATCATATTATTGTCGATTTTACCTGATTGAACTTCCCTAGGAGAACATTTAATGCTTGAATGGTAACAATCGTTATAGTTTCTGACTGCTTTTTGGATCAATTGTTTTATTGGGGTTTCTTTACTTATTTTGTACAATATCCTGAATTTTCCGGCAATTGTATTATGCAATCGTTCAATGTCTGCATTACCTGTGCGGCTGTTGGATTTTGTGAGATGTAATGCTACGTTTTCGTTATCTAAAAATTCCTTTATACGAATGGCTTTGAACTCGTTGTCCGCCACAATCTTTTTCGGTTTTCCTATTTTGGCAAAGTGGTCCTCTAGCTGTTCGATAATTGTTATATGTTTTCTGTCGTTTAAAGGGTATGCTGCTCCAAACTTGGAATATTTATCTATTATAGTTAAAAAGTATATCTTTTCATTAGGTAAGTATCTATATGTATAATCTCGTTGATTTCTGAAGGCGTTTCTGTAATTAATAATTTTGATTTAATTGGTTTCCTGTCATATTTTACTTCCTGACATATTTCGCATTGATTGATTACTATTTGCATTAATTTTGGATAATATATTTTATGTTTAATTTGGTTATATGTTTCAGTTATTCCTGAATGCATACTCTCCTTGATGTGATAGAAAGATATTTGTTTGACAGCCTCTACTTCTGTTTCTATGTCTTGGGCTCTCAATATGCATTTGGTAAAATTTATCTGTTTATTATTTTTCCTGAACTTTATTGTAACTGTGTTCTGATACCTCCGAAAATATTCCAACTTTTCCTTTTGTAATATATTTTCTGAATATCTCTCCCATTTCGTTGAAATCTGCTTCTGCTATGAAAATAATTCTTTTATTGTGTAATATCTTCATTTCCTCTACTTGTTTGTTTGTTATTATGATCTGGATCTTGTATTTGTTGACTATTTCGTCCTTAATGTAAAACTGATCCTGTAATGCTTCCTCTGCTGAGTGGACTGTTGCACTAGATGTATTGTCATCTTCTATATTGTTTATAATATTAAAACTTTTTGTATTGTCAAAGTCTTCCTGCACGTCTGTTTCATTAACCGTCTCTAACCTACTCAAAAAGTCCGCCACCCTATTTTCCTTTCCTTTTATATATTCTATGTCAAAATCGTATTCACCCAATTTCAAGAGCCAACGTTGATGCCTGGGAGACATATTCTTACCTTTATATTTTGTGTGCAAGAACTTAATTGATTGATGGTCCGTAAAAATTTTGAATTTTCTGCCATAAAGATAGGGTCTTAAGTAATTAACGCTCCTTATTATAGCTAAAATTTCTTTGTTCGTCGCAGAATAATTTCGTTCATGGTTATATAGGGTTCTAGATATAAAACAGATTGGATGCCCTTCTTGTGAAAGGACGACTCCTATGGCGTAATTTGACGCGTCTGTTGACGAAAGAAATTTTTTTTCGAAATTTGGGTATCTTAACATCGGATGTGAAATTATCAACAGTTTTAGCTTTTCGAAAGCTTCCACATATGGGTTGCGCTACCTTAGCGTAGTCTTTTACAAATTTTCTGTAGTATCCTGTAAGTCCGAGAAAGCTTTTGATTTGTTTTTCAGTTTTTGGTAATGTTAATTCCTGTATAATTTTAATTTTGTTAGGATTTGGCCTTATTCCGTCTTTAGTTAATATATGACCTAAAAATTCTGTTTCTCTTTTTAAAAAATTACATTTATATATTTGTATTTTTAAATTAGCTTTTCCCAGCACCGTAAAAATGTCTTTGATTGCTTTGATGGGTTCTTTTAGTGACGTGCTGAATATTAATATGTCATCAATGTATACTACGCAGGTTTTATTTATGAAGTCTCTTAATGTCTCGTTCATCAGTCTTTGAAACGTTGCCGGGGCATTTTTTAGTTCGAAAGGCATTCTTATAAATTCGTACAATCCATGTGGAGTGACGAATGTAGTTTTCTCCCTGTCCTCTTCTCTAATTGAAACCTGATGATATCCTTTAGCTAAGTCTATTGTCGTAAAATATTGTGCCCTTCCTAGCTTATCCAGAATTGAATCTATATTGAGCAGTGGGAATTTGTCATCTATGGTAATTTCGTTTAATTTTCTGTAGTATACTACTAGTCTGTATTTTCTTTCTCCTGAATTGTCCAGCTCTTTAGGTACCACTATTAATGGACTAGCATAACGAGAGCAACTTTTCATAATTATACCTTGCTCTTCCATTTCCTTAGTTTGTCGCCTTACTTCTACATCGTGTTGTGGTGGATACCTGTATAGTTTGGAATTTATCTGTTCGTCCGTCGTTGTTCTGATTTCGTGTTTAATGTCCACTGTACTGGTCAGTCTGTCGCCTTCTTTGAAAAATGATTTCCTAAATCTACCTAAGATGATCTTTACTTCTCTATATTCTTCTATATTCAAATGATCCAACTGAACTCTGTCCCAATCAAAGTCTGATCCTTCCAATGTGCAAAATTTAGATATTTTTATATGGATTTAATATAAAATTTGTTATTCTATTATTAAAGGATATATATCCGTCCACCAGATTTGTTATTGTGTTAAAACAGTTCATTAAATCAATTCCTATAATAAATTTGTATTTTCGTCCTTTCAACTGAGTCATTTTCTACCTGATTTTCGCATTTTCCTCCACGTTAAACTCCTTAGGTGCGTCTGTTAATACTTCATACCTTATTATATCCTTTCTGTTTATTGTAATAATTTCAATAGGTTTTGTTAGTAATATTTTCTTAAATTCTTTCATATCATTGTCTACTAAACTTATGTTTGCACCTGTACCTTCTGGCGATATTGGCCTGAATTTCCGTACCTATTAAAACTGTTAATCCTTCCTGCATTAAAATTATTATTTTACCTATGTTGCCCTGAGTTATTTTGGTATTGATGATTCCTATTCCACTGTCCTTCCTATGGTACATTATTAATTCGATAATCATTATTTCTAGTTCTCAAATTTGCGGGTGCATTATTATACTGTTGTCTTTTATCCTGATACCTATTGTTCCCTACGTTAGTTAACCTATCTTCTTTTGTTTTAAATTTTCTATATTCTGGCCTAATACAGCTGTCTTCAAATCTCCTACTTATTATTATTTTCAGAACATAAACTTTGTCTAATAACGTTCTCTGTGTCATCTCTTTTATTGTGTTCACTAATAAACTATCTATGTTACTAAGGTCAATGTAATGGTCACCTGTATAATATATTATTAATTCGTCCGACTTATATTTAATTTCTTGAATTTCTGTCAATAATTCATTAACATTATTTACCTTAAGATTTGATATCTTTCTGTAGAGTTGGTGTGGTTCAATATCAGGATGATACCGTAGTTTCAGCGTTTCCTTTATTAGTGTCCAGTTGTCTGGTTCCGGAATATTTATTATCACGTTGTTGGCTGGGCCTTGTATGGTTCTATAAAAAATGACTTTTATGGCTTCTTTTTTTAATTCCTAATCTCTTATTGTTGATAGTAGGTACTCCACACTGCTCAGGAATGAATTGATTGTAATTTCTCCTATACCGGTAAACACTGGTAGATATGCAGTACATTTTTGTGGATCCTGTCCAATTGATTATGTTGTGGTTGTTGGCTCTGTAATCGTTGCCATTGTTGTTGTTGTCCGTCTCGTATAACTGGATTTTGCTGTTGTTGTTGTTGTAATTGTTGCGCTTGTTGCTGTAATTCTACATAAACTTGGCGCAAGTGTTCCAGCTGTTGCTCTTTCCTGACCAATTCGTCTGCCAGGCTAATCTGCACTTGAGCTTGTTCCTCCATTGTTCAGTTTTTGTCGAATATTCGTTGCCTTAATAAACTTGTTTGTGAGAAACTTAATAAAGAGTTGTAGCGTCTACTTGACATCAATGTTCACTGCACTATTTAGTGGTGTTCGCTGCACAATTATTTTATTAACGTTTATAGTGGCGTTCAATTTCTTTTTTTCTTAATTGTTCACTGCACTATATTGTCTCTTGTTTTTGTAGCGTCCACTTATAGTTGTAAGGGCTCACTGCACTACTGTGGTGTTTCACTTCAATTTTAATAAATGTCCACTGTACAAAATTCAATTTAATACGGTTCGTATCACTGGATCCTTTTACTCACTAGAATCCTACCGACTGAGCCATTTACATAACCGCATAACCGATTTCGGATTTTAAAAAAGAACAGTCTTTTTTATTATTTAAAACAAAAAAGTTTATTTTATTTAGATACGACAATCGAGCTTAATGGAGAAACTAAGACTAAACTTTACAATCATTAATTTCTAATGCAATAGATAGGAAATAAGAAGCATTGTATTCTTATTTCCTATCTATTGCATTAGCATAATTCTGATTGGCTCAATAAACTGCCAGTTTGCAATTTATTAATAAATAATTTTAAATTTTATGGTGTGATTTTTACCTTTAAGCAATTCTTTGAGCATTTCATTATTTTGTTAAAAGTATTTCTCAAGAAAAATGTCTGGAGCTAAATTGGAGCGGAAGTACAGTTAAAATTAAAGTATTTATGAAATTATTTTATTTGTCAATAATTCGTGGAATTGTTTAATATTATACTTTGGGAACGGAAATGCATTTATTATTGATTTTGCTGGTGCAATAGATTTACGGTTTTAACATTTACTTATTGTTTTTAAAAATTCTTCAATTTTGTCTGGTTTTGAATATTTAGTAGGGTTCGCATATATAACTCGCGCGATAGGCAATTAAAAGCTTGCGTATCACTGCTATAAACAAACTTAAAACGAAAGACGAATATTTGTCGTTGGAAATAAAACACATACGTATGTGTAATTGAAAATACCCTGTCGGAATTTAAGTTAACCGTAAGCTAACTTATGGTTGTTCATAAATGAGCTAGGGGTGACTCGTGACTGACTCACTTTCTATATTAACGCTGGTTTATTTTTAACATGTGATGTCCTAGGAATGAATGCACTCACTTTGCATCAGTGTCAGGCTAACCACAAACTAGTTTTATTTAGCTTATTATCGATTCACTACGAGTGCGTCATGAAATGAAATGCGCATATAAAATGAAAGTACCTATGGCTAGCTAAATTATTGCAACTATATAATAAAAAAGTTGTTTATTTATTAATTTTGTATCTATTGCATTTTATTTAAAATAATATTATTATTTTAAATACATACTATTAAATTAATAATGGTGCTTTTTAATTAGTTTTATTGCATTTCTCAATGCTTTTCTGGGCCGTCTTTGCCATTAACACAAATTGCATCTAGTTAATGACAGGAAATTAAATAAGGCAAATCAATTAAAATTTAAAATAATTCGTTAAGTCAGATAATTATCTCACCTTTCAAAAAACCAATAATCCTTTTAAACTCTTTAACTGGCACCTTGCCATGCACTAGGTCAATGTTACATCGCAGAATTAGATGCAATGAAAGAACTTTCGTCAGAGTTTTCCGCACTTTCACTTTTCATTAATCATGACATATAGCAAACCTGATATTTATTGTTACATATAATTACTTATTATACCCTTCACATAAATGTGAAAGGACTTTTTGAGCAGGTTTGTCATTACGTGTGTAATTTCTTCGATATCAATATGCGACCCCATAAAGTATATATATTCTGGATCCTTATGAATAGCGATGACGATTGAGCGATGTCCGTCTGTCTGTACGTGAAATTGGTTTTCCGAAGCCCCCAGAAGAGCTAGAGACTTCTTTCTTGGACTGATCGATTGGAAGTGAGCTAACTTAGAGTGGTATTGAAATTCAGAAAAAGTACGGTTCCAGAGCTGGGAGGCTTACTCCTATTTCTCGACGCAAAATCAACACCAAAAACCGATTATTTTTTCGCTTATTTGAAAATTGAACCTACTTCATGCTTTGGGACTCCTCAATTGTCCATTTAAAACTTAAAAAAAAAAAAATTTCCAGGGATGGGAAATTAACAAATTTTTTTTTGGTACATGCGGTATTTTGTGGTACATATCACCACTAAAGGATTTAAAAATTTTAAGTTTTTCTTAAATAAAACCGTTTTCGGTGTAATGAAGATTTGCATCGATGAAAAAAATTTTTAAATTTAAAGTTTTTTTTATACAATAAACTAACCAAAAATCAACTGACGTCGTTTTTCTTGGTTAAAATTACTTTTTAAGCAAAATTGGTATCAAAAATTACAAAAAAAAATTAAAATTTCGATTCCAGGGTTCGGTACTGCAATATTATGTGGTACATGAAAGTAACGAAAGTGGTAACAAATTTGTAGTTTTTCTTAAATAAAACCGCTTTATACATCATGAAGACTTTCATTGGTAACAAATTATTTAAAAAAATAAATTTTCGCTTCCAGAAAATTGAATTTTTTTTGCACATTCGGTATTTTGTGGTACATATAATAATTAAAATGTTTAAAAATTTTAATTTTTTCTTCAATAAAACCGTTTTATACATCAGGAAGATTTGCATAGATGGAAAAAAATTTTAAAAATTAAAAATTCTTATCCAGGGTTAGGAAATTTTAATATTTTTTGTACATTAAAATAATTAAAAATCAACTAACGTCGTTTTTTCCCGATTAAAATTATTTTTTGTCCTGGCAAAACAGAATTGGTATAAAAAATTAAAAAAAAAAATTGATTCCAGGCCTCGAAAACTTATATATATTGTAGTACATTAAAGTGGCAGAAATGATTACAAATTTGTAGTTTTTCTTAAATAAAACCACTTTGAATATCATGAAGACTTGCATTGGTAAAAAATAATTTTAAAAAGTTTTAATTTTCGCCTCCAGGGATCGGAAATTGAAATATTTTTTGAGCACATTTGGTATTTTGTGGTACATATAATAACTAAAATGTATAAATATGTTAAGTTTTTCTTAAATAAAACCGTTTTTGATAACATGAAGATTTGCATGGATGAAAATAAATTTTTAATTTTAAAGTTCCCATCCAGGGTTAGGAAATTTAAATTTTTTAATACAATAACATAACCAAAAATCAACTTACGTCGTTTTTTCTTGCTTAAAATTATTTTTTATTCTGGCAAAACAAATATGGTATCAAAAATTTAAAAAAAATCAAAATTTCGTTTCCAGTGTTTGATACTGCAATGTTTTGTGGTACATGAAAGTGACAAAAATTGTTACAAATTTTAGTTTTTCTTATATAAAACCGATTTATACATCATAAGGACTTGCATTGGTAAAAAATTATTTTAAAAAATTTAGTTTTCGTCTCCAGGGGTGGTAAATTTTGTTTTTTTGGCACATCCGGTATTTTGTGATACATATAGTAACTAAAATGTTTAAAAATTTTAAGTTCAAAAATAAATTTAAAAATTTAAAGTTCCCATCCAGGGTTCCGAAATTTAAAATTTTTCTATACAATACATAACCAAAAAGAAATTAATGTCGTTTTTTTCCAAGTTAAAATTATTTTTCATTTCGGCAAAACAAAATTGGTATTAAAAATTAAAGAAAAAATAAAATTTCGATTCCAGGGGTGGCTACTGCAATATTTTGTATAATATGAACGTTACCAAAATGGATAAAATTTGTACTTTTGCTTAAATAAAACCGCTTTACGCATTATAAGGACTTGTATTGGTAAAAAAAATTTTAAAAATTAAAATTTCGTTTTCAAGGGTGGGAAATTTGGAATATATTTTTTAAGTAACCAAAAAAAACGCAACTGAAGTTGTTTTTATTTTTTGCTAACTGAAATTATTTTATAAGTTAGAGAGCAGACGTATGTTAGTGAAGGGTATATAAGATTCGGCACAGCCGAACACAGCACTTTTACTTGTTTTTATTTTAAATCGTAGAAGATTTACATAAGTTGAACCTCTAGCCACTGACGACAAAACCTAACTGACGATATATAAATTATTTTGTTTTGTTTCTAAGCGTAAAAGGATTCTTTTATTCTCTTGTGCAAAAGTGCTAAGTTTCTCTTGATGGGTATTTAAAATGCATAAAAATGTAAATTTTTGTTGTTTTCTTTGAACATAATGCTACAAAGAGCAACGACAACTGGCTCACTTCTGAGCCCGTTGTCGTTTATGAGCTAGTCTTAAATAAGTTAGCTAATTATCAACAAGCTAATGAGCTAGCACACAAAATTCCGTTTGGAAATACGTCGTGCACAACGCGCTTTGCGATAGGTTTATTTCTATATATTATGACGAATGAATTGGCCGTTTTGCATTTACATATTTTAGGGTACAGTAAATTAAATAAAGTAACTTATTGGTTTAAAAAATGTTTTCCTTTTCTTTACAGCACATAAATTCAATATCCACTTTCTTAATTGCTTTATTTTTTATGTTTTTGTTCATGTTTTTCCAATATTTTATTTATTTATGTATCTAAATAAGAAATAATATTAAATGAAATTAACAGCTACTATTTTCGCTTTAATTGTGTCTTATTCGACGAATTTACGCTATGAATTCTTGATGATAAGTTCGTCGTGCTGTGCGAAGTTCGTTCAAATTGTGTTTATTCGTTTAGTCCAGTGATGCTTTAAGCACATTCGAGACAGCAGGCAACCGGCTACAATATGTTAAAATTAAAACACACACATTCTTATGCAAATGATTATTTTAAGGGCCGTACAGCCACACGACAACACGATCACCATTGTTGCAGTCGCCAATTTAAACTAATTTCTATATCTCTCAGCTACAAAACAAAAACAATGTGACCAACATAACAAACAAAGGGTTTAAGAAATTGTTGTTATACTTTATGATATTATCTTTGTTTTAAAATCTTTTTTATTTATGAAGAACGTACAAATAATTAAATTTATTTAATTAAGAAGCTTTAAAAATTACGACTGTCAAAATTGATTAGATTTTGCTTTTTGGAAATCGACATCACATACCTCTATAAGTTTAATAAGTCAAAATAAATAACGCTTATTTTTGTCTTAAAAAATTTTAATTGGCACCACTGAAGTATATTTATATGCATTGATGCAACTCCTGTTCACATTTTATATATTTTATTGTT
Organism: Linnaemya vulpina; assembly: GCA_963675445.1. Lineage (NCBI taxonomy): Eukaryota > Metazoa > Arthropoda > Insecta > Diptera > Tachinidae > Linnaemya > Linnaemya vulpina. The sequence continues at coordinate 67,218,557 of OY776276.1, read as the reverse complement.
TTGAAAGACTGAAGTTGGAAATTATTAAATTATATATATATATATATATATATATATATATATATATATATATTTATATATATGTATATATTGTTACAAAGATTGGAAATAGATTTAAAATAAAACGACAATGTGGCTAAATGTACTTGGCAGCACTGCCAATTAATCTATAGTTGTCAAAATGTTACAACCCTGGTCAACACTATATAAATAATATTCAAATTAACGGAAATGGAATACTCCAGAATATACAAGATCATTCAAGGCTGTGCCAATAAGAGTAAACCACAACAACAACAAACCTAGCAACATAAATGCTAAGAGATGTTATTCTTAATGATCTTGTATGCAAGTATTCGCTGCTAATAAAGCTAAACAGATCCACAAGTATACACAGCAGAAACAAAACCACACACTCATCCATACAACCACTCATAGTTACCATAGGCAAAACACACAGAACACTCATACATTCAACCACACATAGCTATCATAAACAAACCAAACAAGCCAGCATTGTCATGTATACAAACACACACATGCCAAGTAAAATACAACCACCATACTCAGAACTTTCGCGAGGTTACCAGACGACGTCATTTTTGCTATATAAAGGCGCTGTCAGAACTCAGAGAGGATCAGTGTGATTTCAAATATAGACGTGTTAACATCGCTGAGGGTTGAGTAGTCCAAATACTCGTGTAAATAAAGTAATAAATAAAGAATTGCCGCATTATATTTCTAAATTAATTTGTACGTGTTTTAATTTGATGCAATAAAACGAATCCTTGAAGGATAAGTAATAAAACCGTTTTTACGAAAAGGTCTAAAAACGTAACAATATATATATATATATATATATATATATATATAAATATAAATATATATATATATATATATATATATATATATATATATATATATAAGTATATATATATATATATATATATATATATATATATATATATGTATATATATATATAAATATATATATATATATATATATATATATATAAATATATATATATATATATATATATATATATATATATATAAAATATATATATATATATATATATATATATATATAAATATATATATATATATATATATATATATATAAATATATATATATATATATATATATATATATAAATATATATATATATATATATATATATATATATATATATAAATATATATATATATATATATATATATATATATATATAAATATATATATATATATATATATATATATATATATATATGTATATATATATATATATATATATATATAATTTAATAATTTATTTAATAATAGTGTATGAAACGTGCGATGCAATTTGTAGTGAGCTACATGAAATTTATTTGGTACCTCCTTACATATTCGAATTTGAAGCCATAGCATTCAAGTTTTATGTAAAAACAGGAATGCCAAATTGTTTAGAAGCCATTGATGGCAAACATGTAAATATAGTTTGTCCAAAGAAGAGTGGTTCATTGTACTATAACTACAAAAAAGTTTAGCATCGTGTTAATGGTGGCTTGTGATGCTAATTACGTATTTACCTACGTTGACGAAGGAGATTTAGGTAGCTACAGTGATGGTGGTGTACTTGCTCGAAGCACCTTTGGGAAAAAACCGTTGTGTAACACTCTGGAAGTTCCCTAAAATGCAAATTTACCTGGAACTTCTATTAATTTTCCTTATTATTTTGTTGGAGATAATGCTTTCACACTGAAAGGCAATTTAATGCGACCATATCCGGGAAATAGCTTAACCCAAGACAAGGATAAATTTAATACAATGCTATCTAAGGCTCGAGTGCACATATAAAATGCGTTTGGCATTTTGGCTAGTGGAGGGTACTACATACGACAATTCATATGTTCCCAAAAAATGTAGACAAAGTCGTTTTGCTTCATTCTAAAAAACGATATAAACTATATCACACTTGAGCTTGTTGACCACTCAGTTGAAAACCAAGAAGTTCTGGGTCAATGAAAAAGAGAAGGATACCCTTTGCCATCATACCAACCTAGATCCGCGAACCGCTCATCCACAACTGAATCTTAAAATCGAGATATTTTAAAAGACTTTATTAAAAATAATTGAGTCAATTTTTGATTTTATTGAGCATTAAAAATTTGTATTTAAACATATGCATTTTCATTATGTTATTATTTATTTATATCTATGTAAAAAATAGTAAAATATGTACGCTGTGGTATAAGCAATAGTAACACGAAATAATACGAACACCTTACATTAAAATTCAGAAGGGTTTATCTTCAAAATCAAATGGAATACTACAAAAAATTTTAAATTGTTTTGTATAGTATATGTAATTCATCGAGCTTTTATTTTCATATATTTTTGAACATATTATGTAAGTAATGAGTATACGACGATGGACGATGGCAAATCAAATTATTTTAACATACACATATTTTAGAATATATATATATATATATATATATATATATATATATATGTATATGTATTGATAAACAATAATCTAAAAAAACAGCACACATTTAACAAACATAAGATACTGCCAAAAAAACCATAAAATTCTGTTAAACACATAAAATACTTAAAAAAATTAAGTACCATAAAAAGCATAAAATATTCTAAAACTAAAAGTTGTTTTTAATACATTTTCAGCCCAATTTTTATGGTTTTGTTATAAAATCCTATTTAATAAAGAAATAATAACGGTAATGAAAATCGTTTTAAGTTTCCATCACATACCTGAATATAGTAAACAATTTAATTTCTATAGTGCGGTGTTCTCTTTCGAATAGAACATTCGATTTCTTCTAATACTAGATTTCTCACTTTTGCCTCGATTCTGTTCGTTGTATGTGGAGGCATATTGGCATCTTTAATTTTCTTCGCTAAACTTGAAAGAAGCACATCTGTGCAATCTTGTTCCCTTTTCATTTTAGCAAAAGTCCCGCAAGTTGTCGAAATGCTCGATGAAGCTAGATTCAAAAACTCTTGGAACTTTTCGCTGTCATTTTTCTGAAATTTCAAAACAGTCAGAATAGTTTCCATGAACTAAAAATTCATACCTTTTTTGTTCCTAAGCTGGTTGAGCAGAAACAAAAAAGAGGGAGAAAAGCAGATGTCACCTGAATCTATTCCAATGACATCAGGGATATATTCTCCATCGTCGTTGGATAACATATTTCCGACAGTTCTATAACGAAAAAGAATAAATCAAGGTTTTATTTTCAAAATATCTCCATTTCCTTTTTGGAGTCTCAGCTCTACTGCCTGAAGTAATTCTTTTACAGCGTTTGTATGAATCCCGAAGGCCTTTCCAGCGCATTTTGCATTTGACTTCTATGAAAGCTTTATATCTGTACTTAAAATTGCAACTAAAAATAAATTTATGTCTATCTTACCATTTAGGTATAACTTTGATGCAATTTCTTTCCACGCCTATTCTTTCATTGTAATGTTTTTGCAGTCTGTCTGGCCTAGGTCATACAAAAGCGGGAGGTTTTGCACCTCTTCGATTAAAAGTTCATCAAGGTCAATTTTTTGCTGAAATAGAAAACAAATTTTAATAAAACCATACAAAAGATACATATATATATATATATATATATATATATATATATATAATTATATACATATATATATATATATATATATATATATATATATAATTATATACATATATATATATATATATATATATATATATATATATATTTATATATATATATATATATATATATATATATATGTATATATATATATATATATATATATATATATATATAAATATAAATATATATATATATATATATATATATATATATATATTTATATATATATATATATATATATATATATATAAATATATATATATATATATATATATATATATATATTTATATATATATATATATATATATATATATATATATATATATTTATATATATATATATATATATATATATATATATATATATAAATATATATATATATATATATATATATATATATAAATATATATATATATATATATATATATATATAAATATATATATATATATATATATATATATATATATATATATAAATATATATATATATATATATATATATATATATAATTTAAGAATTTCCAACTTCAGTCTTTCAAAACAATAAAATATATAAAATGTAAACAGGTGTTGCATCAATGCATATAAATATACTTCTTCAGTGCCAATTACAATTTTTTAAGATTTACTTTGACTTATTAAACTTATAGAGGTATGTGATGTCGATTTCCAAAAAGCAAAATCTAATCAATTTTGACAGTCGTAATTTTTAAAGCTTCTTAATTAAATTAATAATACAACAAAATAATTGTTGCGACTGCAACAATGGTGGATGTACTGCCCTTAAAATAATCATTTACATAAGAATGTGTGTGTTTTAATTTTGATATATTGTAGCAGGTTGCCTGCTGTCTCGAATGTGCTTAAAGCATCAGTGGACTAAACGTATAAATACAATTGCAACGAACTTCGCACAGCACGACGAACTTATCATCAAGAATTCATAGCGTAAATTCGTCGAATAAGACACTATTAAAGCGAAAATAGTAGCTGTTAATTTCATTTAATATTATTTCTTATTTAGATACATAAATAAATAAAATATTGGAAAAACATGAACAAAAACATAAAAAATAAAGCAATTAAGAAAGTGGATATTGAATTTATGTGCTGTAAAGAAAAGGAAAACATTTTTTAAACCAATAAGTTACTTTATTTAATTTACTGTACCCTAAAATATGTAAATGCAAAACGGCCAATTCATTCGTCATAATATATAGAAATTAACCTATCGCAAAGCGCGTTGTGCACGACGTATTTCCAAACGGAATTTTGTGTGCTAGCTCATTAGCTTGTTGATAATTAGCTAACTTATTTAAGACTAGCTCATAAATCACAACGGGCTCAGAAGTGAGCCAGTTTTCGTTGCTCTTTGTAGCATTATGTTCAAAGAAAACAACAAAAATTTACATTTTTATGCATTTTAAATACCCATCAAGAGAAACTTAGCACTTTTGCACAAGAGAATAAAAGAATCCTTTTACGCTTAGAAACAAAACAAAAGAATTTATATATCGTCAGTTAGGTTTTGTCGTCAGTGGCTAGAGGTTCAACTTATGTAAATCTTCTACGATTTAAAATAAAAACAAGTAAAAGTGCTGTGTTCGGCTGTGCCGAATCTTATATACCCTTCACTAACATACGTCTGCTCTCTAACTTATAAAATAATTTCAGTTAGCAAAAAATAAAAACAATTTCAGTTGCGTTTTTTTGGTTACTTAAAAAATATATTCCAAATTTCCCACCCTTGAAAACGAAATTTAAATTTTTAAATTTTTTTTTACCAATACAAGTCCTTATAATGTGTAAAGCGGTTTTATTTAAGCAAAAGTACAAATTTTATCCATTTTGGTAACGTTCATATTATACAAAATATTGCAGTAGCCACCCCTGGAATCGAAATTTTATTTTTTCTTTAATTTTTAATACCAATTTTGTTTTGCCGAAATAAAAAATAATTTTAACTTGGAAAAAAACGACATTAATTCCTTTTTGGTTATGTATTGTATAAAAAAGTTTTAAATTTCGGAACCCTGGATGGGAACTTTAAATTTTCTTTGTTCGTCGCAGAATAATTTCGTTCATGGTTATTTAGGGTTCTAGATATAAAACAGATTGGATGCCCTTCTTGTGAAAGGACGACTCCTATGGCGTAATTTGACGCGTCTGTTGTCAAAAGAAATTTTTTTTCGAAATTTGGGTATCTTAAAATCGGATGTGAAATAATCAACAGTTTTAGCTTTTGGAAAGCTTCCACAGATGTCGGGTCTTTGGTGTTTATTTTTACTCCTTTTTTTAATATTTTGTTATGGGTTGCGCTACCTTAGCGTAGTCTTTTACAAATTTTCTGTAGTATCCTGTAAGTCCGAGAAAGCTTTTGATTTGTTTTTCAGTTTTTGGTAATGTTAATTCCTGTATAATTTTAATTTTGTTAGGATTTGGCTTTATTCCGTCTTTAGTTAATATATGACCTAAAAATTCTGTTTCTCTTTTTAAAAAATTACATTTATATATTTGTATTTTTAAATTAGCTTTTCCCAGCACCGTAAAAATGTCTTTGATTGCTTTGATGGGTTCTTTTAGTGACGTGCTGAATATTAATATGTCATCAATGTATACTACGCAGGTTTTATTTATGAAGTCTCTTAATGTCTCGTTCATCAGTCTTTGAAACGTTGCCGGGGCATTTTTTAGTCCGAAAGGCATTCTTATAAATTCGTACAATCCATGTGGAGTGACGAATGTAGTTTTCTCCCTGTCCTCTTCTCTAATTGAAATCTGATGATATCCTTTAGCTAAGTCTATTGTCGTAAAATATTGTGCCCTTCCTAGCTTATCCAGAATTGAATCTATATTGAGCAGTGGGAATTTGTCATCTATGGTAATTTCGTTTAATTTTCTGTAGTATACTACTAGTCTGTATTTTCTTTCTCCTGAATTGTCCAGCTCTTTAGGTACCACTATTAATGGACTAGCATAACGAGAGCAACTTTTCATAATTATACCTTGCTCTTCCATTTCCTTAGTTTGTCGCCTTACTTCTACTTCGTGTTGTGGTGGATACCTGTATAGTTTGGCATTTATCTGTTCGTCCGTCGTTGTTCTGATTTCGTGTTTAATGTCCACTGTACTGGTCAGTCTGTCGCCTTCTTTGAAAAATGATTTCCTAAATCTACCTAAGATGTTCTTTACTTCTCTATATTCTTCTATATTCAAATGATCCAACTGAACTCTGTCCCAATCAAAGTCTGATCCTTCCAATGTGCAAAATTTAAATATTTTTATATGGATTTAATATAAAATTTGTTATTCTATTATTAAAGGATATATATCCGTCCATCAGATTTGTTATTGTGTTAAAACAGTTCATTAAATCAATTCCTATAATAAATTTGTATTTTCGTCCTTTCAACTGAGTCAATTTCTACCTGATTTTCGCATTTTCCTCCACGTTAAACTTCTTAGGTGCGTCTGTTAATACTTCATACCTTATTATATCCTTTCTGTTTATTGTATTAATTTCAATTGGTTTTGTTAGTAATATTTTCTTAAATTCTTTCATATCATTGTCTACTAAACTTATGTTTGCACCTGTACCTACTAGCGCATTATATTCTTTATTATTACTTGTTATCTTCACGAGGGGTAAGTAGTCTGAGGTTGTTCCCAAAAACAAAAATGATTTTAGTCATTTGGGTTGTGTTTAAGTTGACCCTTGTTGCAGTTACACTCGCTTGGTTCAAAATGTTCTCTTATATCATTCAATTTATAGTTTTGTACTTCATTACTGGAGTCCATGGGTGCGGTTAGGTCTTGCCTAGTTTGTTCCAAGCGATTTTGGCTGAAACATGGCCTAGGGTGTCCTACCTGTCCGACTTTCTGGTATTATTTGTATCATACATTTCTAAATTTTTACAATATGTTTATCTTTCTTTTTTGTTATTATGGTCCATGGGTTCGTTTAGGTTTTGCCTAGGATGTTTCAAGCGATCTTGGCTGTAACATGGTCTAGGGTGTCCTACCTGCCCGACCCTCTGGATATTATTATTATAGTATTTGTTACCTTTCTCTATATTGTCAACCTCCATGGGTTCTACTGCAACCTGCCTAAACGGGTTCTGGCGATATTGGCCTGAATTTCCGTACCTATTAAAGCTGTTAATCCTTCCTGCATTAAAATTATTATTTTACATATGTTGCCCTGAGTTATTTTGGTAGTGATGATTCCTATTCCACTGTCCTCCCTGTGGTACATTATTAATTCGATAATCAATATTTCTAGTTCTCAAATTTGCGGGTGCATTATTATACTGTTGTCTTTTATCCTGATACCTATTGTTCCCTACGTTAGTTAACCTATCTTCTTTTGTTTTAAATTTTCTATATTCTGGCCTAATACAGCTGTCTTCAAATCTCCTACTTATTATTATTTTCAGAACATAAATTTTGTCTAATAACGTTCTCTGTGTCATCTCTTTTATTGTGTTCACTAATAAACTATCTATGTTACTAAGGTCAATGTAATGGTCACCTGTATAATATATTATTAATTCGTCCGACTTATATTTAATTTCTTGAATTTCTGTCAATAATTCATTAACATTATTTACCTTAAGATTTGATATCTTTCTGTAGAGTTGGTGTGGTTCAATATCAGGATGATACCGTAGTTTCAGCGTTTCCTTTATTAGTGTCCAGTTGTCTGGTTCCGGAATATTTATTATCATGTTGTTGGCTGGGCCTTGTATGGTTCTATAAAAAATGACTTTTATGGCTTCTTTTTTTAATTCCTAATCTCTTATTGTTGATAGTAGGTACTCCACACTGCTCAGGAATGAATTGATTGTAATTTCTCCTATACCGGTAAACACTGGTAGATATGCAACATTTTTGTGGATCCTGTCCAATTGATTATGTTGTGGTTGTGGGCTCTGTAATCGTTGCCATTGTTGTTGTTGTCCGTCTCGTATAACTGGATTTTGCTGTTGTTGTTGTAATTGTTGCGCTTGTTGCTGTAATTCTACATAAACTTGGCGCAAGTGTTCCAGCTGTTGCTCTTTCCTGACCAATTCGTCTGCCAGGCTAATCTGCACTTGAGCTTGTTCCTCCATTGTTCAGTTTTTGTCGAATATTCGTTGCCTTAATAAACTTGTTTTTGAGAAACTTAATAAAGGGTTGTAGCGTCTACTTGACATCAATGTTCAGTGCACTATTTAGTGGTGTTCGCTGCACAATTATTTTATTAACGTTTATAGTGGCGTCCAATTTCTTTTTTTTTTAATTGTTCACTGCACTATATTGTCTCTTGTTTTTGTAGCGTCCACCTATAGTTGTAAGGGCTCACTGCACTACTGTGGTGTTTCACTTCAATTTTAATAAATGTCCACTGTACAAAATTCAATTTAATACGGTTCGTATCACTGGATCCTTTTACTCACTAGAATCCTACCGACTGAGCCATTCACATAACCGCATAACCGAGTTCGGATTTTAAAAAAGAACAATCAAGACTAAACTTTACAATCATTAATTTCTAATGCAATAGATAGGAAATAAGAAGCATTGTATTCTTATTTCCTATCTATTGCATTAGCATAATTCTGATTGGCTCAATAAACTGCCCGTTTGCAATTTATTAATAAATAATTTTGAATTTTATGGTGTGATTTTTACCTTTAATCAATTCTTTGAGCATTTCATTATTTTGTTAAAAGTATTTCTCAAGAAAAATGTCTGGAGCTAAATTGGAGCGGAAGTACAGTTAAAATTAAAGTATTTATGAAATTATTTTATTTGTCAATAATTCGTGGAATTGTTTAATATTATACTTTGGGAACGGAAATGCATTTATTATTGATTTTGCTGGTGCAATAGATTTACGGTTTTAACATTTACTTATTGTTTTTAAAAATTCTTCAATTTTGTCTGGTTTTGAATATTTAGTAGGGTTCGCATATATAACTCGCGCGATAGGCAATTAAAAGCTTGCGTATCACTGCTATAAACAAAATTAAAACGAAAGACGAATATTTGTCGTTGGAAATAAAACACATACGTATGTGTAATTGAAAATACCCTGTCGGAATTTAAGTTAAACGTAAGCTAACTTATGGTTGTTCATAAATGAGCTAGGGGTGACTCGTGACTGACTCACTTTCTATATTAACGCTGGTTAATTTTTAACATATGATGTCCTAGGAATGAATGCACTCACTTTGCATCAATGTCACGGTAACCACAAACTAGCTTTATTTAGCTTATTATCGATTCACTACGAGTGCGTCATGAAATGAAATGCGCATATAAAATGAAAGTACCTATGGTTAGCTAAATTATTGCAACTATATAATAAGAAAGTTGTTTATTTATTAATTTTGTATCTATTGCATTTTATTTAAAATAATATTATTATTTTAAATACATACTATTAAATAAATAATGGTGCTTTTTAATTAGTTTTATTGCATTTCTTAATGCTTTTCTGGGCCGCCTTTGCCATTAACACAAATTGCATCTAGTTAATGACAGGAAATTAAATAAGGCAAATCTATTAAAATTTAAAATAATTCGTTAAGTCAGATAATTATCTCACCTTTCAAAAAACCAATAATCCTTTTAAACTCTTTAACTGGCACCTTGCCATGCACTAGGTCAATGTTACATCGCAGAATTAGATGCAATGAAAGAACATTCGTCAGAGTTTTCCGCACTTTCACTTTTCATTAATCATGACATATAGCAAACCTGATATTTATTGTTACATATAATTACTTATTATACCCTTCACATAAATGTGAAAGGACTTTTTGAGTAGGTTTGTCATTACGTGTATAATTTCTTCGATATCAATATGCGACCCCATAAAGAATATATATTGTGGATCCTTATGAATAGCGATGACGATTGAGCGATGTCCGTCTGTCTGTACGTGAAATCGGTTTTCCGAAGCCCCCAGAAGAGCTAGAGACTTCTTTCTTGGACTGATCGATTGGAAGTGAGCTAACTTAGAGTGGTATTGAAATTCAGAAAAAGTACGGTTCCAGAGCTGGGAGGCTTACTCCTATTTCTCGACGCAAAATCAACACCAAAAACCGATTATTTTTTCGCTTATTTGAAAATTGAACCTACTTCATGCTTTGGGACTCCTCAATTGTCCATTTAAAACTTTAAAAAAAAAAAAAATTTCCAGGGATGGGAAATTAACAAATTTTTTTTGGTACATACGGTATTTTGTGGTACATATCACCACTAAAGTATTTAAAAATTTTAAGTTTTTCTTAAATAAAACCGTTTTCGGTGTAATGAAGATTTGCATCGATGAAAAAAAAATTTTTTAATTTAAAGTTTTTTTTTATACAATAAACTAACCAAAAATCAACTGACGTCGTTTTTCTTAGTTAAAATTACTTTTTAAACAAAATTGGTATCAAAAATTACAAAAAAAAAAATTAAAATTTCGATACCAGGGTTCGGTACTGCAATATTTTGTAGTACATGAAAGTAACGAAAGTGGTAACAAATTTGTAGTTTTTCTTAAATAAAACCGCTTTATACATCATGAAGACTTTCATTGGTAAAAAATTATTTTAAAAAATAATAAATTTTCGCTTCCAGGAAATTGAATTTTTTTTGCACATTCGGTATTTTGTGGTACATATAATAATTAAAATGTTTAAAAATTTTAAATTTTTCTTCAATAAAACCGTTTTATACATCAGGAAGATTTGCATAGATGGAAAAAAATTTTAAAAATTAAAAATTCTTATCCAGGGTTAGGAAGTTTTAATATTTTTTGTACATTAAAATAATTAAAAATTAACTAAAGTCGTTTTTTTCCTGATTAAAATTATTTTTTTTTCCTGGCAAAACAGAATTGGTATCAAAAATTAAAAAAAAAAATTGATTCCAGGGCTCGAAAACTTATATATATTGCAGTACATTAAAGTGGCAGAAATGATTACAAATTTGTAGTTTTTCTTAAATAAAACCACTTTATATATCATGAAGACTTGCATTGGTAAAAAATTATTTTAAAAAGTTTTAATTTTCGCCTCCAGGGATCGGAAATTGAAATATTTTTTGAGCACATTCGGTATTTTGTGGTACACATAATAACTAAAATGTATAAATATGTTAAGTTTTTCTTAAATAAACCCGTTTTTGGTAACATGAAGATTTGCATGGATGAAAAAAAATTTTTAAATTTAAAGTTCCCATCCAGGGTTAGGAAATTTAAATTTTTTAATACAATAACATAACCAAAAATCAACTTACGTCGTTTTTTCTTGCTTAAAATTATTTTTTATTCTGGCAAAACAAATATGGTATCAAAAATTTTAAAAAATCAAAATTTCGTTTCCAGTGTTTGATACTGCAATGTTTTGTGGTACATGAAAGTGACAAAAATTGTTACAAATTTTAGTTTTTCTTATATAAAACCGCTTTATACATCATAAAGACTTGCATTGGTGAAACATTATTTTAAAAAATTTAGTTTTCGTCTCCAGGGGTGGTAAATTTTGTTTTTTTGGCACATTCGGTATTTTGTGGTACATATAGTAACTAAAAAGTTTAAAAATTTTAAGTTCAAAAATAAATTTAAAAATTTAAAGTTCCCATCCAGGGTTCCGAAATTTAAAATTTTTCTATACAATACATAACCAAAAAGAAATTAATGTCGTTTTTTTCCAAGTTAAAATTATTTTTCATTTCGGCAAAACAAAATTGGTATTAAAAATTAAAGAAAAAATAAAATTTCGATTCCAGGGGTGGCTACTGCAATATTTTGTATAATATGAACGTTACCAAAATGGATAAAATTTGTACTTTTGCTTAAATAAAACCGCTTTACACATTATAAGGACTTGTATTGGTAAAAAATATTTTCAAAATTAAAATTTCGTTTTCAAGGGTGGGAAATTTGGAATATATTTTTTAAGTAACCAAAAAAACGCAACTGAAGTTGTTTTTATTTTTTGCTAACTGAAATTATTTTATAAGTTAGAGAGCAGACGTATGTTAATGAAGGGTATATAAGATTCGGCACAGCCGAACACAGCACTTTTACTTGTTTTTATTTTAAATCGTAGAAGATTTACATAAGTTGAACCTCTAGCCACTGACGACAAAACCTAACTGACGATATATAAATTCTTTTGTTTTGTTTCTAAGCGTAAAAGGATTCTTTTATTCTCTTGTGCAAAAGTGCTAAGTTTCTCTTGATGGGTATTTAAAATGCATAAATATGTAAATTTTTGTTGTTTTCTTTGAACATAATGCTACAAAGAGCAACGACAACTGGCTCACATCTGAGCCCGTTGTCGTTTATGAGCTAGTCTTAAATAAGTTAGCTAATTATCAACAAGCTAATGAGCTAGCATACAAAATTCCGTTTGGCAATACGTCGTGCACAACGCGCTTTGCGATAGGTTTATTTCTATATATTATGACGAATGAATTGGCCGTTTTGCATTTACATATTTTAGGGTACAGTAAATTAAATAAAGTAACTTATTGGTTTAAAAAATGTTTTCCTTTTCTTTACAGCACATAAATTCAATATCCACTTTCTTAATTGCTTTATTTTTTATGTTTTTGTTCATGTTTTTCCAATATTTTATTTATTTATGTATCTAAATAAGAAATAATATTAAATGAAATTAACAGCTACTATTTTCGCTTTAATTGTGTCTTATTCGACGAATTTACGCTATGAATTCTTGATGATAAGTTCGTCGTGCTGTGCGAAGTTCGTTCAAATTGTGTTTATACGTTTAGTCCAGTGATGCTTTAAGCACATTCGAGACAGCAGGCAACCGGCTACAATATGTCAAAATTAAAACACACACATTCTTATGCAAATGATTATTTTAAGGGCCGTACAGCCACACGACAACACGATCACCATTGTTGCAGTCGCCAATTTAAACTAATTTCTATATCTCTCAGCTACAAAACAAAAACAATGTGGCCAACATAACAAACAAAGGGTTTAAGAAATTGGTGTTTTAAAATACTTTATGATATTATCTTTGTTTTAAAATCTTTTTTATTTATGAAGAACGTACAAATAATTAAATTTATTTAATTAAGAAGCTTTAAAAATTACGACTGTCAAAATTGATTAGATTTTGCTTTTTGGAAATCGACATCACAAAGTTTAATAAGTCAAAATAAATAACGCTTATTTTTGTCTTAAAAAATTTTAATTGGCACCGCTGAAGTATATTTACATGCATTGATGCAACACCTGTTTACATTTTATATATTTTATTGTTTTGAAAGACTGAAGTTGGAAATTATTAAATTATATATACATATATATATATATATATATATATATATATACATATATATATATATATATATATATATATATAAATATATATATATATATATATATATATTTATATTTATATATATATATATATATATATATATATATATATACATATATATATATATATATATATATATATATATGAATATATATGTTTAATTTTAATATTAATCAAGCTTATGGTCGTTTTTTATCAAATTATATTTGGTCTAATTTTTATTCGATATTTCGTTAACAGCTTGTTAACATCTTCAGGAAATAAAAATTATTAAAATTTTATAGACAATTGGTTTTGAAACATGACATAAAAAAAAAAAAAAAAAACTATTCACAATATTTGTTTTTCAAATTCAATACCACATAAAATATTTTTTCAACATTAACAATTTATAGTAAAACAAACATTTTCAAAATTAACAAATTATAACGAAAATTTTTATAACAAATATATATATATATATATATATATATATATATACATATACATATATACATATACATATATACATACATACACATATACATACATATATATATATATATATATATATATATATATATACATATACATACATACATATATATATATATATATATATATATATATATATATATATACACATATACACATATATACACATACATACATACATATGTACACACGCATACACATATACATACATACATACACACATACATACACATACACACATACATACATACATATACATACATACACATACATACATACACATATATACATACATATAAATATACATACATATACACATATACATACATACATACGCCTATATACATATACACATATACATATATACATACATACATATATATATACATACATACATACATATACATATATACACATACATACATATACATACATACATAAATACATATATATACACATACATACATATATACACACATATATACATACATACATACATACATACATAGATACATATACATACATATACACACACATACAAATACATGTACACATATAACTACATATATATCCACACACATATACATGTATATACACCTATATACACATAGGCAATAATTTTAACAATTAGTATAAATTAATATATAATAACAATAATACAATAAATTATCCCTAGCAAATAATAGTTAATATTAACAATTATATTATTTAAATCTGCAATTCTTACTAACTAAATGTCTATAATTCTGTGCTAATTTTTCTGTATCTATTTTAAAATTTATTCTGTGTGATGAAGGTATGTTTATTATTTCTAACATTTCTAACATTAATCGACGTCTGTAGTTATTTTCTGTATTTAATATTGAAACATTTTCAAAATCTGGAAAATGATATGTCCTAGAACAATGGGAAGATAAAGCTGTTTTCTGTGAATTTATAGCCCTATATTTTTGATCTGATTTGTGACCTGCTATCCTAGTCTTTAATTTATTCTTGGTCGTACCTATGTACACTTTATTACAATTCTCCATATCATTACCCTTGCATGGTATTTAATATACTAAATTTGATCTATCCCATTTTTCAATTTTATCTTTATTTTTACTAAATAGTCTGTTTAATGTATTGTGCGTTCTATGAGCTATTCTATATTTACCTGTATCGTAAATTTTAGATTTTGTCAACCTTTCTGATATTCCAGGTATGTATGTTAAAGA
The DNA here is from genome assembly GCA_963675445.1 of Linnaemya vulpina. Classification (NCBI taxonomy): domain Eukaryota; kingdom Metazoa; phylum Arthropoda; class Insecta; order Diptera; family Tachinidae; genus Linnaemya; species Linnaemya vulpina. The sequence goes on along the minus strand of OY776276.1, from coordinate 67,202,901 downwards.
TTTAAATAATTTTTGTTCTGTATTAATATTAGTATTTTCTGTTCTTCTATTTCTATATTGTGATATTAATTTATTTATAATATGATTAGGAAAATTGTTATTTTCTAATATATTTATAACCTTCTTTTTATTGCTATAGTGAAATTGTTTGTCACTTATATTTAGAATCCTTTCTATAAAATTTTTAGCTGTCTTTATAATAATGTGTCTACTATGTTTGGAATAGTAATTAATCATTCTTCCCGAAGCAGTAGGTTTCTGGAACCAACATATTATTATTTTATTAGCTTTCCTAATAACTAAAGTATCTAAATAAGCAACTCTCAAGTCCTTTTCCTTTTCAGCTGCAAATTTAATGTTCGAATTAAAGTCATTCAATGCTGATAACATATTATCTACCTCAGATGTATGAATAATGCAAAATAAATCATCTACATATTTTGTCACTATTTTAGGTTTTACATTAAGTTTTTGAATTGATTTGTTTAATAATTCCTCCATTACTATATCTGCTATTATTGGAGATGCTGGTGATCCCATAGGAAGACCCCTTTGTTGTATATATATATTGCTATTATATTGAAAATACCTATTATCTTCTTTACAAAATTTTAAAACACACAAAAATAAACGTTTGTCAAGCCTTGTATACCTTGTTATCATTTCCCATTTGTTTTCAATCGTATTAATTGCAAAATCAATAGGTACACTTGGGAATAGGAAAACTACATCAAAAGAAATCAAGCTTTCGTTATCATATATATATTGGCGCCCAATTTTATTCACAAATTCTATAGAATTTTTGATATTATATTCAGAATCCTTAGTAATATTTTTTAAAATATTTGTAATATATCTGCATAGTTCATATGAAGGTGAATTAATAAAAGAACATATAGGTCTTAATGGAAAATTTTCTTTATGAATTTTTGGTAATCCATATATACGAGGAGCAACCGCAGCATTTGTTTTTAGCCTATTCTTATCATTAGATGTTATAATATCTTTCTTAAATAATTCTTCAACTATATCATTATTGATTTTTTGGTATTTGGTTGTTGGATCT
>OY776276.1:67044335-67196835 GCA_963675445.1 Linnaemya vulpina | reverse complement strand
AAATCAAAAATTGACTCAATTATTTTTAATAAAGTCTTTTAAAATATCTCGATTTTAAAATTCAGTTGTGGATGAGCGGTTCGCGGATCTAGGTTGGTATGATGGCAAAGGGTATCCTTCTCTTTTTCATTGACCCAGAACTTCTTTGTTTTCAACTGAGTGGTCAACAAGCTCAAGTGTGAAATAGTTTATATCGTTTTTTAGAATGAAGCAAAACGACTTTGTCTACATTTTTTGGGAACATATGAATTGTCGTAGTACCCTCCACCATCCAAAATGCCAAACGCATTTTATATGTGCACTCGAGCCCTAGATAGCATTGTATTAAATTTATCCTTGCCTTGGGTTAAGCTATTTCCCGGATATGGTCGCATTAAATTAGCTTTCAGTGGGAAAGCATTATCTCCAACAAAATAATAAGGAAAATTAATAGAAGTTCCAGGTAAATTTGCATTTTAGGGAACTTCCAGAGTGTTACACAACGGTTTTTTCCCAAAGGTGCTTCGAGCAAGTACACCACCATCACTGTAGCTACCTAAATCTCCTTCGTCAACGTAGGTAAATACGAAATTAGCATCACAAGCCACCATTAACACGATGCTAAACTTTTTTGTAGTTATAGTACAATGAACCACTCTTCTTTGGACAAACTATATTTACATGTTTGCCATCAATGGCTTCTAAACAATTTGGCATTCCTGTTTTTACATAAAACTTGAATGCTATGGCTTCAAATTCGAATATGTAAGGAGGTACCAAATAAATTTCATGTAGCTCACTACAAATTGCATCGCACGTTTCATACACTATTATTAAATAAATTATTAAATTATATATATATATATATATATATATATATATACATATATATATATATATATATATATATATATATATATATATATACATATATATATATATATATATATATATATATATATATTTATATATATATATATATATATATATATATATATATATTTATATATATATATATATATATTTATATATATATATATATATATATATATATATATTTATATATATATATATTTATATATATATATATATATATATATATATATATATATATTTATATATATATATATATATATATATATATATATATATACATATATTTATATGTATATATATATATATATATATATATATATATATATACTTATATATATATATATATATATATATATATATATATATATATATACTATATATATATATACTTATATATATATATATATATATATATATATATATTGTTACGTTTTTAGACCTTTTCGTAAAAACGGTTTTATTACTTATCCTTCAAGGATTCGTTTTATTGCATCAAATTAAAACACGGACAAATTAATTTAGAAATATAATGCGGCAACTCTTTATTATTTTTTATTTATTACTTTATTTACACCAGTATTTGGACTACTCAACCCTCAGCGATGTTAACACGTCTATATTTGAAATCACACTGATCCTCTCTGCGCTCTGGCAGCGCCTTTATATAGCAAAAATGACGTCGTCTGGTAACCTCGCGAAAGTTCTGGGTATGGTGGTTGTATTTTACTTGGCATGTGTGTGTTTGTATACATGACAATGCTGGCTTGTTTGGTTTGCTTATGGTAGCTATGTGTGGTTGAATGTATGAGTGTTCTGTGTGTTTTGCCTATGGTAACTATGAGTGGTTGTATGGATGAGTGTGTGGTTTTGTTTCTTCTACGTGTATATGGCTGTGTATACTTGTGGATCTGTTTAGCTTTATTAGCAGCGAATACTTGCATACAAGATCATTAAGAATAACATCTCTTAGCATTTATGTTGCTAGGTTTGTTGTTGTTGTGGTTTACTCTTATTGGCACAGCCTTGAATGATCTTGTATATTCTGGAGTATTCCATTTCCGTTAATTTGAATATTATTTATATAGTGTTGACCAGGGTTGTAACATTTTGACAACTATAGATTAATTGGCAGTGCTGCCAAGTACATTTAGCCACATTGTTGTTTTATTTTAAATCTATTTCCAATCTTTGTAACACTGCCGCCCACTTAAGCCTGTTCGACCCGAATAGGCATACAATCTTCCATAGCGCGCCAATCGTTCGAGATGTACTATCTTCATTTTCGACCTTGGGCTATTGTGCTTCTGTATCCGGTATACAACGTCATTCACTCTCTTAATCACTTTATACGGGCCATCCCAGTGAGTCTGTAATTTTGGGGACAATCCTTTCTTCCGTTGTGGGTTATATAGTAAAACCAATTGTCCTTCCATAAATCCCTCCGAGTTTGCTGCGCGGTCATACCTAGCCTTCATCTTGCCACTGACCATCTTGATTCTATTACGCGCGAACTCATGCAGTTCGTTTAAGTCGTCTTTCTCTTGGGACGCAATAGCTCTTGAGTTGTACTGTTGGAGCTGTCCCCGGCTTCTTCTTACTGGGCCTTTGGCTGTTATGCACTGTGGGCAGTTTGCTATCCAGTCAGCTACGGCTTGTTGACATCCAACCCAATAAAAACGCTGCTTCAGTTTCTCAAGTGTTTTTGTTACTCTAAGATGACCGCCATTGGGTCCATTATGAAACTCCTGTAAAACTTTACTTATCTTGGAGTATGGCACAACTATTAAATTTGAAGTTGTTTTGCCATCTACACTTTCCCATACGCGGTATAAACACCCTTTTATTACCTTAAGGCTGTTCCACTGAGCCCAATAAGATTTGGCAAGTGGGCTTTCAGCTGAAATTGCATTCTGGGATGGTCGTCTGTCCTCTTCTTTGGCCGCTATAATTTTCCTTAGTATATCGTCGTCCCTCTGTGCCGCTGACCAGTCTTCATCAGGACCGATGTGCATTAGCCGAACATCCACAACACCTTCCTTTTGCTCGGTTCTAACACAATGTTTACACTCTAAACAGCAGGGTCTTCTTGAAAGAGCATCCGCATTGTTATGCTTTGTGCCCCTTCTATGCTCAATGCTCTTTCTTGGTGGCAAAACAGATCTACCTCTCTTCTTTGATGCTTTGCAGCTGCGCTGAAAATGACCGATCCTTCCGCAGTTGAAGCACTTAGGCTTTTCTTTGATATCACTTTCTGCCAGCAGTTGTCGCATTGCCTCCTTAAAGCTGGCAATTAGGTTGTTATCTTCCTCAGGCAAAACCTCCACATTCCGCACTCTACCTGTCTTCCTTGATGCCTTGCAGGTGCGCTGAAAATGACCGATCTTTCCGCAGTTAAAGCACTTAGGCTTTTCTTTGATAGCCTTCTCTGCCAGCAGTTGTCGCATTGCCTCCTTAACGCTAGCCACTAGGTTGTTATCCTCCTCAGACAAAACCTCCACATTCCGCACTTTACATATCTGTGGCTTGAAAACCATCCCGGCAGTCTCTTGAGCCAGTGCAAATGACACAATTTCAGCGAAAGTGGATTTCTGCGTAGCGCACACCGCCAGTTTAACATCAGAGTCGCGAATGCCGTTAACGAAAGCCTCAGTTTTAAAATGGTCCAGGAACGGGTGACTCTCGTCTGGATATGTGAGCTGCACTAAACGCTCGATTTCCATTGCGAAATCTTGTAGAGATTCGTTAGGCTTCTGAACTCTACATCGCAATTCCATTCTGTATAAATCGCGCTTGTGCTCACCACCATACTTGTGCTGCAATGCTGCCATTATTTCATTATAGTTGTTTCTGCAGCTTACTGGCACAGTCTCAAGTACCTCTGCGGCTGTACCCTTCAAGGACAAGATCAACTCTATGGCCTTTTCTTCAGCATCCCATCCATTTCTGCTAGCAACCATCTCGAACCGGAATTTGAAGATGCCTAATGGTACGCTGCCGTCGAAGCATGGCGCTTTTATCCGCGCAGAAACTTCCGCAACTGCTCGTACTGGCCCGACACTACACTCCAGGTTATGCATTTTGTCCTCTAGAGCATGCAATTTCTCTTCGAACTCCTTTGCATGCTCCTCCAGCTCTGAGAATTTATTCTCAATAGCATCCACCCTCATGTTAATGGCTTCAGAAACCTCTACCAGGGTCTCGTTCATGGCTTTATTTGACTCCTGTATTTCGGCTACAAGTTTTCCCTGCATCTGCTGATTTTCGGCTACAAGCTTTTCCTGCATCTACTCAGTTTCGGCTACAAGCTTTTCCTGCATCTGCTGAGAGTTCTGTTTTATTTCAGCTATTTCGGCTACAAGCTTGTCACTGTTGATCCTTGATGCCTCCTGCCTCTGCTGAGAGTTTTGTTTTATTTCAGTTTGTGCATCGCTGATTGCTTTTATCTGCTGAGAGTTCTGTTTCATTTCGATCATCATAGCAGCGATCATTGAATTTATGTCCATGCTGCTGGTCATGACAGGAGGGCATACCTGCACATCGTCTTTGCCCTCAAACTCGTATGTCCCGATGTCCATGCCGCGATTCTTAAACTCATCTATTAGCCTCTTCTGCAGTTCAGCCTTGTTACCTGCAGTTGGCAGTTCCAGCTTACTGAGCTCCTTTTTCAGCTGTTCAACTTTTAGCTCATCAAATTTCATGATTATTTATTTATTTAAAATTTTTTTTTTTATGTCCTTTTTTTTTAAATTGCAATGTCCTTTAATTATTTTTGCAATCCCACTTCTGACACCAATTGTTACGTTTTTAGACCTTTTCGTAAAAACGGTTTTATTACTTATCCTTCAAGGATTCGTTTTATTGCATCAAATTAAAACACGGACAAATTAATTTAGAAATATAATGCGGCAACTCTTTATTTGTTACTTTATTTACACGAGTATTTGGACTACTCAACCCTCAGCGATGTTAACACGTCTATATTTGAAATCACACTGATCCTCTCTGAGCTCTGGCAGCGCCTTTATATAGCAAAAATTACGCCGTCTGGTTCTGGGTATGGTGGTTGTATTTTACTTGGCATGAGTGTGTTTGTATACATGACAATGCTGGCTTGTTTGGTTTGCTTATGGTAGCTATGTGTGGTTGAATGTATGAGTGTTCTGTGTGTTTTGCCTATGGTAACTATGAGTGGTTGTATGGATGAGTGTGTGGTTTTGTTTCTTCTACGTGTATATGGCTGTGCATACTTGTGGATCTGTTTAGCTTTATTAGCAGCGAATACTTGCATACAAGATCATTAAGAATAACATCTCTTAGCATTTATGTTGCTAGGTTTGTTGTTGTTGTGGTTTACTCTTATTGGCACAGCCTTGAATGATCTTGTATATTCTGGAGTATTCCATTTCCGTTAATTTGAATATTATTTATATAGTGTTGACCAGGGTTGTAACATTTTGACAACTATAGATTAATTGGCAGTGCTGCCAAGTACATTTAGCCAAATTGTCGTTTTATTTTAAATCTATTTCCAATCTTTGTAACAATATATACATATATGTAAATATATATATATATATATATATATATATATATACATATATATATATATATATATATATATATATAAATATATATATATATATATATATATATATATATATAAATATATATATATATATATATATATATATATATAATTTAATAATTTCCAACTTCAGTCTTTCAAAACAATAAAATATATAAAATGTAAACAGGTGTTGCATCAATGCATATAAATATACTTCAGTGGTGCCAATTAAAATTTTTTAAGACAAAAATAAGCGTTATTTATTTTGACTTATTAAACTTATAGACGTATGTGATGTCGATTTCCAAAAAGCAAAATCTAATCAATTTTGACAGTCGTAATTTTTAAAGCTTCTTAATTAAATAAATTTAATTATTTGTACGTTCTTCATAAATAAAAAAGATTTTAAAGCAAAGATAATATCATAAAGTATTTTAAAACACCAATTTCTTAAACCCTTTGTTTGTTATGTTGGTCACATTGTTTTTGTTTTGTAGCTGAGAGATATAGAAATTAGTTTAAATTGGCGACTGCAACAATGGTGATCGTGTTGTCGTGCGGCTGTACGGCCCTTAAAATAATCATTTGCATAAGAATGTGTGTGTTTTAATTTTGACATATTGTAGCCGGTTGCCTGCTGTCTCGAATGTGTTTAAAGCATCACTGGACTAAATGTATAAACACAATTTGAACGAACTTCGCACAGCACGACGAACTTATCATCAAGAATGCATAGCGTAAATTCGTCGAATAAGACACAATTAAAGCGAAAATAGTAGCTGTTAATTTCATTTAATATTATTTCTTATTTAGATACATAAATAAATAAAATATTGGAAAAACATGAACAAAAACATAAGAAATAAAGCAATTAAGAAAGTGGATATTGAATTTATGTGCTGTAAAGAAAAGGAAAACATTTTTTAAACCAATAAGTTACTTTATTTAATTTACTGTACCCTAAAATATGTAAATGCAAAACGGCCAATTCATTCGTCATAATATATAGAAACCTATCGCAAAGCGCGTTGTGCACGACGTATTTCCAAACGGAATTTTGTGTGCTAGCTCATAATATGGTTCATAATTAGCTAACTTATTTAAGACTAGCTCATAAACGACAACTGGCTCAGAAGTGAGCCAGTTGTCGTTGCTCTTTGTAGCATTATGTTCAAAGAAAACAACAAACATTTACATTTGTATGCATTTTAAATACCCATCAAGAGAAACTTAGCACTTTTGCACAAGAGAATAAAAGAATCCTTTTACGCTTAGAAACAAAACAGAGGAATTTATATATCGTCAGTTAGGTTTTGTCGCCATTGGCTAGAGGTTCAACTTATGTAAATCTTCTACGATTTAAAATAAAAACAAGTAAAAGTGCTGTGTTCGGCTGTGCCGAATCTTATATACCCTTCACTAACATACGTCTGCTCTCTAACTTATAAAATAATTTCAGTTAGCAAAAAATAAAAACAACTTCAGTTGCGTTTTTTTGGTTACTTAAAAAATATATTCCAAATTTCCCACCCTTGAAAACGAAATTTTAATTTTTCAAATTTTTTTTACCAATACAAGTCCTTATAATGTGTAAAGCGGTTTTATTTAAGCAAAATTACAAATTTTTATCCATTTTGGTAACGTTCATGTTATACAAAATATTGCAGTAGCCAACCCTGGAATCGAAATTTTATTTTTTTTTTTAAATTTTTAATACCAATTTTGTTTTGCCGAAATAAAAAATAATTTTAACTTGGAAAAAAACGACATTAATTCCTTTTTGGTTATGTATTGTATAAAAAAATTTTAAATTTCGGAAACCTGGATGGGAACTTTAAATTTTTAAATTTATTTTTAAACTTAAAATTTTTAAACATTTTAGTTACTATATGTACCACAAAATACCGAATGAGCCAAAAAAAACAAAATTTCCCACCCCTGGAGACGAAAACTAAATTTTTTAAAATAATGTTTTACCAATGCAAGTCTTTATGATGTATAAAGCGGTTTTATATAAGAAAAACTAAAATTTGTAAAAATTTTTGTCACTTTCATGTACCACAAAACATTGCAGTATCAAACACTGGAAACGAAATTTTGATTTTTTAAAATTTTTGATACCATATTTGTTTTGCCAGAATAAAAAATAATTTTAAGCAAGAAAAAACGACGTAAGTTGATTTTTGGTTATGTTATTGTATTAAAAAATTTAAATTTCCTAACCCTGGATGGGAACTTTAAATTTAAAAATTTTTTTTCGTCCATGCAAATCTTCATGTTACCAAAAACGGTTTTATTTAAGAAAAACTTAACATATTTATACATTTTAATTATTATATGTACCACAAAATACCGAATGTGCAAAAAAAATTCAATTTCCTGGAAGCGAAAATTTATTTTTTTTTTAAATAATTTTTTACCAATGAAAGTCTTCATGATGTATAAAGCGGTTTTATTTAAGAAAAACTACAAATTTGTTACCACTTTCGTTACTTTCATGTACTACAAAATATTGCAGTACCGAACCCTGGTATCGAAATTTAAATTTTTTTTTTTGTAATTTTTGATACCAATTTTGTTTAAAAAGTAATTTTAACCAAGAAAAACGACGTCAGTTGATTTTTGGTTAGTTTATTGTATAAAAAAAACTTTAAATTTAAAATTTTTTTTTCATCGATGCAAATTTTCATTACACCGAAAACGGTTTTATTTAAGAAAAACTTAAAATTGTTAAATACTTTAGTGGTGATATGTACCACAAAATACCGCATGTACCAAAAAAAATTTGTTAATTTCCCATCCCTGGAAATTTTATTTTTTTTTTAAGTTTTAAATGGACAATTGAGGAGTCCCAAAGCATGAAGTAGGTTCAATTTTCAAATAAGCGAAAAAATAATCGGTTTTTGGTGTTGATTTTGCGTCGAGAAATAGGAGTAAGCCTCCCAGCTCTGGAACCGTACTTTTTCTGAATTTCAATACCACTCTAAGTTAGCTCACTTCCAATCGATCAGTCCAAGAAAGAAGTCTCTAGCTCTTCTGGGGGCTTCGGAAAACCGATTTCACGTACAGACAGACGGACATCGCTCAATCGTCATCGCTATTCATAAGGATCCAGAATATATATACTTTATGGGGTCGCATATTGATATCGAAGAAATTACACACGTAATGACAAACCTACTCAAAAAGTCCTTTCACATTTATGTGAAGGGTATAATAAGTAATTATATGTAACAATAAATATCAGGTTTGCTATATGTCATGATTAATGAAAAGTGAAAGTGCGGAAAACTCTGACGAATGTTCTTTCATTGCATCTAATTCTGCGATGTAACATTGACCTAGTGCATGGCAAGGTGCCAGTTAAAGAGTTTAAAAGGATTATTGGTTTTTTGAAAGGTGAGATAATTATCTGACTTAACGAATTATTTTAAATTTTAATTGATTTGCCTTATTTAATTTCCTGTCATTAACTAGATGCAATTTGTGTTAATGGCAAAGGCGGCCCAGAAAAGCATTAAGAAATGCAATAAAACTAATTAAAAAGCACCATTATTAATTTAATAGTATGTATTTAAAATAATAATATTATTTTAAATAAAATGCAATAGATACAAAATTAATAAATAAACAACTTTTTTATTATATAATTGCAATAATTTAGCTAGCCATAGGTACTTTAATTTTATATGCGCATTTCATTTCATGACGCACTCGTAGTGAATCGATAATAAGCTAAATAAAGCTAGTTTGTGGTTAGCGTGACACTGATGCAAAGTGAGTGCATTCATTCCTAGGACATCACATGTTAAAAATTAACCAGCGTTAATATAGAAAGTGAGTCAGTCACGAGTCACCCCTAGCTCATTTATGAACAACCATAAGTTAGCTTACGTTTAACTTAAATTCCGACAGGGTATTTTCAATTACACATACGTATGTGTTTTATTTCCAACGACAAATATTCGTCTTTCGTTTTAATTTTGTTTATAGCAGTGATACGCAAGCTTTTAATTGCCTATCGCGCGAGTTATATATGCGAACCCTACTAAATATTCAAAACCAGACAAAATTGAAGAATTTTTAAAAACAATAAGTAAATGTTAAAACCGTAAATCTATTGCACCAGCAAAATCAATAATAAATGCATTTCCGTTCCCAAAGTATAATATTAAACAATTCCACGAATTATTGACAAATAAAATAATTTCATAAATACTTTAATTTTAACTGTACTTCCGCTCCAATTTAGCTCCAGACATTTTTCTTGAGAAATACTTTTAACAAAATAATGAAATGCTCAAAGAATTGATTAAAGGTAAAAATCACACCATAAAATTCAAAATTATTTATTAATAAATTGCAAACGGGCAGTTTATTGAGCCAATCAGAATTATGCTAATGCAATAGATAGGAAATAAGAATACAATGCTTCTTATTTCCTATCTATTGCATTAGAAATTAATGATTGTAAAGTTTAGTCTTAGTTTCTCCATTAAGCTCGATTGTCGTATCTAAATAAAATAAACGTTTGTTTTAAATAATAAAAAAGATTGTTCTTTTTTAAAATCCGAACTCGGTTATGCGGTTATGTGAATGGCTCAGTCGGTAGGATTCTAGTGAGTAAAAGGATCCAGTGATACGAACCGTATTAAATTGAATTTTGTACAGTGGACATTTATTAAAATTGAAGTGAAACACCACAGTAGTGCAGTGAGCCCTTACAACTATAAGTGGACGCTACAAAGACAAGAGACAATATAGTGCAGTGAACAATTAAGAAAAAAAGAAATTGGACGCCACTATAAACGTTAATAAAATAATTGTGCAGCGAACACCACTAAATAGTGCAGTGAACATTGATGTCAAGTAGACGCTACAACCCTTTATTAAGTTTCTCAAAAACAAGTTTATTAAGCCAACGAATATTCGACAAAAACTGAACAATGGAGGAACAAGCTCAAGTGCAGATTAGCCTGGCAGACGAATTGGTCAGGAAAGAGCAACAGCTGGAACACTTGCGCCAAGTTTATGTAGAATTACAGCAACAAGCGCAACAATTACAACAACAACAACAGCAAAATCCAGTTATACGAGACGGACAACAACAACAATGGCAACGATTACAGAGCCAACAACCACAATATAATCAATTGGACAGTATCCACAAAAATGTACTGCATATCTACCAGTGTTTACCGGTATAGGAGAAATTACAATCAATTCATTCCTGAGCAGTGTGGAGTACCTACTATCAACAATAAGAGATTAGGAATTAAAAAAAGAAGCCATAAAAGTCATTTTTCATACAAGGCCCAGCCAACAACATGAGAATAAATATTCCGGAACCAGACAACTGGACACTAATAAAGGAAACGCTGAAACTACGGTATCATCCTGATATTGAACCACACCAACTCTACAGAAAGATATCAAATCTTAAGGTAAATAATGTTAATGAATTATTGACAGAAATTCAAGAAATTAAATATAAGTCGGACGAATTAATAATATATTATACAGGTGACCATTACATTGACCTTAGTAACATAGATAGTTTATTAGTGAACACAATAAAAGAGATGACACAGAGAACGTTATTAGACAAAATTTATGTTCTGAAAATAATAATAAGTAGGAGATTTGAAGACAGCTGTATTAGGCCAGAATATAGAAAATTTAAAACAAAAGAAGATAGGTTAACTAACGTAGGGAACAATAGGTATCAGGATAAAAGACAACAGTATAATAATGCACCCGCAAATTTGAGAACTAGAAATATTGATTATCGAATTAATAATGTACCACAGGGAGGACAGTGGAATAGGAATCATCACTACCAAAATAACTCAGGGCAACATATGTAAAATAATAATTTTAATGCAGGAAGGATTAACAGCTTTAATAGGTACGGAAATTCAGGCCAATATCGCCAGAACCCGTTTAGGCAGGTTGCAGTAGAACCCATGGAGGTTGACAATATAGAGAAAGGTAACAAATACTATAATAATAATATCCAGAGGGTCGGGCAGGTAGGACACCCTAGACCATGTTACAGCCAAGATCGCTTGAAACATCCTAGGCAAAACCTAAACGAACCCATGGACCATAATAACAAAAAAGAAAGATAAACATATTGTAAAAATTTAGAAATGTATGATACAAATAATACCAGAAAGTCGGACAGGTAGGACACCCTAGGCCATGTTTCAGCCAAAATCGCTTGGAACAAACTAGGCAAGACCTAACCGCACCCATGGACTCCAGTAATGAAGTACAAAACTATAAATTGAATGATATAAGAGAACATTTTGAACCAAGCGAGTGTAACTGCAACAAGGGTCAACTTAAACACAACCCAAATGACCAAAATCATTTTTGTTTTTGGGAACAACCTCAGACTACTTACCCTTCGTGAAGATAACAAGTAATAATAAAGAATATAATGCGCTAGTAGGTACAGGTGCAAACATAACTTTAGTAGACAATGATATGAAAGAATTTAAGAAAATATTACTAACAAAACCAATTGAAATTAGTACAATAAACAGAAAGGATATAATAAGGTATGAAGTATTAACAGACGCACCTAAGGAGTTTAACGTGGAGGAAAATGCGAAAATCAGGTAGAAATTGACTCAGTTGAAAGGACGAAAATACAAATTTATTATAGGAATTGATTTAATGAACTGTTTTAACACAATAACAAATCTGATGGACGGATATATATCCTTTAATAATAGAATAACAAATTTTATATTAAATCCATATAAAAATATCTAAATTTTGCACATTGGAAGGATCAGACTTTGATTGGGACAGAGTTCAGTTGGATCATTTGAATATAGAAGAATATAGAGAAATAAAGAACATCTTAGGTAGATTTAGGAAATCATTTTTCAAAGAAGGCGACAGACTGACCAGTACAGTGGACATTAAACACGAAATCAGAACAACGACGGACGAACAGATAAATGCCAAACTATACAGGTATCCACCACAACACGAAGTAGAAGTAAGGCGACAAACTAAGGAAATGGAAGAGCAAGGTATAATTATGAAAAGTTGCTCTCGTTATGCTAGTCCATTAATAGTGGTACCTAAAGAGCTGGACAATTCAGGAGAAAGAAAATACAGACTAGTAGTATACTACAGAAAATTAAACGAAATTACCATAGATGACAAATTCCCACTGCTCAATATAGATTCAATTCTGGATAAGCTAGGAAGGGCACAATATTTTACGACAATAGACTTAGCTAAAGGATATCATCAGATTTCAATTAGAGAAGAGGACAGGGAGAAAACTACATTCGTCACTCCACATGGATTGTACGAATTTATAAGAATGCCTTTCGGACTAAAAAATGCCCCGGCAACGTTTCAAAGACTGATGAACGAGACATTAAGAGACTTCATAAATAAAACCTGCGTAGTATACATTGATGACATATTAATATTCAGCACGTCACTAAAAGAACCCATCAAAGCAATCAAAGACATTTTTACGGTGCTGGGAAAAGCTAATTTAAAAATACAAATATATAAATGTAATTTTTTAAAAAGAGAAACAGAATTTTTAGGTCATATATTAACTAAAGACGGAATAAAGCCAAATCCTAACAAAATTAAAATTATACAGGACTTAACATTACCAAAAACTGAAAAAACAAATCAAAAGCTTTCTCGGACTTACTCCTTTAAAAAAAGGAGTAAAAATAAACACCAAAGACCCGACATCTGTGGAAGCTTTCGAAAAGCTAAAACTATTGATAATTTCACATCCGATTTTAAGATACCCAAATTTCGAAAAAAAATTTCTTTTGACAACAGACGCGTCAAATTACGCCATAGGAGTCGTCCTTTCACAAGAAGGGCATCCAATCTGTTTTATATCTAGAACCCTAAATAACCATGAACGAAATTATTCTGCGACGAACAAAGAAAATTTAAAGTTCCCATCCAGGGTTCCGAAATTTAAAATTTTTTTATACAATACATAACCAAAAAGGAATTAATGTCGTTTTTTTCCAAGTTAAAATTATTTTTTATTTGGGCAAAACAAAATTGGTATTAAAAATTAAAGAAAAAATAAAATTTCGATTCCAGGGGTGGCTACTGCAATATTTTGTATAATATGAACGTTACCAAAATGGATAAAATTTGTACTTTTGCTTAAATAAAACCGCTTTACACATTATAAGGACTTGTATTGGTAAAAAAAATTTTAAAAATTAAAATTTCGTTTTCAAGGGTGGGAAATTTGGAATATAGTTTTTAAGTAACCAAAAAAACGCAACTGAAGTTGTTTTTTTTTTTTTTTTTATTTATTTTTCTATCTTTGGTACAATTATAAAATATTAAAAATTTTTTCTAGGTTAACATATTTTGAGAATTTACTTAAAAAGTATTGCAACAAATATAAACTTAATTTATTGAATAAAAATATCTTAAGATTAGTATTTACATTGATACAGTGAGATAGGAAAAACCTGGTGAAAATTTTAAGAAATTTTTTTTATACATACTTCTTTCAGCTTCATTACTGAAGTTGAAGAAGATATTAATATTACAAATTTCTTATTAAATCATAATTTGAAGTTCTATTTCGATCTTCAAATCTTTGTGTTAAACTACTAAATACTGAATTTAACAGATGTTGCTTATACTTTTGATGCAATCTATTTGTAGAATATCTTCTATTTAAATTGAATATAATTTTTAGATTTTTATTTTGAATTATCTGAAGCTTTTTTAAATAAGTTTTGGCACATCTATTTGACCAAATTTGACAACCATAAGTCATGATGGGACGTATGCACATTTTGTATAAAAGAATTTTGTTTTTGTGATTCAGGGTAGACTTCCGATTTAGTAATGGGAATAAAGCTCTTCCACATTTAATTGCTTTTTCAGATGCTTTTAAGACATGATGTCTGAAGGTCAGTTTTTTATCTAGCTCAATTCCAAGATATTTAATTGAATCAAGTAGGGGAATTTCAACTCCTTCTACTGATAATGGTATCGAAGGTATTCTTTTTGGCGATTTGTTAAATGGAAATATTATTGCTTGGGTTTTATTTTGATTTATTTTTATTTTCCATTTTTTATAAAATTTTTGAGAATGTGAAAGCGCGTTTTTCATTCTTTTGACAACTGCGTTTGAAACTTTGCCTTTTGTTATAATGGCAGTGTCGTCTGCATATAATGCTACTGAGTGCTCTTTTAGTACTTTAAAATCTGATGTATAAATTGAGTAGAGTATAGGCGATAACACCGAACCTTGAGGTACTCCTGCTGGAATATTACGCTGCGAAGAGAATTCTGTACCAATATTTACAAAAAAAGATCTTTCACTCAAAAAACTTTGCACAATTTTTTTGCAAATAAATTGGAAACCCAAATTTATGGAGCTTAAATATTAAGCCGTTATGCCATATAGAGTCGAAGGCTTTTTCGACGTCTAATAGCACTAATCCAGTACTTTTCCGTTCGCTTTTGTTATTTAAAATAAAACCAAATTGCTCTTTTTGTATAATATTATTATTTTCGGTGTATTCGTTAATTCTTTCTAGTACAATTTTTTCGAACACTTTGTCTAGACAGTTTAACATGCTTATTGGACGATAACTCATAGGCGATTTTGCATCCTTTCCCTTTTTTAATATCGGAACTACTTTTGCAGTTTTAAAACATTTCGGAAAATATCCATTGGATAAGCACCAATTAAAAATTTGCGTGATTAAATCGTAAAAAGTATTTGTCATGTTTTTCAATATAATTGGGTTTATTCCATCTGGTCCAGGCGCTTTTGAGTTTTTTAACGTAGATATGAAGTATTTTACTTCTTCCACTGATGTCAAATTTTGTCGCATATTATCTGATATAGTCTGTGAACTCAACCAATCAATGTGCTGTTCAACAATTTGATCAACTGGTGAGGACATATTACATGTTGTTTTGTGGCAGTTTTCAAAAACTTCTGAAATTATTTCCGCTTTTTCTTTATTATTGTGCTTATCAGCGCCATCTATTGACAAACTGCATACACTATTTTTGTTGCTTTTAATAGCTTTCGTCAATAACCAAAACTTTTTACTGCCTGTTGGCAACTTCCTTATGAACTGAGACCAGCTGTTATTTCTGTCATTACATATGTTTTTATTTATTAGTGTAGTCAGCTGTTTGATTAAACAAATTATTGTATTCCTCTCTGAGTAATTATTTGACCGCTGAAGTTTTCGTCTATATTTATTTCTTTGTGCAATCAAAATTAAAGTAAGTTTGGAAAGGTTTCTTTGCCACACTTGAGTGTTACGGACTGGTATTTGTTTGGATGCTTCTTGAACTAGGTGAGTAATTTTTGAAAGTGTTTGCTCAACATTTGAGTTCGATAATTCTATAGTTTGTAAACTATTTTTCCTGAACTCATTGTCTAACCATTTTCCTATTTCTTTCCAGTTTGCTCTTCCATAAAGTGGGATTTTGGTGACGTTTTCCGTTAAAGTGCCAAATATGGAACAGGTCACTGGTGTATGGTCTGAATTTAAAATTTCTGGATGTGTTTCTAATTGCGAAAAGTTTACGCTAGAGTTTGTGAGAAGAAGATCTACAACTGATGGTCGTGTTGGGGTAGACGACTGACCAAAGCGAGTGAAAGAATTTGGAAAATATATGTAGTAGTTTGAAATCAATTGGTGATTAAAAAGTTTGTTACCCGCAGTGTTATTTTGGAAACAATTCCAGTTTGTGTGGTGAGCATTCAAATCTCCAAATATGAAATAGTCGCTTGAGGCTGATGTTATAATGTTAATATCTTGTGTAAAATCATTTGTGTAGTTTGGGCAATAAACAGAAGTGAATCTTATTGGTCTTTCATTTATGTAAACCATAATCGATACATTTTCAATTATAGTTGTTGGAAATTTAGAAACACGCTCATGGGGAATAGAGTTTCTGATTGCTATTAAAACCCCTCCACCATGAGTAGTACGGTCTTCTCTATAAACTTTAAAGCTTTTGAGTTTAAACTTATGATTGGCTTTTAGAAAAGTTTCATTTATGCAAATTATATCTATTTGTTTTTGATGTAAAACCAGTTCTAATTCTATTATCGAGGCTGGAGTTGTTATGCCTTGAGCATTCCAGTGCATAACATTTAAGCTCCATGTTGTTTTCTTATATAACATACCTAAGCATATTTCCAAGCACTCTCATTTTGTCGTACTTGGTTTTGCATTTTTCTAATGCGTCTAAGGCTTCAAAATAAATGTCTAATATTTGCTCATTTTATAAATTATTATCTTGTTGGGTGCTTTGTCTTGAGCCAACAGCTGAAGCGTAAGAAATGTTATTTTGTTGTTTACCTGATGATTTTTGAGATAAAGTTGGTACATCGTTACCTCTTGCCTCATCGTGAATCTCATCGGATGAAATAGAGACAGTGTCGTTTTTATGTATTTTTCTCACTGGACGCCTGCTGCTAGTTACTCTTTGCCGAATTTGCAGATATTCTCTTCGTGATGGACATTGAAGATCGTCGGCACGATGATTAACATTTTTTAAATTCTTTTTGATGCAATTGTAGCATTTATAAATAACAGGGCCATCCATTGGTGTTTTATTGAGTTGGCAGCTGGAGTGGTCATGAGCTCCCCCGCATCCTAAACAAGCTTCAGTTCTAAAACAGTTTGCAGACCCGTGCCCGTACATTGCACATTTAGAGCATTGTGTAGGGCCCCTTGACTTACGATGGGGACTTCTCCAGTGAACAACAATGCCGTATACATACTTAATCCTTATTACCTCCCGCTTTGTAATCTGACTTCGGTTAAACTCCATCATATATAACGCATCATCTGAGTTTGAGCGCGTTGTTATGATTTCTTTTACGTTGACCAGTTCCATATTGAATGCCTCTTTAAATTCATTTTTTAAAGTATCCAAGCTGATTTGTGGTAAACCAAACAACAAGATTTTAAAAGTTTTGTTATCCTTTATAGGATGAGTGAAAAATTTAATCTTGGTAGTCTTGAGTTTGTTAATTGTTTCCTCATACTCCGTTTGTGAGTTTGGAATTAATTTAGTTCCAATAGAAATTCTTTTATATTTACAACTTTTACCAATCAACTTAATAACCTCAGTAAATTTATGACAATTGTCCACAATTATTGGTGGAATTTTAACAACTTCGTGGGTGACTTCATTTTCAAAGCTTGAGTCATCGTTGTCTTCTAGGTCGGATAGTATCTGGAATCTATTGTTATTTCCAGATTTAGGCACTTTAAATTTAGGATTATTACCCCAATATTTCTTGCGTTTTGAAGACATTATTAATGAATTCAAAAGAAATTATAATTAAAGTTTTTGTTTTGTAAAGCGAAGTTGTTTTTATTTTTTGCTAACTGAAATTATTTTATAAGTTAGAGAGCAGACGTATGTTAGTGAAGGGTATATAAGATTCGGCACAGCCGAACACAGCACTTTTACTTGTTTTTATTTTAAATCGTAGAAGATTTACATAAGTTGAACCTCTAGCCACTGACGACAAAACCTAACTGACGATATATAAATTATTTTGTTTTGTTTCTAAGCGTAAAAGGATTCTTTTATTCTCTTGTGCAAAAGAGCTAAGTTTCTCTTGATGGGTATTTAAAATGCATAAAAATGTAAATTTTTGTTGTTTTCTTTGAACATAATGCTACAAAGAGCAACGACAACTGGCTCACTTCTGAGCCCGTTGTCGTTTATGAGCTAGTCTTAAATAAGTTAGCTAATTATCAACAAGCTAATGAGCTAGCACACAAAATTCCGTTTGGAAATACGTCGTGCACAACGCGCTTTGCGATAGGTTTATTTCTATATATTATGACGAATGAATTGGCCGTTTTGCATTTACATATTTTAGGGTACAGTAAATTAAATAAACTAACTTATTGGTTTAAAAAATGTTTTCCTTTTCTTTACAGCACATAAATTCAATATCCACTTTCTTAATTGCTTTATTTTTTATGTTTTTGTTCATGTTTTTCCAATATTTTATTTATTTATGTATCTAAATAAGAAATAATATTAAATGAAATTAACAGCTACTATTTTCGCTTTAATTGTGTCTTATTCGACGAATTTACGCTATGAATTCTTGATGATAAGTTCGTCGTGCTGTGCGAAGTTGGTTCAAATTGTGTTTATACGTTTAGTCCAGTGATGTTTTAAGCACATTCGAGACAGCAGGCAACCGGCTACAATATGTCAAAATTAAAACACACACATTCTTATGCAAATGATTATTTTAAGGGCCGTACAGCCACACGACAACACGATCACCATTGTTGCAGTCGCCAATTTAAACTAATTTCTATATCTCTCAGCTACAAAACAAAAACAATGTGGCCAACATAACAAACAAAGGGTTTAAGAAATTGGTGTTTTAAAATACTTTATGATATTATCTTTGTTTTAAAATCTTTTTTATTTATGAAGAACGTACAAATAATTAAATTTATTTAATTAAGAAGCTTTAAAAATTACGACTGTCAAAATTGATTAGATTTTGCTTTTTGGAAATCGACATCACAAAGTTTAATAAGTCAAAATAAATAACGCTTATTTTTGTCTTAAAAAATTTTAATTGGCACCGCTGAAGTATATTTACATGCATTGATGCAACACCTGTTTACATTTTATATATTTTATTGTTTTGAAAGACTGAAGTTGGAAATTATTAAATTATATATACATATATATATATATATATATATATATATATAAATATATATATATATATATATATATATATATATATATAAGTATATATATATATATATATATATATATATATATATAAGTATATATGTATATATATATATATATATATATATATATATGTATATATTTATATATATATATATATATATATATATATATATAAATATATATATATATATATATATATATATATATATATATGTATATAATTATATATATATATATATATATATATATATAATATATCTTTTGTATGGTTTTATTAAAATTTGTGTTTTATTTCAGCAAAAAATTGACCTTGATGAACTTTTAATCGAAGAGGTGCAAAACCACCCACTTTTGTATGACCTAGGCCAGACAGACTGCAAAAACATTACAATGAAAGAACAGGCGTGGAAAGAAATTGCATCAAAGTTATACCTAAATGGTAAGATAGACATAAATTTATTTTTAGTTGCAATTTTAAGTACAGATATAAAGCTTTCATAGAAGTCAAATGCAAAATGCGCTGGAAAGGCCTTCGGGATTCATACAAACGCTGTAAAAGAATTACTTCAGGCAGTAGAGCTGAGACTCCAAAAAGGAAATGGAGATATTTTGAAAATAAAACCTTGATTTATTCTTTTTCGTTATAGAACTGTCGGAAATATGTTATCCAACGACGATGGAGAATATATCCCTGATGTCATTGGAATAGATTCAGGTGACATCTGCTTTTCTCCCCCTTTTTTGTTTCTGCTCAACCAGCTTAGGAACAAAAAAGGTATGAATTTTTAGTTTATGGAAACTATTCTGACTGTTTTGAAATTTCAGAAAAATGACAGCGAAAAGTTCCAAGAGTTTTTGAATCTAGCTTCATCGAGCATTTCGGCAACTTGCGGGACTTTTGCTAAAATGAAAAGGGAACAAGATTGCACAGATGTGCTTCTTTCAAGTTTAGCGAAGAAAATTAAAGATGCCAACATGCCTCCACATACAACGAACAGAATCGAGGCAAAAGTGAGAAATCTAGTATTAGAAGAAATCGAATGTTCTATTCGAAAGAGAACACCGCACTATAGAAATTAAATTGTTTACTATATTCAGGTATGTGATGGAAACTTAAAACGATTTTCATCACCGTTATTATTTCTTTATTAAATAGGATTTTATAACAAAACCATAAAAATTGGGCTGAAAATGTATTAAAAACAACTTTTAAATTTGCTTTGTTTTCAGATTTCCATCTAACACCTTATTTATAATTTAATGTTACTAATGAAGTGTCTTCTTCAGTTTTAGAATATTTTATGCTTTTTATGGTACTTAATTTTTTTAAGTATTTCATGTGTTTAACAGAATTTTATGGTTTTTTTTGTTAGTATCTTATGTTTGTTAAATGTGTGCTGTTTTTTTAGATTATTGTTTATCAATACATATATATATATATATATATATATATATATATATATATATATATTCTAAAATATATGTATGTTAAAATAATTTGATTTGCCATCGTCCATCGTCGTATACTCATTACTTACATAATATGTTCAAAAATATATGAAAATAAAAGCTCGATGAATTACATATACTATACAAAACAATTTAAAATTTTTTGTAGTATTCCATTTGATTTTGAAGATAAACCCTTCTGAATTTTAATGTAAGGTGTTCGTATTATTTCGTGTTACTATTGCTTATACCACAGCGTACATATTTTACTATTTTTTACATAGATATAAATAAATAATAACATAATGAAAATGCATATGTTTAAATACAAATTTTTAATGCTCAATAAAATCAAAAATTGACTCAATTATTTTTAATAAAGTCTTTTAAAATATCTCGATTTTAAGATTCAGTTGTGGATGAGTGGTTCGCGGATCTAGGTTGGTATGATGGCAAAGGGTATCCTTCTCTTTTTCATTGACCCAGAACTTCTTTGTTTTCAACTGAGTGGTCAACAAGCTCAAGTGTGAAATAGTTTATATCGTTTTTTAGAATGAAGCAAAACGACTTTGTCTACATTTTTTGGGAACATATGAATTGTCGTATGTAGTACCCTCCACTAGCCAAAATGCCAAACGCATTTTATATGTGCACTCGAGCCTTAGATAGCATTGTATTAAATTTATCCTTGTCTTGGGTTAAGCTATTTCCCGGATATGGTCGCATTAAATTGCCTTTCAGTGGGAAAGCATTATCTCCAACAAAATAATAAGGAAAATTAATAGAAGTTCCAGGTAAATTTGCATTTTAGGGAACTTCCAGAGTGTTACACAACGGTTTTTTCCCAAAGGTGCTTCGAGCAAGTACACCACCATCACTGTAGCTACCTAAATCTCCTTCGTCAACGTAGGTAAATACGTAATTAGCATCACAAGCCACCATTAACACGATGCTAAACTTTTTTGTAGTTATAGTACAATGAACCACTCTTCTTTGGACAAACTATATTTACATGTTTGCCATCAATGGCTTCTAAACAATTTGGCATTCCTGTTTTTACATAAAACTTGAATGCTATGGCTTCAAATTCGAATATGTAAGGAGGTACCAAATAAATTTCATGAAGCTCACTACAAATTGCATCGCACGTTTCATACACTATTTTGCGGACTGTTGAAATACCAAGCTTAAAAGACCAAGCAAGTATTTGGAAATTACACCCCTGTGCTAAGTATCTAAAAATTACACGTTTCTTTAGCAAAAATTCTAATAATTCTTCAATTTACTTACATTATTGTGACCGCCAAGCGCGTTTCGTTGACTATAGCTTTTCTTCTTGAAAAGTGCTCTAGTTTTTCTTTTAAAAGGTTCAACAGCAGAAGGAAATCAAGCACATTCATTCGTGTCGCCTTAAAGAAGTGTTCCTCGTCCTTATTTTTTAATTGTTGAACACAAGCTTTGTAGAACTCACGAATACATTTTTTTGCATCATATACCTATTTTGTTATATGAGCTACATCAGTAATAGCTGATATAAAATTCATTAACTTTTCTTCATCCATTATATAAAAATTTAATCACAAAAATCAATTTTATATTTATTAATACGTCAAATTACAAGATCAGCTGCTTACTTTGTAGCTGCCGTATTGAAAATAATTATGTAGGTGGCTACACGGCGACAATTGCAGGTAGAAGCAATTGTAGTCGTGTGTTCGTGTAGCCTGCTATTTCAAATGTGTTTAATGCATGATACGAAAGCTTTTAATTGCGCAGCCCATTATCTTCTTTTATTTATTTATTTATTTTACAGTCTATGAATTTACAATTCTTACACACTATTTACATACATGCATATACACATATACAGATTATAATTCAAAGAAATTTCAATTATTGGCTGTTTTTTAATGCAAACAAAATATTTCATTTAATCAAATTTTCACTGAAAGAGAAATTAAAATAATAATATATCTTGTTAAAGTCCTTACAGCATCTAATAAAAGGATCAGAATTAGCGTAATTTGTTCTTAGAAATTTAATATTAAGTAGACAGAAGAAACGAGTAGGACGTTGAGGAACACAAAATGATAAATTTTCAATTAAGAATTCAGAGCAGGTTTTACCATTAATTATATTTAAAATAAATAAAGTGTTTAACATAGATCTTCGACTACTTAGGGATGGTAACTTAATAAGAGCTAGTCTAGCTTTATAAGAAGGCAAACAAAATGGGTTCCATTGCAATCTTCGAAGACAAAATATTAAAAATTGTTTTTGTACAGATTCAATTGTGTTGATGTAAACCTTATATGTTGGATCCCATATTATTGACCCATATTCCAAAATGGGACGAACAAGCGATGTGAAAAGCTGCTTAGTAACATAAGGATCTTCAAATTCCTTTGCCCAGCGTTTGATGAACCCCAGTTGACTTCTGGCTTTTCTAACAGTTAGAGATATATGTTGAATAAAATTCAGTTTTGGATCTAGTAAAATTCCAAGATCTGTGAAAGTGCAAACATTTTGCAGCTCATAACCACCCAAAAAATAGTTAACGTTGAAATGGCTCCTCCGAAAGAAACACATATACTTGCATTTTTTTTAGATTCAATGTCACTAAATTCATTTCACACC
Organism: Linnaemya vulpina; assembly: GCA_963675445.1. NCBI lineage: Eukaryota > Metazoa > Arthropoda > Insecta > Diptera > Tachinidae > Linnaemya > Linnaemya vulpina. The sequence goes on along the minus strand of OY776276.1, from coordinate 67,173,572 downwards.
AAGAGTACAAAGAGTTTAAATCTGCTTGAAGAAACTTATGATCATCAAAGATATTGTAGGTAAAAAATATTTTTACGTCATCAGCATACATAGAAATGAATGAGTTTTTGATAACTGTAGGTAAGTCATTGATAAATAGTGAAAATAATATGGGTCCCAGATGGCTTCCCTGGGGAACACCAGACGTAACGGGGATCGGTTTAGATATAGTACTTTTGAATAGAACATTTTGTTTCCTATTATTAAGGTATGAACTAATCCAATTTAAACAGCCACGTGTGAATCCCATATAATGCAGTTTACTCAATAGAAGTTTGTGGTTAACTTTACTGAAATCTGTGTAGACTACATCAGTTTGTTTTTTATTGACAAAACCACGATTTAAAAAAGTTGTAAATTGTATGAGGTTGGTTATAGTTGAGCAGCCTTTACGAAAACCATGTTGACTAGAACATAATGTTGATGACACTTGGTGGCACAAGCTACTTGTAATTTATTTTTCAAAGAGTTTCGGTATAATACTCAGTTTAGCCATTCCTCTGTATTTTTTAATGTCAGTTTTGGTACCAGATTTAAACAACGGAATAACATAAGAATTCTTCCACATTTCAGGGAATTTTCCAACTTTAATTGAAAGGTTGTACAATAATGTAAGAGGAAACACTAAGGCATCAGCACACTTAATTACAACACAGCTAGGAACATTATCAGGTCCACTCTTGTACGAGAATTTCAGTTTTTTCAATCCCTTAAAAACAGAAATTTCATCCAGAAATTAAAATAGATTGACTTCCAGGACAAAAATTTGATTGCAACCCAGTAGTAATAGTTTGATCAACAGAATAAGTAGATGAAAAGAAATCCGTAGAAGAAAGACCTTGGATTTTTCTTCAAGTTGTTTTTAGTTTTTTGTAAGTAACATTTATAACATTTAAGATTTTACTTGTTATAGTCGGCACGGGCAACAGAGTATTTTGCAAAATCTGAGGATGATCCTGATTTTTTGTATTTTTTATAATATTTGTTTTTGCTATTTTTAAGTTTGGAAAGCAACTTTGAATTCCATGGAGGTCCAGATACTTGAGAAGCGACTTGTTTATGAACACATTGGGTCAAGATCCAATAAATCCTATCGTAGAATTTTATGGTTATGTGATCAATAACATCGGGATTGTTTTCTAAGTTCGAAGCTACGAGTAAATTGTGCCAGTCTGTATTGTGTAGAAGTTCGATTATTTTGTTACAATTTGCCCTTTTAAAACATAAACGCTTGACTTTTGAGTTGTACGCAGAACGAGATATATAAACAGATGGAAAACATGTAGATATTAAGATTGTGGGATGATAACAGTCCTCCGGTAAGGGTAAAGGATCAGTGCGAAGAACAGACGTGTCAACACAATCATTTACAAAAACCAAATCTAAAACCTTATGGTTATCATTATGTATGCCATTTATCTGATAAAGATTCATATCCAATAAGCAATCAGTAAACTCGGTATATTTCAGACTAAAAGTAGAATTATATGGTGTAAAGCAACCATTATCAGACGAAAAATCCCAAAAATCGTTGGCATATTGAAGTCACCGACTGCGATGATGCTATCATTATGATGAGACATATGCACGACAGTTGAAATAGCATCCGAATGCTTTCTAAAAATTATTTCAGGAGAATTTGGGGGAATATACGAACAGGTTATGAACATTTTTTTATGATTTATTTTTACCAAAAAACCCATAAACTCAATATCCAGTGAAGAAGTAAACTACAACTTTTCGGAAGAAAGCACGCTTGACACTGCAATTAATACACCTCCTCCTTCCATGTTATTGCCACGATCACGTCTATATATTAAGTAACTTGCACCCATTATTTCTGTGTCCAATACATTATTATTAAGCCAAGTTTCAGTGAAAGCGATAACTTGAAAATAAAAAAATAACTTTGATTAAATAAAGATGATAACAAAACTAATTTTTTTGACATATTGTCATTGTACTATTATAATATGAAATTTATTTGTTGGGTGGTTAAGCAATGTCTATATGCATTTCATTGGCGCTTCTTACCAAATCGTCTACTGACGATAAAATAAATAAATAAATTTCATATTATAAAGATGATAGCTTTGTATTAATGCCACGAACATTTTGATATAAAAAAGTAAAATTTTCAGTATAACCATTTAGTATTTTACAGATGACGGCAATCAAACAGCATTCTTTTCTCTTGTTTTAAACATAAACTCACGAACGTATATACCATCAGGCCAAAATCCAGGAGATATAATATTGTTAAATAACTCATCCTGCCAAAAATTTACACGTTTCTAAGAAAATTTTTTTGAGGCGGATTTTGTGGCAAAGTTTTGCGACTCGCTTACGTAATTTTCAATTTTTCAATATATAAATTTTTTCACATATTTTAACACATGTTGCTATGACTTTAAAACTGATTTATTTTGGAGTTATTGGCCAAAAGAAGTGCTCTGCCAAAAATTTAGACGTTTCTAAGAAAATTTTTTTGAAGCAGATTTTGTGGTAAAATGATGCGACTCGCTTACGTAATTTTCAATTTTTCATATATCAATTTTTTCACATATTTTAACACATGTTGCTATAACTTTGAAACTGATTTATTTTGGATTTATTGGCCAAAACAAGTGCCAAGCCAAAACTTTAGACGTTTCTAAGAAAATTTTTTTGAGGCAGATTTTGTGGTCAAATGATGCGACCTCCTCATGAAATTTTAAATTTTAAATTTTTTTTACATATTTTAACACATGTTGCTACAACTTTAGAACTGATTTATTTTGGAGTTATTGGCCAAAAGAAGTGCTCTGCCAAAAATTTAGACGTTTCTAAGAACATTTTTTTGAGGAAGACTTTGTGGAAAAATTGTGTGACCCCCTTATGTAATTTTAAATTTTTTACATATTTTAACACATGTTGCTATGACTTTGAAACTGATTTATTCTGGAGTTATTGGCCAAAAGAAGTGCCCTGCCAAAAATTTAGACGTTTCTAAGAAAATTTTCTTGAGGCAAATTTTGTGGTAAAATGATGCGACCTCCTCATGAAATTTTAAATTTTTAAATTTTTTGCATATTTTAACACATGTTGCTATGACTTTGAAACTGATTTATTTTGGAGTTATTGGTCAAAAGAAGTGCGCTGCCAAAAATATAGACGGTTCTAAGAAAATTTTTTTGAGGCGGATTTTGTGGTAAAATGAAATGACCTCCTCATTAAATTTTCAATTTTAAAATTTTTTGCATATTTTAACACATGTTGCTATGACTTTGAAACGGATTTATTTCGGAGTTATCGGCCACAAGAAGTGCCCTGCAAAAAATTTAGATGTTTCTAAGAAATTTTTTTGGAGGCAGATTTTGTGGCAAAATTTTGCGACTCGCTTACGTAATTTTAAATTTTTCAACATATACATTTTTTCACATATTTTAACACATGTTGCTATGACTTTGAAACTGATTTATTTTGGAGTTATTGGCCCAAAGAAGTGCCCTGCCAAAAATTTAGACGTTTCTAAGAAAATTTTTTTGAGGCAGATTTTGTGGTAAAATGATGCGACCTCCTCATGAAATTTTCAATTTTAAAATTTTTTACATATTTTACCACATGTTGCTATGACTTTGAAACTGATTTATTTTGGAGTTATTGGCCAAAAGAAGTGCCCTGCCAAAAATGTAGACGTTTCTAAGAAAATTTTTTTGAGGAAGACTTTGTGGCAAAATTATGTGACCCCCTTATGTAATTTTAAATTTTTTACATATTTTAACACATGTTGCTATGATTTTGAAACTGATTTATTTTGGAGTTATTGGCCAAAAGAAGTGCCCTGCCAAAAATTTAGACGTTTCTAAGAAAATTTTTTTTGAGGCAGATTTTGTGGTAAAATGATGCGACCTCCTCATGAAATTTTTAATTTTTAAATTTTTTGCATATTTTAACACATGTTGCTATGACTTTGAAACTGATATATTATGGATTTATTGGCAAAAGAAGTGCCCTGCCAAAAATTTAAACGTTTCTAAGAAAATTTTTTTGAGGCAGATTTTGTGGTAAAATGATGTGACCCCCTTATGTAATTTTCAATTTTGTAAATTTTTTACATATTTTAACACATGTTGCTATGACTTTGAAACTGATTTATTTTGGAGTTATTGGCAAAAAGAAGTGCTCTGCAAAAAATTTTGACGTTTCTAAGAAAATTTTTTTGAGGCAGATTTTGTGGTAAAATGATGCTACTCGCTTACGTAATTTTCAATTTTTCATATATCAATTTTTTCACATATTTTAACACATGTTGCTATAACTTTGAAACTGATTTATTTTGGATTTATTGGCCAAAACAACTGCCCTGCCAAGACTTTAGACGTTTCTAAGAAAGTTTTTTTGAGGCAGACTTTGTGGTAAAATGATGTGACCTCCTCATGAAATTTTAAATTGTTAACATATTTTAATACATGTTGCTATGACATTGAAACTGATTTATTTTTGAGTTATTGGCCAAAAGAAGTGCCCTGCCAAAAATTTAGACGTTTCTAAGAAAATTTTTTTGAGGCAGATTTTGTGGTCAAATGATGCGACCTCCTCATGAAATTTTAAATTTTTAACATATTTTAATACATGTTGCTGTGACATTGAAACTGATTTATTTTTGAGTTATTGGCCAAAAGAAGTGCTCTGCTAAAAATTTAGACGTTTCTAAGAACATTTTTTTGAGGCAGGTTTTGTGGTAAAATGATGCGACCTCCTCATGAAATTTAAAATTTTTAATTTTTTGCATATTTTAACACATGTTGCTATGACTTTGAAACTGATTTATTTTGGAGTTATTGGCCAAAAGAAGTGCCCTACCAAAAATTTAGGCGTTTCTAAGAAATTTTTTTTGGAGCAGATTTTGTGCCAAAATCTTGCGACTCGCTTACGTAATTTTCAATTTTTCAATATATCAATTTTTTCACATATTTTAACACATGTTGCTATGACTTTGAAACTGATTTATTTTGGATTTATTGGCAAAAGAAGTGCCCTGCCAAAAATTTAAACGTTTCTAAGAAAATTTTTTTTAGGCAGATTTTGTGGTAAAATGATGTGACCCCCTTATGTAATTTTAAATTTTTAAATTTTTTACATATTTGAACATATGTTGCTATGACTTTGAAACGGATTTATTTTGGAGTTATTGGCCACAAGAAGTGCCCTGCCAAAAATTTAGGCGTTTGTAAGAAAATTTTTTGGAGGAAGACTTTGTGGCAAAATGATGCGGCCTCCTCATGAAATTTTTAATTTTCTTACAATTTTAACACATGTTGCTACAACTTTAAAACTGATTTATTTTGGACTTATTGGCCACAAGAAGTGCCCTGCCAAAAATTTAGACGTTTCTAAGAAATTTTTTTTGAGGCAGATTTTGTGGCAAAATTTTGCGACTCGCTTACGTAATTTTCAATTTTTCAATATATCAATTTTTTCACATATTTTAACACATGTTGCTATGACTTTGAAACTGATTTATTTTGGAGTTATTGGCCAAAAGAAGTGCCCTGCCAAAAATTTAGACGTTTCTAAGAAAATTTTTTTTAGGCATATTTTGTGGTAAAATGATGCTACCTCCTCATGAAATTTTAAATTTTTCAATTTTTTACATATTTTAACACATGTTACTATGACTTTGAAACTGATTTATTTTGGAGTTATTGGCCAAAAGAAGTGCCCTGCCAAAAATTTAGACGTTTCTAAGAAAATTTTTTTGAGGCAGGTTTTGTGGTAAAATGATTCGACCTCCTCATTAAATTTTCAATTTTTAAATTTTTTACATATTTTAACACATGTTGCTATGACTTTGAAACTGATTTATTCTGGAGTTATTGGCCAAAAGAAGTGCCCTGCCAAAAATTTAGACGTTTCTAAGAAAATTTTTTTGAGGCAAATTTTGTGGTAAAATGATGCGACCTCCTCATGAAATTTTAAATTTTTAAATTTTTTGCATATTTTAACACATGTTGCTATGACTTTGAAACTGATTTATTTTGGAGTTATTGGTCAAAAGAAGTGCGCTGCCAAAAATATAGACGGTTCTAAGAAAATTTTTTTGAGGCGGATTTTGTGGTAAAATGAAATGACCTCCTCATTAAATTTTCAATTTTAAAATTTTTTGCATATTTTAACACATGTTGCTATGACTTTGAAACGGATTTATTTCGGAGTTATCGGCCACAAGAAGTGCCCTGCAAAAAATTTAGACGTTTCTAAGAAATTTTTTTGGAGGCAGATTTTGTGGCAAAATTTTGCGACTCGCTTACGTAATTTTAAATTTTTCAACATATACATTTTTTCACATATTTTAACACATGTTGCTATGACTTTGAAACTGATTTATTTTGGAGTTATTGGCCCAAAGAAGTGCCCTGCCAAAAATTTAGACGTTTCTAAGAAAATTTTTTTGAGGCAGATTTTGTGGTAAAATGATGCGACCTCCTCATGAAATTTTCAATTTTAAAATTTTTTACATATCTTACCACATGTTGCTATGACTTTGAAACTGATTTATTTTGGAGTTATTGGCCAAAAGAAGTGCCCTGCCAAAAATGTAGACGTTTCTAAGAAAATTTTTGAGGAAGACTTTGTGGCAAAATTATGTGACCCCCTTATGTAATTTTAAATTTTTTACATATTTTAACACATGTTGCTATGACTTTGAAACTGATTTATTTTGGAGTTATTGGCCAAAAGAAGTGCCCTGCCAAAAATTTAGACGTTTCTAAGAAAATTTTTTTTGAGGCAGATTTTGTGGTAAAATGATGCGACCTCCTCATGAAATTTTTAATTTTTAAATTTTTTGCATATTTTAACACATGTTGCTATGACTTTGAAACTGATATATTATGGATTTATTGGCAAAAGAAGTGCCCTGCCAAAAATTTAAACGTTTCTAAGAAAATTTTTTTGAGGCAGATTTTGTGGTAAAATGATGTGACCCCCTTATGTAATTTTCAATTTTTTAAATTTTTTACATATTTTAACACATGTTGCTATGACTTTGAAACTGATTTATTTTGGAGTTATTGGCAAAAAGAAGTGCTCTGCAAAAAATTTTGACGTTTCTAAGAAAATTTTTTTGAGGCAGATTTTGTGGTAAAATGATGCTACTCGCTTACGTAATTTTCAATTTTTCATATATCAATTTTTTCACATATTTTAACACATGTTGCTATAACTTTGAAACTGATTTATTTTGGATTTATTGGCCAAAACAACTGCCCTGCCAAGACTTTAGACGTTTCTAAGAAAGTTTTTTTGAGGCAGACTTTGTGGTAAAATGATGTGACCTCCTCATGAAATTTTAAATTGTTAACATATTTTAATACATGTTGCTATGACATTGAAACTGATTTATTTTTGAGTTATTGGCCAAAAGAAGTGCCCTGCCAAAAATTTAGACGTTTCTAAGAAAATTTTTTTGAGGCAGATTTTGTGGTCAAATGATGCGACCTCCTCATGAAATTTTAAATTTTTAACATATTTTAATACATGTTGCTGTGACATTGAAACTGATTTATTTTTGAGTTATTGGCCAAAAGAAGTGCTCTGCTAAAAATCCTCCTCATGAAATTTTTAATTTTCTTACAATTTTAACACATGTTGCTACAACTTTAAAACTGATTTATTTTGGACTTATTGGCCACAAGAAGTGCCCTGCCAAAAATTTAGACGTTTCTAAGAAATTTTTTTTGAGGCAGATTTTGTGGCAAAATTTTGCGACTCGCTTACGTAATTTTCAATTTTTCAATATATCAATTTTTTCACATATTTTAACACATGTTGCTATGACTTTGAAACTGATTTATTTTGGAGTTATTGGCCAAAAGAAGTGCCCTGCCAAAAATTTAGACGTTTCTAAGAAAATTTTTTTTAGGCATATTTTGTGGTAAAATGATGCGATCTCCTCATGAAATTTTAAATTTTTCAATTTTTTACATATTTTAACACATGTTACTATGACTTTGAAACTGATTTATTTTGGAGTTATTGGCCAAAAGAAGTGCCCTGCCAAAAATTTAGACGTTTCTAAGAAAATTTTTTTGAGGCAGATTTTGTGGTCAAATGATGCGACCTCCTCATGAAATTTTAAATGTTTAATTTTTTTTACATATTTTAACACATGTTGCTACAACTCTAAAACTGAATTAATTTGGAGTTATTGACCAAAAGAAGTGCTCTGCCAAAAATTTTGACATTTCTAAGAACATTTTTTTGAGGCAGGTGTTGTGGTAAAATGATGCGAGCTCCTAATGAAATTTTAAATTTTTAATTTTTTGCATATTTTAACACATGTTGCTATGACTTTGAAACTGATTTATTTTGGAGTTATTGGCCAAAAGAAGTGCCCTGCTAAAAATTTAGACGTTTCTAAGAAAATTTTTTTGAGGCGGATTTTGTGGTAAAATGAATCGACCTCCTCAATAAATTTTCAATTTTAAAATTTTTTACATATTTTAACACATGTTGCTATGACTTAGAAACTGATTTATTTCGGAGTTATTGGCTAAAAAAAGTGTCCTGCCAAAAATTTAGACTTTTCTAAGAAATTTTTTTTGAGGCAGATTTTGTGGCAAAATTTTCCGATTCGCTTACGTAATTTTCAATTTTTCAATATATCAATTTTGTCACATATTTTAACACACGTTGCTATGACTTGAAACTGATTTATTTTGGATTTATTGGCAAAAGAAGTGCCCTGCCAAAAATTTAAACCTTTCTAAGAAAACTTTTTTGAGGCAGATTTTGTGGTAAAATGAATCGACCTCCTCATGAAATTTTCAATTTTAAATTTTTTACATATTTTAACACATGTTGCTATGACTTTGAAACTGATTTATTTTGGAGTTATTGGCCAAAAGAAGTGCCCTGCCAAAAATTTAGACGTTTCTAAGAAAATTTTTTTGAGGCAGATTATGTGGTAAAAATATGCGACCTCCTCATGAAATTTTTAATTTTTTAAATTTTTTACATATTTTAACACATGTTGCCATGACTTTGAAACTGATTTATTTTGGAGTTATTGGCAAAAAGAAGTGCTCTGCAAAAAATTTTGACGTTTCTAAGAAAATTTTTTTGAGGCAGATTTTGTGGTAAAATGATGCTACTCGCTTACGTAATTTTAAATTTTTCATATATCAATTTTTTCACATATTTTAACACATGTTGCTATAACTTTGAAACTGATTTATTTTGTTTTATTGGCCAAAACAACTGCCCTGCCAAAACTTTAGACGTTTCTAAGAAATTTTTTTGAGGCAGACTTTGTGGTAAAATGATGTGACCTCCTCATGAAATTTTAAATTGTTAACATATTTTAATACATGTTGCTATGACATTGAAACTGATTTATTTTTGAGTTATTGGCCAAAAGAAGTGCTCTGCTAAAAATTTAGACGTTTCTAAGAACATTTTTTTGAGGCAGGTTTTGTGGTAAAATGATGCGACCTCCTCATGAAATTTTAAATTTTTAATTTCTTGCATATTTTAACACATGTTGCTATGACTTTGAAACTGATTTATTTTGGATTTATTGGCCAAAACAACTGCCCTGCCAAGACTTTAGACGTTTCTAAGAAAGTTTTTTTGAGGCAGACTTTGTGGTAAAATGATGTGACCTCCTCATGAAATTTTAAATTGTTAACATATTTTAATACATGTTGCTATGACATTGAAACTGATTTATTTTTGAGTTATTGGCCAAAAGAAGTGCCCTGCCAAAAATTTAGACGTTTCTAAGAAAATTTTTTTGAGGCAGATTTTGTGGTCAAATGATGCGACCTCCTCATGAAATTTTAAATTTTTAACATATTTTAATACATGTTGCTGTGACATTGAAACTGATTTATTTTTGAGTTATTGGCCAAAAGAAGTGCTCTGCTAAAAATTTAGACGTTTCTAAGAACATTTTTTTGAGGCAGGTTTTGTGGTAAAATGATGCGACCTCCTCATGAAATTTTAAATTTTTAATTTTTTGCATATTTTAACACATGTTGCTATGACTTTGAAACTGATTTATTTTGGAGTTATTGGCCAAAAGAAGTGCCCTACCAAAAATTTAGGCGTTTCTAAGAAATTTTTTTTGGAGCAGATTTTGTGCCAAAATCTTGCGACTCGCTTACGTAATTTTCATTTTTTCAATATATAAATTTTTTCACATATTTTAACACATGTTGCTATGACTTTGAAACTGATTTATTTTGGATTTATTGGCAAAAGAAGTGCCCTGCCAAAAATTTAAACGTTTCTAAGAAAATTTTTTTGAGGCAGATTTTGTGGTAAAATGATGTGACCCCCTTATGTAATTTTAAATTTTTAAATTTTTTACATATTTGAACACATGTTGCTATGACTTTGAAACGGATTTATTTTGGAGTTATTGGCCACAAGAAGTGCCCTGCCAAAAATTTAGGCGTTTGTAAGAAAATTTTTTGGAGGAAGACTTTGTGGCAAAATGATGCGGCCTCCTCATGAAATTTTTAATTTTCTTACAATTTTAACACATATTGCTACAACTTTAAAACTGATTTATTTTGGACTTATTGGCCACAAGAAGTGCCCTGCCAAAAACTTAGACGTTTCTAAGAAATTTTTTTTGAGGCAGATTTTGTGGCAAAATTTTGCGACTCGCTTACGTAATTTTCAATTTTTCAATATATCAATTTTTTCACATATTTTAACACATGTTGCTATGACTTTGAAACTGATTTATTTTGGAGTTATTGGCCAAAAGAAGTGCCCTGCCAAAAATTTAGACGTTTCTAAGAAAATTTTTTTTAGGCATATTTTGTGGTAAAATGATGCGACCTCCTCATGAAATTTTAAATTTTTCAATTTTTTACATATTTTAACACATGTTACTATGACTTTGAAACTGATTTATTTTGGAGTTATTGGCCAAAAGAAGTGCCCTGCCAAAAATTTAGACGTTTCTAAGAAAATTTTTTTGAGGCAGATTTTGTGGTCAAATGATGCGACCTCCTCATGAAATTTTAAATGTTTAATTTTTTTTACATATTTTAACACATGTTGCTACAACTCTAAAACTGAATTAATTTGGAGTTATTGACCAAAAGAAGTGCTCTGCCAAAAATTTAGACATTTCTAAGAACATTTTTTTGAGGCAGGTGTTGTGGTAAAATGATGCGAACTCCTAATGAAATTTTAAATTTTTAATTTTTTGCATATTTTAACACATGTTGCTATGACTTTGAAACTGATTTATTTTGGAGTTATTGGCCAAAAGAAGTGCCCTGCTAAAAATTTAGACGTTTCTAAGAAAATTTTTTTGAGGCGGATTTTGTGGTAAAATGATGCGACCTCCTCATGAAATTTTAAATTTTTCAATTTTTTACATATTTTAACACATGTTACTATGACTTTGAAACTGATTTATTTTGGAGTTATTGGCCAAAAGAAGTGCCCTGCCAAAAATTTAGACGTTTCTAAGAAAATTTTTTTGAGGCAGATTTTGTGGTCAAATGATGCGACCTCCTCATGAAATTTTAAATGTTTAATTTTTTTTACATATTTTAACACATGTTGCTACAACTCTAAAACTGAATTAATTTGGAGTTATTGACCAAAAGAAGTGCTCTGCCAAAAATTTTGACATTTCTAAGAACATTTTTTTGAGGCAGGTGTTGTGGTAAAATGATGCGAACTCCTAATGAAATTTTAAATTTTTAATTTTTTGCATATTTTAACACATGTTGCTATGACTTTGAAACTGATTTATTTTGGAGTTATTGGCCAAAAGAAGTGCCCTGCTAAAAATTTAGACGTTTCTAAGAAAATTTTTTTGAGGCGGATTTTGTGGTAAAATGAATCGACCTCCTCATTAAATTTTCAATTTTAAAATTTTTTACATATTTTAACACATGTTGCTATGACTTAGAAACTGATTTATTTCGGAGTTATTGGCTAAAAAAAGTGTCCTGCCAAAAATTTAGACTTTTCTAAGAAATTTTTTTTGAGGCAGATTTTGTGGCAAAATTTTCCGATTCGCTTACGTAATTTTCAATTTTTCAATATATCAATTTTGTCACATATTTTAACACACGTTGCTATGACTTGAAACTGATTTATTTTGGATTTATTGGCAAAAGAAGTGCCCTGCCAAAAATTTAAACCTTTCTAAGAAAACTTTTTTGAGGCAGATTTTGTGGTAAAATGAATCGACCTCCTCATGAAATTTTTAATTTTTTAAATTTTTTACATATTTTAACACATGTTGCCATGACTTTGAAACTGATTTATTTTGGAGTTATTGGCAAAAAGAAGTGCTCTGCAAAAAATTTTGACGTTTCTAAGAAAATTTTTTTGAGGCAGATTTTGTGGTAAAATGATGCTACTCGCTTACGTAATTTTAAATTTTTCATATATCAATTTTTTCACATATTTTAACACATGTTGCTATAACTTTGAAACTGATTTATTTTGTTTTATTGGCCAAAACAACTGCCCTGCCAAAACTTTAGACGTTTCTAAGAAAGTTTTTTTGAGGCAGACTTTGTGGTAAAATGATGTGACCTCCTCATGAAATTTTAAATTGTTAACATATTTTAATACATGTTGCTATGACATTGAAACTGATTTATTTTTGAGTTATTGGCCAAAAGAAGTGCTCTGCTAAAAATTTAGACGTTTCTAAGAACATTTTTTTGAGGCAGGTTTTGTGGTAAAATGATGCGACCTCCTCATGAAATTTTAAATTTTTAATTTCTTGCATATTTTAACACATGTTGCTATGACTTTGAAACTGATTTATTTTGGATTTATTGGCCAAAACAACTGCCCTGCCAAGACTTTAGACGTTTCTAAGAAAGTTTTTTTGAGGCAGACTTTGTGGTAAAATGATGTGACCTCCTCATGAAATTTTAAATTGTTAACATATTTTAATACATGTTGCTATGACATTGAAACTGATTTATTTTTGAGTTATTGGCCAAAAGAAGTGCCCTGCCAAAAATTTAGACGTTTCTAAGAAAATTTTTTTGAGGCAGATTTTGTGGTCAAATGATGCGACCTCCTCATGAAATTTTAAATTTTTAACATATTTTAATACATGTTGCTGTGACATTGAAACTGATTTATTTTTGAGTTATTGGCCAAAAGAAGTGCTCTGCTAAAAATTTAGACGTTTCTAAGAACATTTTTTTGAGGCAGGTTTTGTGGTAAAATGATGCGACCTCCTCATGAAATTTTAAATTTTTAATTTTTTGCATATTTTAACACATGTTGCTATGACTTTGAAACTGATTTATTTTGGAGTTATTGGCCAAAAGAAGTGCCCTACCAAAAATTTAGGCGTTTCTAAGAAATTTTTTTTGGAGCAGATTTTGTTCCAAAATCTTGCGACTCGCTTACGTAATTTTCAATTTTTCAATATATCAATTTTTTCACATATTTTAACACATGTTGCTATGACTTTGAAACTGATTTATTTTGGATTTATTGGCAAAAGAAGTGCCCTGCCAAAAATTTAAACGTTTCTAAGAAAATTTTTTTGAGGCAGATTTTGTGGTAAAATGATGTGACCCCCTTATGTAATTTTAAATTTTTAAATTTTTTACATATTTGAACACATGTTGCTATGACTTTGAAACGGATTTATTTTGGAGTTATTGGCCACAAGAAGTGCCCTGCCAAAAATTTAGGCGTTTGTAAGAAAATTTTTTGGAGGAAGACTTTGTGGCAAAATGATGCGGCCTCCTCATGAAATTTTTAATTTTCTTACAATTTTAACACATGTTGCTACAACTTTAAAACTGATTTATTTTGGACTTATTGGCCACAAGAAGTGCCCTGCCAAAAATTTAGACGTTTCTAAGAAATTTTTTTTGAGGCAGATTTTGTGGCAAAATTTTGCGACTCGCTTACGTAATTTTCAATTTTTCAATATATCAATTTTTTCACATATTTTAACACATGTTGCTATGACTTTGAAACTGATTTATTTTGGAGTTATTGGCCAAAAGAAGTGCCCTGCCAAAAATTTAGACGTTTCTAAGAAAATTTTTTTTAGGCATATTTTGTGGTAAAATGATGCGACCTCCTCATGAAATTTTAAATTTTTCAATTTTTTACATATTTTAACACATGTTACTATGACTTTGAAACTGATTTATTTTGGAGTTATTGGCCAAAAGAAGTGCCCTGCCAAAAATTTAGACGTTTCTAAGAAAATTTTTTTGAGGCAGATTTTGTGGTCAAATGATGCGACCTCCTCATGAAATTTTAAATGTTTAATTTTTTTACATATTTTAACACATGTTGCTACAACTCTAAAACTGAATTAATTTGGAGTTATTGACCAAAAGAAGTGCTCTGCCAAAAATTTAGACATTTCTAAGAACATTTTTTTGAGGCAGGTGTTGTGGTAAAATGATGCGAACTCCTAATGAAATTTAAAATTTTTAATTTTTTGCATATTTTAACACATGTTGCTATGACTTTGAAACTGATTTATTTTGGAGTTATTGGCCAAAAGAAGTGCCCTGCTAAAAATTTAGACGTTTCTAAGAAAATTTTTTTGAGGCGGATTTTGTGGTAAAATGAATCGACCTCCTCATTAAATTTTCAATTTTAAAATTTTTTACATATTTTAACACATGTTGCTATGACTTAGAAACTGATTTATTTCGGAGTTATTGGCTAAAAAAAGTGTCCTGCCAAAAATTTAGACTTTTCTAAGAAATTTTTTTTGAGGCAGATTTTGTGGCAAAATTTTGCGATTCGCTTACGTAATTTTCAATTTTTCAATATATCAATTTTGTCACATATTTTAACACACGTTGCTTTGACTTGAAACTGATTTATTTTGGATTTATTGGCAAAAGAAGTGCCCTGCCAAAAATTTAAACCTTTCTAAGAAAACTTTTTTGAGGCAGATTTTGTGGTAAAATGAATCGACCTCCTCATGAAATTTTCAATTTTAAATTTTTTACATATTTTAACACATGTTGCTATGACTTTGAAACTGATTTATTTTGGAGTTATTGGCCAAAAGAAGTGCCCTGCCAAAAATTTAGACGTTTCTAAGAAAATTTTTTTGAGGCAGATTATGTGGTAAAAATATGCGACCTCCTCATGAAATTTTTAATTTTTTAAATATTTTACATATTTTAACACATGTTGCCATGACTTTGAAACTGATTTATTTTGGAGTTATTGGCAAAAAGAAGTGCTCTGCAAAAAATTTTGACGTTTCTAAGAAAATTTTTTTGAGGCAGATTTTGTGGTAAAATGATGCTACTCGCTTACGTAATTTTAAATTTTTCATATATCAATTTTTTCACATATTTTAACACATGTTGCTATAACTTTGAAACTGATTTATTTTGTTTTATTGGCCAAAACAACTGCCCTGCCAAAACTTTAGACGTTTCTAAGAAAGTTTTTTTGAGGCAGACTTTGTGGTAAAATGATGTGACCTCCTCATGAAATTTTAAATTGTTAACATATTTTAATACATGTTGCTATGACATTGAAACTGATTTATTTTTGAGTTATTGGCCAAAAGAAGTGCCCTGCCAAAAATTTAGATGTTTCTAAGAAAATTTTTTTGAGGCAGATTTTGTGGTCAAATGATGCGACCTCCTCATGAAATTTTAAATTTTTAACATATTTTAATACATGTTGCTGTGACATTGAAACAGATTTATTTTTGAGTTATTGGCCAAAAGAAGTGCTCTGCCAAAAATTTAGACGTTTCTAAGAAAATTTTTTTGAGGCAGGTTTTGTGGTAAAATGATGCGACCTCCTCATGAAATTTTAAATTTTTAATTTCTTGCATATTTTAACACATGTTGCTATGACTTTGAAACTGATTTATTTTGGAGTTATTGGCCAAAAGAAGTGCCCTACCAAAAATTTAGGCGTTTCTAAGAAATTTTTTTGGAGCAGATTTTGTGCCAAAATCTTGCGACTCGCTTACGTAATTTTCAATTTTTCAATATATAAATTTTTTCACATATTTTAACACATGTTGCTATGACTTTGAAACTGATTTATTTTGGATTTATTGGCAAAAGAAGTGCCCTGCCAAAAATTTAAACGTTTCTAAGAAAATTTTTTTGAGGCAGATTTTGTGGTAAAATGATGTGACCCCCTTATGTAATTTTAAATTTTTAAATTTTTTACATATTTGAACACATGTTGGTATGACTTTGAAACGGATTTATTTTGGAGTTATTGGCCACAAGAAGTGCCCTGCCAAAAATTTAGGCGTTTGTAAGAAAATTTTTTGGAGGAAGACTTTGTGGCAAAATGATGCGGCCTCCTCATGAAATTTTTAATTTTCTTACAATTTTAACACATGTTGCTACAACTTTAAAACTGATTTATTTTGGACTTATTGGCCACAAGAAGTGCCCTGCCAAAAATTTAGACGTTTCTAAGAAATTTTTTTTGAGGCAGATTTTGTGGCAAAATTTTGCGACTCGCTTACGTAATTTTCAATTTTTCAATATATCAATTTTTTCACATATTTTAACACATGTTGCTATGACTTTGAAACTGATTTATTTTGGAGTTATTGGCCAAAAGAAGTGCCCTGCCAAAAATTTAGACGTTTCTAAGAAAATTTTTTTTAGGCATATTTTGTGGTAAAATGATGCGACCTCCTCATGAAATTTTAAATTTTTCAATTTTTTACATATTTTAACACATGTTACTATGACTTTGAAACTGATTTATTTTGGAGTTATTGGCCAAAAGAAGTGCCCTGCCAAAAATTTAGACGTTTCTAAGAAAATTTTTTTGAGGCAGATTTTGTGGTCAAATGATGCGACCTCCTCATGAAATTTTAAATGTTTAATTTTTTTACATATTTTAACACATGTTGCTACAACTCTAAAACTGAATTAATTTGGAGTTATTGACCAAAAGAAGTGCTCTGCCAAAAATTTAGACATTTCTAAGAACATTTCTTTGAGGCAGGTGTTGTGGTAAAATGATGCGAACTCCTAATGAAATTTAAAATTTTTAATTTTTTGCATATTTTAACACATGTTGCTATGACTTTGAAACTGATTTATTTTGGAGTTATTGGCCAAAAGAAGTGCCCTGCTAAAAATTTAGACGTTTCTAAGAAAATTTTTTTGAGGCGGATTTTGTGGTAAAATGAATCGACCTCCTCATTAAATTTTCAATTTTAAAATTTTTTACATATTTTAACACATGTTGCTATGACTTAGAAACTGATTTATTTCGGAGTTATTGGCTAAAAAAAGTGTCCTGCCAAAAATTTAGACATTTCTAAGAAATTTTTTTTGAGGCAGATTTTGTGGCAAAATTTTGCGATTCGCTTACGTAATTTTCAATTTTTCAATATATCAATTTTGTCACATATTTTAACACACGTTGCTATGACTTGAAACTGATTTATTTTGGATTTATTGGCAAAAGAAGTGCCCTGCCAAAAATTTAAACCTTTCTAAGAAAACTTTTTTGAGGCAGATTTTGTGGTAAAATGAATCGACCTCCTCATGAAATTTTCAATTTTAAATTTTTTACATATTTTAACACATGTTGCTATGACTTTGAAACTGATTTATTTTGGAGTTATTGGCCAAAAGAAGTGCCCTGCCAAAAATTTAGACGTTTCTAAGAAAATTTTTTTGAGGCAGATTATGTGGTAAAAATATGCGACCTCCTCATGAAATTTTTAATTTTTTAAATATTTTACATATTTTAACACATGTTGCCATGACTTTGAAACTGATTTATTTTGGAGTTATTGGCAAAAAGAAGTGCTCTGCAAAAAATTTTGACGTTTCTAAGAAAATTTTTTTGAGGCAGATTTTGTGGTAAAATGATGCTACTCGCTTACGTAATTTTAAATTTTTCATATATCAATTTTTTCACATATTTTAACACATGTTGCTATAACTTTAAAACTGATTTATTTTGTTTTATTGGCCAAAACAACTGCCCTGCCAAAACTTTAGACGTTTCTAAGAAAGTTTTTTTGAGGCAGACTTTGTGGTAAAATGATGTGACCTCCTCATGAAATTTTAAATTGTTAACATATTTTAATACATGTTGCTATGACATTGAAACTGATTTATTTTTGAGTTATTGGCCAAAAGAAGTGCCCTGCCAAAAATTTAGATGTTTCTAAGAAAATTTTTTTGAGGCAGATTTTGTGGTCAAATGATGCGACCTCCTCATGAAATTTTAAATTTTTAACATATTTTAATACATGTTGCTGTGACATTGAAACAGATTTATTTTTGAGTTATTGGCCAAAAGAAGTGCTCTGCCAAAAATTTAGACGTTTCTAAGAAAATTTTTTTGAGGCAGGTTTTGTGGTAAAATGATGCGACCTCCTCATGAAATTTTAAATTTTTAATTTCTTGCATATTTTAACACATGTTGCTATGACTTTGAAACTGATTTATTTTGGAGTTATTGGCCAAAAGAAGTGCCCTACCAAAAATTTAGGCGTTTCTAAGAAATTTTTTTGGAGCAGATTTTGTGCCAAAATCTTGCGACTCGCTTACGTAATTTTCAATTTTTCAATATATAAATTTTTTCACATATTTTAACACATGTTGCAATGACTTTGAAACTGATTTATTTTGGATTTATTGGCAAAAGAAGTGCCCTGCCAAAAATTTAAACGTTTCTAAGAAAATTTTTTTGAGGCAGATTTTGTGGTAAAATGATGTGACCCCCTTATGTAATTTAAAATTTTTAAATTTTTTACATATTTGAACACATGTTGCTATGACTTTGAAACTGATTTATTTTGGAGTTATTGGCCACAAGAAGTGCCCTGCCAAAAATTTAGGCGTTTGTAAGAAAATTTTTTGGAGGAAGACTTTGTGGCAAAATGATGCGGCCTCCTCATGAAATTTTTAATTTTCTTACAATTTTAACACATGTTGCTACAACTTTAAAACTGATTTATTTTGGACTTATTGGCCACAAGAAGTGCCCTGCCAAAAATTTAGACGTTTCTAAGAAATTTTTTTTTTGGGCAGATTTTGTGGCAAAATTTTGCGACTCGCTTACGTAATTTTCAATTTTTCAATATATAATTTTTTTCACATATTTTAACACATGTTGCTATGACTTTGAAACTGATTTATTTTGGAGTTATTGGCCAAAAGAAGTGCCCTGCCAAAAATTTAGACGTTTCTAAGAAAATTTTTTTTAGGCATATTTTGTGGTAAAATGATGCGACCTCCTCATGAAATTTTAAATTTTTCAATTTTTTACATATTTTAACACATGTTACTATGACTTTGAAACTGATTTATTTTGGAGTTATTGGCCAAAAGAAGTGCCCTGCCAAAAATTTAAACGTTTCTAAGAAAATTTTTTTGAGGCAGATTTTGTGGTCAAATGATGCGACCTCCTCATGAAATTTTAAATGTTTAATTTTTTTACATATTTTAACACATGTTGCTACAACTCTAAAACTGAATTAATTTGGAGTTATTGGCCAAAAGAAGTGCTCTGCCAAAAATTTAGACGTTTCTAAGAAAATTTTTTTGAAGCAGATTTTGTGGTAAAATGATGCGACTCGCTTACGTAATTTTCAATTTTTCATATATCTATTTTTTCACATATTTTAACACATGTTGCTATAACTTTGAAACTGATTTATTTTGGATTTATTGGCCAAAACAAGTGCCAAGCCAAAACTTTAGACGTTTCTAAGAAAATTTTTTTGAGGCAGATTTTGTGGTCAAATGATGCGACCTCCTCATGAAATTTTAAATTTTAAATTTTTTTACATATTTTAACACATGTTGCTACAACTTTAGAACTGATTTATTTTGGAGTTATTGGCCAAAAGAAGTGCTCTGCCAAAAATTTAGACGTTTCTAAGAACATTTTTTTGAGGAAGACTTTGTGGAAAAATTGTGTGACCCCCTTATGTAATTTTAAATTTTTTACATATTTTAACACATGTTGCTATGACTTTGAAACTAATTTATTTTGGATTTGTTGGCCAAATTAAGTGCCCTGAAAAAAATTTAGACGTTTCTAAGAAAATTTTGTTGAGGCAGGTTTTGTGGTAAAATGATTCGACCTCCTCATTAAATTTTCAATTTTTAGATTTTTTACATATTTTAACACATGTTGCTATGACTTTGAAACTGATTTATTCTGGAGTTATTGGCCAAAAGAAGTGCCCTGCCAAAAATTTAGACGTTTCTAAGAAAATTTTTTTGAGGCAAATTTTGTGGTAAAATGATGCGACCTCCTCATGAAATTTTAAATTTTTAACATATTTTAATACATGTTGCTGTGACATTGAAACTGATTTATTTTTGAGTTATTGGCCAAAAGAAGTGCTCTGCCAAAAATTTAGACGTTTCTAAGAAAATTTTTTTGAGGCAGGTTTTGTGGTAAAATGATGCGACCTCCTCATGAAATTTTAAATTTTTAATTTCTTGCATATTTTAACACATGTTGCTATGACTTTGAAACTGATTTATTTTGGAGTTATTGGCCAAAAGAAGTGCCCTACCAAAAATTTAGGCGTTTCTAAGAAATTTTTTTGGAGCAGATTTTGTGCCAAAATCTTGCGACTCGCTTACGTAATTTTCAATTTTTCAATATATCAATTTTTTCACATATTTTAACACATGTTGCTATGACTTTGAAACTGATTTATTTTGGATTTATTGGCAAAAGAAGTGCCCTGCCAAAAATTTAAACGTTTCTAAGAAAATTTTTTTGAGGCAGATTTTGTGGTAAAATGATGTGACCACCTTATGTAATTTTAAATTTTTAAATTTTTTACATATTTGAACACATGTTGCTATGACTTTGAAACTGATTTATTTTGGAGTTATTGGCCACAAGAAGTGCCCTGCCAAAAATTTAGGCGTTTGTAAGAAAATTTTTTGGAGGAAGACTTTGTGGCAAAATGATGCGGCCTCCTCATGAAATTTTTAATTTTCTTACAATTTTAACACATGTTGCTACAACTTTAGAACTGATTTATTTTGGACTTATTGGCCACAAGAAGTGCCCTGCCAAAAATTTAGACGTTTCTAAGAAATTTTTTTTTTGGCAGATTTTGTGGCAAAATTTTGCGACTCGCTTACGTAATTTTCAATTTTTCAATATATAATTTTTTTCACATATTTTAACACATGTTGCTATGACTTTGAAACTGATTTATTTTGGAGTTATTGGCCAAAAGAAGTGCCCTGCCAAAAATTTAGTCGTTTCTAAGAAAATTTTTTTGAGGCAGATTTTGTGGTCAAATGATGCGACCTCCTCATGAAATTTTAAATGTTTAATTTTTTTACATATTTTAACACATGTTGCTACAACTCTAAAACTGAATTAATTTGGAGTTATTGGCCAAAAGAAGTGCTCTGCCAAAAATTTAGACGTTTCTAAGAAAATTTTTTTGAAGCAGATTTTGTGGTAAAATGATGCGACTCGCTTACGTAATTTTCAATTTTTCATATATCTATTTTTTCACATATTTTAACACATGTTGCTATAACTTTGAAACTGATTTATTTTGGATTTATTGGCCAAAACAAGTGCCAAGCCAAAACTTTAGACGTTTCTAAGAAAATTTTTTTGAGGCAGATTTTGTGGTCAAATGATGCGACCTCCTCATGAAATTTTAAATTTTAAATTTTTTTACATATTTTAACACATGTTGCTACAACTTTAGA
This sequence comes from Linnaemya vulpina, assembly GCA_963675445.1. Taxonomy (NCBI): domain Eukaryota; kingdom Metazoa; phylum Arthropoda; class Insecta; order Diptera; family Tachinidae; genus Linnaemya; species Linnaemya vulpina. Next base: position 67,151,844 of record OY776276.1, on the reverse strand, counting down.
ACTGATTTATTTTGGAGTTATTGGCCAAAAGAAGTGCTCTGCCAAAAATTTAGACGTTTCTAAGAACATTTTTTTGAGGAAGACTTTGTGGAAAAATTGTGTGACCCCCTTATGTAATTTTAAATTTTTTACATATTTTAACACATGTTGCTATGACTTTGAAACTAATTTATTTTGGATTTGTTGGCCAAATTAAGTGCCCTGAAAAAAATTTAGACGTTTCTAAGAAAATTTTTTTGAGGCAAATTTTGTGGTAAAATGATGCGACCTCCTCATGAAATTTTAAATTTTTAACATATTTTAATACATGTTGCTGTGACATTGAAACTGATTTATTTTTGAGTTATTGGCCAAAAGAAGTGCTCTGCCAAAAATTTAGACGTTTCTAAGAAAATTTTTTTGAGGCAGGTTTTGTGGTAAAATGATGCGACCTCCTCATGAAATTTTAAATTTTTAATTTCTTGCATATTTTAACACATGTTGCTATGACTTTGAAACTGATTTATTTTGGAGTTATTGGCCAAAAGAAGTGCCCTACCAAAAATTTAGGCGTTTCTAAGAAATTTTTTTGGAGCAGATTTTGTGCCAAAATCTTGCGACTCGCTTACGTAATTTTCAATTTTTCAATATATCAATTTTTTCACATATTTTAACACATGTTGCTATGACTTTGAAACTGATTTATTTTGGATTTATTGGCAAAAGAAGTGCCCTGCCAAAAATTTAAACGTTTCTAAGAAAATTTTTTTGAGGCAGATTTTGTGGTAAAACGATGTGACCACCTTATGTAATTTTAAATTTTTAAATTTTTTACATATTTGAACACATGTTGCTATGACTTTGAAACTGATTTATTTTGGAGTTATTGGCCACAAGAAGTGCCCTGCCAAAAATTTAGGCGTTTGTAAGAAAATTTTTTGGAGGAAGACTTTGTGGCAAAATGATGCGGCCTCCTCATGAAATTTTTAATTTTCTTACAATTTTAACACATGTTGCTACAACTTTAAAACTGATTTATTTTGGACTTATTGGCCACAAGAAGTGCCCTGCCAAAAATTTAGACGTTTCTAAGAAATTTTTTTTTTGGCAGATTTTGTGGCAAAATTTTGCGACTCGCTTACGTAATTTTCAATTTTTCAATATATAATTTTTTTCACATATTTTAACACATGTTGCTATGACTTTGAAACTGATTTATTTTGGAGTTATTGGCCAAAAGAAGTGCCCTGCCAAAAATTTAGTCGTTTCTAAGAAAATTTTTTTGAGGCAGATTTTGTGGTCAAATGATGCGACCTCCTCATGAAATTTTAAATGTTTAATTTTTTTACATATTTTAACACATGTATCTACAACTCTAAAACTGAATTAATTTGGAGTTATTGGCCAAAAGAAGTGCTCTGCCAAAAATTTAGACGTTTCTAAGAAAATTTTTTTGAAGCAGATTTTGTGGTAAAATGATGCGACTCGCTTACGTAATTTTCAATTTTTCATATATCTATTTTTTCACATATTTTAACACATGTTGCTATAACTTTGAAACTGATTTATTTTGGATTTATTGGCCAAAACAAGTGCCAAGCCAAAACTTTAGACGTTTCTAAGAAAATTTTTTTGAGGCAGATTTTGTGGTCAAATGATGCGACCTCCTCATGAAATTTTAAATTTTAAATTTTTTTACATATTTTAACACATGTTGCTACAACTTTAGAACTGATTTATTTTGGAGTTATTGGCCAAAAGAAGTGCTCTGCCAAAAATTTAGACGTTTCTAAGAACATTTTTTTGAGGAAGACTTTGTGGAAAAATTGTGTGACCCCCTTATGTAATTTTAAATTTTTTACATATTTTAACACATGTTGCTATGACTTTGAAACTAATTTATTTTGGATTTGTTGGCCAAATTAAGTGCCCTGAAAAAAATTTAGACGTTTCTAAGAAAATTTTGTTGAGGCAGGTTTTGTGGTAAAATGATTCGACCTCCTCATTAAATTTTCAATTTTTAGATTTTTTACATATTTTAACACATGTTGCTATGACTTTGAAACTGATTTATTCTGGAGTTATTGGCCAAAAGAAGTGCCCTGCCAAAAATTTAGACGTTTCTAAGAAAATTTTTTTGAGGCAAATTTTGTGGTAAAATGATGCGACCTCCTCATGAAATTTTAAATTTTTAAATTTTTTGCATATTTTAACACATGTTGCTATGACTTTGAAACTGATTTATTTTGGAGTTATTGGTCAAAAGAAGTGCGCTGCCAAAAATATAGACGTTTCTAAGAAAATTTTTTTGAGACGGATTTTGTGGTAAAATGAAATGACCTCCTCATTAAATTTTCAATTTTAAAATTTTTTGCATATTTTAACACATGTTGCTATGACTTTGAAACGGATTTATTTCGGAGTTATCGGCCACAAGAAGTGCCTTGCAAAAAATTTAGACGTTTCTAAGAAATTTTTTTGGAGGCAGATTTTGTGGCAAAATTTTGCGACTCGCTTACGTAATTTTAAATTTTTCAACATATAAATTTTTTCACATATTTTAACACATGTTGCTATGACTTTGAAACTGATTTATTTTGGAGTTATTGGCCAAAAGAAGTGCCCTGCCAAAAATTTAGACGTTTCTAAGAAAATTTTTTTGAGGAAGACTTTGTGGCAAAACTATGTGACCCCCTTATGTAATTTTAAATTTTTTACATATTTTAACACATGTTGCTATGACTTTGAAACTGATTTATTTTGGAGTTATTGGCCAAAAGAAGTGCCCTGCCAAAAATTTAGACGTTTCTAAGAAAATTTTTTTGAGGCAGATTTTGTGGTAAAATGATGCGAACTCCTCATGAAATTTTTAATTTTTAAATTTTTTTCATATTTTAACACATGTTGCTATGACTTTGAAACTGATATATTATAGATTTATTGGCAAAAGAAGTGCCCTGCCAAAAATTTAAACGTTTCTAAGAAAATTTTTTTGAGGCAGATTTTGTGGTAAAATGATGTGACCCCCTTATGTAATTTTCAATTTTTTAAATTTTTTACATATTTTAACACATGTTGCTATGACTTTGAAACTGATTTATTTTGGACTTATTGGCAAAAAGAAGTGCTCTGCAAAAAATTTTGACGTTTCTAAGAAAATTTTTTTGAGGCAGATTTTGTGGTAAAATGATGCTACTCGCTTACGTAATTTTCAATTTTTCATAAAATTCAATTTTTTCACATATTTTAACACATGTTGCTATAACTTTGAAACTGATTTATTTTGGATTTATTGGCCAAAACAACTGCCCTGCCAAAACTTTAGACGTTTCTAAGAAAGTTTTTTTGAGGCAGACTTTGTGGTAAAATGATGTGACCTCCTCATGAAATTTTAAATTGTTAACATATTTTAATACATGTTGCTATGACATTGAAACTGATTTATTTTTGAGTTATTGGCCAAAAGAAGTGCCCTGCCAAAAATTTAGACGTTTCTAAGAAAATTTTTTTGAGGCAGATTTTGTGGTCAAATGATGCGACTTCCTCATGAAATTTTAAATTTTTAACATATTTTAATACATGTTGCTGTGACATTGAAACTGATTTATTTTTGAGTTATTGGCCAAAAGAAGTGCTCTGCCAAAAATTTAGACGTTTCTAAGAACATTTTTTGAGGCAGGTTTTGTGGTAAAATGATGCGACCTCCTCATGAAATTTAAAATTTTTAATTTTTCGCATATTTTAACACATGTTGCTATGACTTTGAAACTGATTTATTTTGGAGTTATTGGCCAAAAGAAGTGCCCTACCAAAAATTTAGGCGTTTCTAAGAAATTTTTTTTGGAGCAGATTTTGTGCCAAAATCTTGCGACTCGCTTACGTAATTTTCAATTTTTTCACATATTTTAACACATGTTGCTATGACTTTGAAACTGATTTATTTTGGATTTATTGGCAAAAGAAGTGCCCTGCCAAAAATTTAAACGTTTCTAAGAAAATTTTTTTGAGGCAGATTTTGTGGTAAAATGATGTGACCCCCTTATGTAATTTTAAATTTTTAAATTTTTTACATATTTGAACACATGTTGCTATGGCTTTGAAACTGATTTATTTTGGAGTTATTGGCCACAAGAAGTGCCCTGCCAAAAATTTAGGCGTTTGTAAGAAAATTTTTTGGTGGAAGACTTTGTGGCAAAATGATGCGGCCTCCTCATGAAATTTTTAATTTTCTTACAATTTTAACACATGTTGCTACAACTTTAAAACTGATTTATTTTGGACTTATTGGCCACAAGAAGTGCCCTGCCAAAAATTTAGACGTTTCTAAGAAATTTTTTTTGAGGCAGATTTTGTGGCAAAATTTTGCGACTCGCTTACGTAATTTTCAATTTTTCAATATATTAATTTTTTCACATATTTTAACACATGTTGCTATGACTTTGAAACTGATTTATTTTGGAGTTATTGGCCAAAAGAAGTGCCGTGCCAAAAATTTAGACGTTTCTAAGAAAATTTTTTTTAGGCATATTTTGTGGTAAAATGATGCGACCTCCTCATGAAATTTTAAATTTTTAAATTTTTTACATATTTTAACACATGTTACTATGACTTTGAAACTGATTTATTTTGGAGTTATTGGCCAAAAGAAGTGCCCTGCCAAAAATTTAGACGTTTCTAAGAAAATTTTTTTGAGGCAGATTTTGTGGTCAAATGATGCGACCTCCTCATGAAATTTTAAATGTTTAATTTTTTTTACATATTTTAACACATGTTGCTACAACTCTAAAACTGAATTAATTTGGAGTTATTGACCAAAAGAAGTGCTCTGCCAAAAATTTAGACATTTCTAAGAACATTTTTTTGAGGCAGGTTTTGTGGTAAAATGATGCGAACTCCTAATGAAATTTTAAATTTTTAATTTTTTGCATATTTTAACACATGTTGCTATGACTTTGAAACTGATTTATTTTGGAGTTATTGGCCAAAAGAAGTGCCCTGCTAAAAACTTAGACGTTTCTAAGAAAATTTTTTTGAGGCGGATTTTGTGGTAAAATGAATCGACCTCCACATTAAATTTTCAATTTTAAAATTTTTTACATATTTTAACACATGTTGCTATGACTTAGAAACTGATTTATTTCGGAGTTATTGGCTAAAAAAAGTGTCCTGCCAAAAATTTAGACTTTTCTAAGAAATTTTTTTTGAAGCAGATTTTGTGGCAAAATTTTGCGATTCGCTTACGTAATTTTCAATTTTTCAATATATCAATTTTGTCACATATTTTAACACACGTTGCTATGACTTGAAACTGATTTATTTTGGATTTATTGGCAAAAGAAGTGCCCTGCCAAAATTTTAAACCTTTCTAAGAAAATTTTTTTGAGGCAGATTTTGTGGTAAAATGAATCGACCTCCTCATGAAATTTTCAATTTTAAATTTTTTACATATTTTAACACATGTTGCTATGACTTTGAAACTGATTTATTTTGGAGTTATTGGCCAAAAGAAGTGCCCTGCCAAAAATTTAGACGTTTCTAAGTAAATTTTTTTGAGGCAGATTTTGTGGTAAAAATATGCGACCTCCTCATGAAATTTTTAACTTTTTAAATTTTTTACATATTTTAACACATGTTGCCATGACTTTGAAACTGATTTATTTTGGAGTTATTGGCAAAAAGAAGTGCTCTGCAAAAAATTTTGACGTTTCTAAGAAAATTTTTTTGAGGCAGATTTTGTGGTAAAATGATGCTACTCGCTTACGTAATTTTCAATTTTTCATATATCAATTTTTTCACATATTTTAACACATGTTGCTATAACTTTGAAACTGATTTATTTTGGATTTATTGGCCAAAACAACTGCCCTGCCAAAACTTTAGACGTTTCTAAGAAAGCTTTTTTGAGGCAGACTTTGTGGTAAAATGATGTGACCTCCTCCTGAAATTTTAAATTGTTAACATATTTTAATACATGTTGCTATGACATTGAAACTAATTTATTTTTGAGTTATTGGCCAAAAGAAGTGCCCTGCCAAAAATTTAGACGTTTCTAAGAAAATTTTTTTGAGGCAGATTTTGTGGTCAAATGATGCGACCTCCTCATGAAATTTTAAATTTTTAACATATTTTAATACATGTTGCTGTGACATTGAAACTGATTTATTTTTGAGTTATTGGCCAAAAGAAGTGCTCTGCCAAAAATTTAGACGTTTCTAAGAAAATCTTTTTGAGGCAGGTTTTGTGGTAAAATGATGCGACCTCCTCATGAAATTTTAAATTTTTAATTTCTTGCATATTTTAACACATGTTGCTATGACTTTGAAACTTATTTATTTTGGAGTTATTGGCTAAAAGAAGTGCCCTACCAAAAATTTAGGCGTTTCTAAGAAATTTTTTTTGGAGCAGATTTTGTGCCAAAATCTTGCGACTCGCTTACGTAATTTTCAATTTTTCAATATATCAATTTTTTCACATATTTTAACACATGTTGCTATGACTTTGAAACTGATTTATTTTGGATTTATTGGCAAAAGAAGTGCCCTGCCAAAAATTTAAACGCTTCTAAGAAAATTTTTTTGAGGCAGATTTTGTGGTAAAATGATGTGACCCCCTTATGTAATATTAAATTTTTAAATTTTTTACATATTTGAACACATGTTGCTATGACTTTGAAACTGATTTATTTTGGAGTTATTGGCCACAAGAAGTGCCCTGCCAAAAATTTAGGCGTTTGTAAGAAAATTTTTTGGAGGAAGACTTTGTGGCAAAATGATGCGGCCTCCTCATGAAATTTTTAATTTTCTTACAATTTTAACACATGTTGCTACAACTTTAAAACTGATTTATTTTGGACTTATTGGCCACAAGAAGTGCCCTGCCAAAAATTTAGACGTTTCTAAGAAATTTTTTTTTGGGGCAGATTTTGTGGCAAAATTTTGCGACTCGCTTACGTAATTTTCAATTTTTCAATATATAAATTTTTTCACATATTTTAACACATGTTGCTATGACTTTGAAACTGATTTATTTTGGAGTTATTGGCCAAAAGAAGTGCCCTGCCAAAAATTTAGACGTTTCTAAGAAAATTTTTTTTAGGCATATTTTGTGGTAAAATGATGCGACCTCCTCATGAAATTTTAAATTTTTCAATTTTTTACATATTTTAACACATGTTACTATGACTTTGAAACTGATTTATTTTGGAGTTATTGGCCAAAAGAAGTGCCCTGCCAAAAATTTAGACGTTTCTAAGAAAATTTTTTTGAGGCAGATTTTGTGGTCAAATGATGCGACCTCCTCATGAAATTTTAAATGTTTAATTTTTTTACATATTTTAACACATGTTGCTACAACTCTAAAACTGAATTAATTTGGAGTTATTGACCAAAAGAAGTGCTCTGCCAAAAATTTAGACATTTCTAAGAACATTTTTTTGAGGCAGGTTTTGTGGTAAAATGATGCGAACTCCTAATGAAATTTTTTTAAATTTTAAAATTTTTTGCATATTTTAACACATGTTGCTATGACTTTGAAACTGATTTATTTTGGAGTTATTGGCCAAAAGAAGTGGCCTGCTAAAAATTTAGACGTTTCTAAGAAAATTTTTTTGAGGCGGATTTTGTGGTAAAATGAATCGACCTCCTCATTAAATTTTCAATTTTAAAATTTTTTACATATATTAACACATGTTGCTATGACTTAGAAACTGATTTATTTCGGAGTTATTGGCTAAAAAAAGTGTCCTGCCAAAAATTTAGACTTTTCTAAGAAATTTTTTTTGAGGCAGATTTTGTGGCAAAATTTTGCGATTCGCTTACGTAATTTTAAATTTTTCAATATATCAATTTTTTCACATATTTTAACACATGTTGCTATGACTTTGAAACTGATTTATTTTGGAGTTATTGGCTAAAAAAAGTGCCCTGCCAAAAATTTAGACGTTTCTAAGAAAATTTTTTTGAGGCAGATTTTGTGGTAAAAATGTGCGACCTCCTCATGAAATTTTTAATTTTTAAATTTTTTACATATTTTAACACATGTTGCTATGACTTAGAAACTGATTTATTTCGGAGTTATTGGCTAAAAAAAGTGCCCTGCCAAAAATTTAGACGTTTCTAAGAAAATTTTTTTGAGGCAGATTTTGTGGTAAAAATGTGCGACCTCCTCATGAAATTTTTAATTTTTAAATTTTTTACATATTTTAACACATGTTGCTATGCCTTTGAAACTGATATATTTTGGATTTATTGGCAAAAGAAGTGCTCTGCCAATAATTTAAACGTTTCTAAGAAAAATTTTTTGAGGCAGATTTTGTGGTAAAATGATGTGACCCCCTTATGTAATTTTAAATTTTAAAATTTTTTACATATTTTAACACATGTTGCTATGACTTTAAAACTGATTTATTTTGGATTTATTGGCAAAAGAAGTGCCCTGCCAAAAATTTTGACGTTTGTAAGAAAATTTTTTGGAGGAAGACTTTGTGGCAAAATGATGCGACCTCCTCATGAAATTTTTAATTTTCTTACAAATTTTAACACATGTTGCTACAACTTTAAAACTGATTTATTTTGGAGTTATTGGCCACAAGAAGTGTCCTGCCAAAAATTTAGACGCTTCTAAGAAATTTTTTTTGAGGCAGATTTTGTGGCAAAATTTTGCGACTCGCTTACGTAATTTTAAATTTTTCAATATATCAATTTTTTCACATATTTTAACACATGTTGCTATGACTTTGAAACTGATTTATTTTGGAGTAATTGGCCAAAAGAAGTGCCCTGGCAAAAATTTAGACGTTTCTAAGAAAATTTTTTTGAGGCATATTTTGTGGTAAAATGATGCGACCTCCTCATGAAATTTTAAATTTTTCAATTTTTTACATATATTAACACATGTTGCTATGACTTTGAAACTGATTTATTTTAGAGTTATTGGCCAAAAGAAGTGTCCTGCCAAAAATTTAGACGTTTCTAAGAAAATTTTTTTGAGGAAGACTTTGTGGCAAAATGATGTGACCCCCTTATGTAATTTTTAATTTTTTACATATTTTAACACATGTTGCTATGACTTTGAAACTAATTTATTTTGGAGTTATTGGCCAAAAGAAGTGCCCTGCCAAAAATTTAGACGTTTCTAAGAAAATTTTTTTGAGGCAGATTTTGTGGTCAAATGATGCGACCTCCTCATGAAATTTTAAATATTTAAATTTTTTGCATATTTTAACACATGTTGCTATGACTTTGAAACTGATTTATTTTGGAGTTATTGGTCAAAAGAAGTGCGCTGCCAAAAATATAGACGTTTCTAAGAAAATTTTTTTGAGGCGGATTTTGTGGTAAAATGAATCGACCTCCTCATTAAATTTTCAATTTTAAAATTTTTTACATATTTTAACACATGTTGCTATGACTTAGAAACTGATTTATTTCGGAGTTATTGGCTAAAAAAAGTGTCCTGCCAAAAATTTAGACTTTTCTAAGAAATTTTTTTTGAGGCAGATTTTGTGGCAAAATTTTGCGATTCACTTACGTAATTTTCAATTTTTCAATATATCAATTTTGTCACATATTTTAACACACGTTGCTATGACTTAAAACTGATTTATTTTGGATTTATTGGCAAAAGAAGAGCCCTGCCAAAAATTTAAACCTTTCTAAGAAAATTTTTTGAGGCAGATTTTGTGGTAAAATGAATCGACCTCCTCATGAAATTTTCAACTTTAAATTTTTTACATATTTTAACACATGTTGCTATGACTTTGAAACTGATTTATTTTGGAGTTATTGGCCAAAAGAAGTGCCCTGCCAAAAATTTAGACGTTTCTAAGAAAATTTTTTTGAGGCAGATTTTGTGGTAAAAATACGCGACCTCCTCATGAAATTTTTAATTTTTAAATTTTTTACATATTTTAACACATGTTGCTATGCCTTTGAAACTGATATATTTTGGATTTATTGGAAAAAGAAGTGCCCTGCCAATAATTTAAACGTTTCTAAGAAAAATTTTTTGAGGCAGATTTTGTGGTAAAATGATGTGACCCCCTTATGTAATTTTAAATTTTTTACATATTTTAACACATGTTGCTATGACTTTGAAACTAATTTATTTTGGAGTTATTGGCCAAAAGAAGTGCCCTGCCAAAAATTTAGACGTTTCTAAGAAAATTTTTTTGAGGCAGATTTTGTGGTCAAATGATGCGACCTCCTCATGAAATTTTAAATTTTAAATTTTTTTACATATTTTAACACATGCTGCTACAACTTTAGAACTGATTTATTTTGGAGTTATTGGCCAAAAGAAGTGCTCTGCCAAAAATTTAGGCGTTTCTAAGAACATTTTTTTGAGGAAGACTTTGTGGAAAAATTGTGTGACCCCCTTATGTAATTTTAAATTTTTTACATATTTTAACACATGTTGCTATGACTTTGAAACTGATTTATTTTGGATTTATTGGCCAAATTAAGTGCCCTGAAAAAAATTTAGACGTTTCTAAGAAAATTTTTTTGAGGCAGGTTTTGTGGTAAAATGATGCGACCTCCTCATTAAATTTTAAATTTTTAGATTTTTTACATATTTTAACACATGTTGCTATGACTTTGAAACTGATTTATTCTGGAGTTATTGGCCAAAAGAAGTACCCTGCCAAAAATTTAGACGTTTCTAAGAAAATTTTTTTGAGGCAGATTTTGTGGTAAAATGATGCGACCTCCTCATGAAATTTTAAATTTTTAAATTTTTTGCATATTTTAACACATGTTGCTATGACTTTGAAACTGATTTATTTTGGAGTTATTGGTCAAAAGAAGTGCGCTGCCAAAAATATAGACGTTTCTAAGAAAATTTTTTTGAGGCGGATTTTGTGGTAAAATGAAATGACCTCCTCATTAAATTTTCAATTTTAAAATTTTTTGCATATTTTAACACATGCTGCTATGACTTTAAAACGGATTTATTTCGGAGTTATCGGCCACAAGAAGTGCCCTGCCAAAAATTTAGACGTTTCTACGAAATCTTTTTTGAGGCAGATTTTGTAGTAAAATGATGTGACCCCCTTATGTAATTTTAAATTTTTAAATTTTTTACATATTTGAACACATGTTGCTATGACTTTGAAACTGATTTATTTTGGAGGTATTGGCCACAAGAAGTGCCCTGCCAAAAATTTAGGCGTTTGTAAGAAACTTTTTTGGAGGAAGACTTTGTGGCAAAATGATGCGGCCTCCTCATGAAATTTTTAATTTTCTTACAATTTTAACACATGTTGCTACAACTTTAAAACTGATTTATTTTGGACTTATTGGCCACAAGAAGTGCCCTGCCAAAAATTTAGACGTATCTAAGAAATTTTTTTTGAGGCAGATTTTGTGGCAAAATTTTGCGACTCGCTTACGTAATTTTCAATTTTTCTATATATCAATTTTTTCACATATTTTAACACATGTTGCTATGACTTTGAAACTGATTTATTTTGGAGTTATTGGCCAAAAGAAGTGCCCTGCCAAAAATTTAGACGTTTCTAAGAAAATTTTTTTTAGGCATATTTTGTGGTAAAATGATGCGACCTCCTCATGTAATTTTAAATTTTTAAATTTTTTACATATTTGAACACATGTTGCTATGACTTTGAAACTGATTTATTTTGGAGGTATTGGCCACAAGAAGTGCCCTGCCAAAAATTTAGGCGTTTGTAAGAAACTTTTTTGGAGGAAGACTTTGTGGCAAAATGATGCGGCCTCCTCATGAAATTTTTAATTTTCTTACAATTTTAACACATGTTGCTACAACTTTAAAACTGATTTATTTTGGACTTATTGGCCACAAGAAGTGCCCTGCCAAAAATTTAGACGTATCTAAGAAATTTTTTTTGAGGCAGATTTTGTGGCAAAATTTTGCGACTCGCTTACGTAATTTTAAATTTTTCAATATATCAATTTTTTCACATATTTTAACACATGTTGCTATGACTTTGAAACTGATTTATTTTGGAGTTATTGGCCAAAAGAAGTGCCCTGCCAAAAATTTAGACGTTTCTAAGAAAATTTTTTTGAGGCGGATTTTGTGGTAAAATGAATCGACCTCCTCATTAAATTTTCAATTTTAAAATTTTTTACATATTTTAACACATGTTGCTATGACTTTGAAACTGATTTATTTTGGATTTATTGGCAAAAGAAGAGCCCTGCCAAAAATTTAAACCTTTCTAAGAAAATTTTTTGAGGCAGATTTTGTGGGAAAATGAATCGACCTCCTCATGAAATTTTCAACTTTAAATTTTTTACATATTTTAACACATGTTGCTATGACTTTGAAACTGATTTATTTTGGAGTTATTGGCCAAAAGAAGTGCCCTGCCAAAAATTTAGACGTTTCTAAGAAAATTTTTTTGAGGCAGATTTTGTGGTAAAAATACGCGACCTCCTCATGAAATTTTTAATTTTTAAATTTTTTACATATTTTAACACATGTTGCTATGCCTTTGAAACTGATATATTTTGGATTTATTGGCAAAAGAAGTGCCCTGCCAATAATTTAAACGTTTCTAAGAAAAATTTTTTGAGGCAGATTTTGTGGTAAAATGATGTGACCCCCTTATGTAATTTTAAATTTTTTACATATTTTAACACATGTTGCTATGACTTTGAAACTAATTTATTTTGGAGTTATTGGCCAAAAGAAGTGCCCTGCCAAAAATTTAGACGTTTCTAAGAAAATTTTTTTGAGGCAGATTTTGTGGTCAAATGATGCGACCTCCTCATGAAATTTTAAATTTTAAATTTTTTTACATATTTTAACACATGCTGCTACAACTTTAGAACTGATTTATTTTGGAGTTATTGGCCAAAAGAAGTGCTCTGCCAAAAATTTAGGCGTTTCTAAGAACATTTTTTTGAGGAAGACTTTGTGGAAAAATTGTGTGACCCCCTTATGTAATTTTAAATTTTTTACATATTTTAACACATGTTGCTATGACTTTGAAACTGATTTATTTTGGATTTATTGGCCAAATTAAGTGCCCTGAAAAAAATTTAGACGTTTCTAAGAAAATTTTTTTGAGGCAGGTTTTGTGGTAAAATGATGCGACCTCCTCATTAAATTTTAAATTTTTAGATTTTTTACATATTTTAACACATGTTGCTATGACTTTGAAACTGATTTATTCTGGAGTTATTGGCCAAAAGAAGTACCCTGCCAAAAATTTAGACGTTTCTAAGAAAATTTTTTTGAGGCAGATTTTGTGGTAAAATGATGCGACCTCCTCATGAAATTTTAAATTTTTAAATTTTTTGCATATTTTAACACATGTTGCTATGACTTTGAAACTGATTTATTTTGGAGTTATTGGTCAAAAGAAGTGCGCTGCCAAAAATATAGACGTTTCTAAGAAAATTTTTTTGAGGCGGATTTTGTGGTAAAATGAAATGACCTCCTCATTAAATTTTCAATTTTAAAATTTTTTGCATATTTTAACACATGCTGCTATGACTTTAAAACGGATTTATTTCGGAGTTATCGGCCACAAGAAGTGCCCTGCCAAAAATTTAGACGTTTCTACGAAATCTTTTTTGAGGCAGATTTTGTAGTAAAATGATGTGACCCCCTTATGTAATTTTAAATTTTTAAATTTTTTACATATTTGAACACATGTTGCTATGACTTTGAAACTGATTTATTTTGGAGGTATTGGCCACAAGAAGTGCCCTGCCAAAAATTTAGGCGTTTGTAAGAAACTTTTTTGGAGGAAGACTTTGTGGCAAAATGATGCGGCCTCCTCATGAAATTTTTAATTTTCTTACAATTTTAACACATGTTGCTACAACTTTAAAACTGATTTATTTTGGACTTATTGGCCACAAGAAGTGCCCTGCCAAAAATTTAGACGTATCTAAGAAATTTTTTTTGAGGCAGATTTTGTGGCAAAATTTTGCGACTCGCTTACGTAATTTTCAATTTTTCAATATATCAATTTTTTCACATATTTTAACACATGTTGCTATGACTTTGAAACTGATTTATTTTGGAGTTATTGGCCAAAAGAAGTGCCCTGCCAAAAATTTAGACGTTTCTAAGAAAATTTTTTTTAGGCATATTTTGTGGTAAAATGATGCGACCTCCTCATGTAATTTTAAATTTTTAAATTTTTTACATATTTGAACACATGTTGCTATGACTTTGAAACTGATTTATTTTGGAGGTATTGGCCACAAGAAGTGCCCTGCCAAAAATTTAGGCGTTTGTAAGAAACTTTTTTGGAGGAAGACTTTGTGGCAAAATGATGCGGCCTCCTCATGAAATTTTTAATTTTCTTACAATTTTAACACATGTTGCTACAACTTTAAAACTGATTTATTTTGGACTTATTGGCCACAAGAAGTGCCCTGCCAAAAATTTAGACGTATCTAAGAAATTTTTTTTGAGGCAGATTTTGTGGCAAAATTTTGCGACTCGCTTACGTAATTTTCAATTTTTCAATATATCAATTTTTTCACATATTTTAACACATGTTGCTATGACTTTGAAACTGATTTATTTTGGAGTTATTGGCCAAAAGAAGTGCCCTGCCAAAAATTTAGACGTTTCTAAGAAAATTTTTTTTAGGCATATTTTGTGGTAAAATGATGCGACCTCCTCATGAAATTTTAAATTTTTCAATTTTTTACATATTTTAACACATGTTACTATGACTTTGAAACTGATTTATTTTGGAGTTATTGGCCAAAAGAAGTGCCCTGCCAAAAATTTAGACGTTTCTAAGAAAATTTTTTTGAGGCAGATTTTGTGGTCAAATGATGCGACCTCCTCATGAAATTTTCAATTTTAAAATTTTTTGCATATTTTAACACATGTTGCTACAACTCTAAAACTGAATTAATTTGGAGTTATTGACCAAAAGAAGTGCTCTGCCAAAAATTTAGACATTTCTAAGAACATTTTTTTGAGGCGGATTTTGTGATAAAATGATGCGAACTCCTAATGAAATTTTAAATTTTTAAATTTTTTGCATATTTTAACACATGTTGCTATGACTTAGAAACTGATTTATTTTGGATTTATTGGCAAAAGAAGTGCCCTGCCAAAAATTTAAACCTTTCTAAGAAAATTTTTCTGAGGCAGATTTTGTGGTAAAATGAATCGACCTCCTCATGAAATTTTCAATTTTAAATTTTTTACATATTTTAACACATGTTGCTATGACTTTGAAACTGATTTATTTTGGAGTTATTGGCCAAAAGAAGTGCCCTGCCAAAAACTTAGACGTTTCTAAGAAAATTTTTTTGAGGCAGATTTTGTGGTAAAAATATGCGACATCCTCATGAAATTTTAAATTTTTAAATTTTTTACATATTTTAACACATGTTGCTATGCCTTTGAAACTGATATATTTTGGATTTATTGGCAAAAGAAGTGTCCTGCCAATAATTTAAACGTTTCTAAGAAAAATTTTTTGAGGCAGATTTTGTGTTAAAATGATGTGACCCCCTTGTGTAATTTTAAATTTTTAAATTTTTTACATATTTTAACACATGTTGCTATGACTTTGAAACTGATTTATTTTGGAGTAATTGGCCAAAAGAAGTGCCCTGCCAAAAATTTAGACGCTTCTAAGAAAATTTTTTTGAGGCATATTTTGTGGTAAAATGATGCGACCTCCTCATGAAATTTTAAATTTTTCAATTTTTTACATA
The DNA here is from genome assembly GCA_963675445.1 of Linnaemya vulpina. Lineage (NCBI taxonomy): Eukaryota > Metazoa > Arthropoda > Insecta > Diptera > Tachinidae > Linnaemya > Linnaemya vulpina. The sequence continues at coordinate 67,136,182 of OY776276.1, read as the reverse complement.
TTTTAACACATGTTGCTATGACTTTGAAACTGATTTATTTTGGAGTTATTGGCCAAAAGAAGTGTCCTGCCAAAAATTTAGACGTTTCTAAGAAAATTTTTTTGAGGAAGACTTTGTGGCAAAATGATGTGACCCCCTTATGTAATTTTAAATTTTTTACATATTTTAACACATGTTGCTATGACTTTGAAACTAATTTATTTTGGAGTTATTGGCCAAAAGAAGTGCCCTGCCAAAAATTTAGACGTTTCTAAGAAAATTTTTTTGAGGCAGATTTTGTGGTCAAATGATGCGACCTCCTCATGAAATTTTAAATTTTAAATTTTTTTACATATTTTAACACATGTTGCTACAACTTTAGAACTGATTTATTTTGGAGTTATTGGCCAAAAGAAGTGCTCTGCCAAAAATTTAGACGTTTCTAAGAACATTTTTTTGAGGAAGACTTTGTGGAAAAATTGTGTAACCCCCTTATGTAATTTTAAATTTTTTACATATTTTAACACATGTTGCTATGACTTTGAAACTGATTTATTTTGGATTTATTGGCCAAATTAAGTGCCCTGAAAAAAATTTAGACGTTTCTAAGAAAATTTTTTTGAGGCAGGTTTTGTGGTAAAATGATGCGACCTCCTCATTAAATTTTCAATTTTTAGATTTTTTACATATTTTAACACATGTTGCTATGACTTTGAAACTGATTTATTCTGGAGTTATTGGCCAAAAGAAGTGCCCTGCCAAAAATTTAGACGTTTCTAAGAAAATTTTTTTGAGGCAGATTTTATGGTAAAATGATGCGACCTCCTCATGAAATTTTAAATTTTTAAATTTTTTGCATATTTTAACACATATTGCTATGACTTTGAAACTGATTTATTTTGGAGTTATTGGTCAAAAGAAGTGCGCTGCCAAAAATATAGACGTTTCTAAGAAAATTTTTTTGAGGCGGATTTTGTGGTAAAATGAAATGACCTCCTCATTAAGTTTTCAATTTTAAAATTTTTTGCATATTTTAACACATGCTGCTATGACTTTAAAACGGATTTATTTCGGAGTTATCGGCCACAAGAAGTGCCCTGCCAAAAATTTAGACGTTTCTAAGAACATTTTTTTGAGGAAGACTTTGTGGAAAAATTGTGTGACCCCCTTATGTAATTTTAAATTTTTTACATATTTTAACACATGTTGCTATGACTTTGAAACTGATTTATTTTGGAGTTATTGGCCACAAGAAGTGCCCTGCCAAAAATTTAGGCGTTTGTAAGAAAATTTTTTGGAGGAAGACTTTGTGGCAAAATGATGCGGCCTCCTCATGAAATTTTTAATTTTCTTACAATTTTAACACATGTTGCTACAACTTTAAAACTGATTTATTTTGGACTTATTGGCCACAAGAAGTGCCCTGCCAAAAATTTAGACGTATCTAAGAAATTTTTTTTGAGGCAGATTTTGTGGCAAAATTTTGCGACTCGCTTACGTAATTTTAAATTTTTCAATATATCAATTTTTTCACATATTTTAACACATGTTGCTATGACTTTGAAACTGATTTATTTTGGAGTTATTGGCCAAAAGAAGTGCCCTGCCAAAAATTTAGACGTTTCTAAGAAAATTTTTTTTAGGCATATTTTGTGGTAAAATGATGCGACCTCCTCATGAAATTTTAAATTTTTCAATTTTTTACATATTTTAACACATGTTACTATGACTTTGAAACTGATTTATTTTGGAGTTATTGGCCAAAAGAAGTGCCCTGCCAAAAATTTAGACGTTTTTAAGAAAATTTTTTTGAGGCAGATTTTGTGGTCAAATGATGCGACATTCTCATGAAATTTTAAATGTTTAATTTTTTTACATATTTTAACACATGTTGCTACAACTCTAAAACTGAATTAATTTGGAGTTATTGACCAAAAGAAGTGCTCTGCCAAAAATTTAGACATTTCTAAGAACATTTTTTTGAGGCAGGTTTTGTGGTAAAATGATGCGAACTCCTAATGAAATTTTAAATTTTTAAATTTTTTGCATATTTTAACACATGTTGCTATGACTTTGAAACTGATTTATTTTGGAGTTATTGGCCAAAAGAAGTGCCCTGCTAAAAATTTAGACGTTTCTAAGAAAATTTTTTTGAGGCGGATTTTGTGGTAAAATTAATCGACCTCCTCATTAAATTTTCAATTTTAAAATTTTTTACATATTTTAACACATGTTGCTATGACTTTGAAACTGATTTATTTCGGAGTTATTGGCTAAAAAAAGTGTCCTGCCAAAAATTTACTTTTCTAAGAAATTTTTTTGAGGCAGATTTTGTGGTAAAATGAATCGACCTCCTCAAGAGATTTTCAATTTTAAATTTTTTACATATTTTAACACATGTTGCTATGACTTTGAAACTGATTTATTTTGGATTTATTGGCAAAAGAAGTGCCCTGCCAAAAATTTAGACGTTTGTAAGAAAATTTTTTGGAGGAAGACTTTGTGGCAAAATGATGCGACCTCCTCATGAAATTTTTAATTTTCTTACAAATTTTAACACATGTTGCTACAACTTTAAAACTGATTTATTTTGGAGTTATTAGCCACAAGAAGTGCCCTGCCAAAAATTTAGACGTTTCTAAGAAATTTTTTTTGAGGCAGATTTTGTGGCAAAATTTTGCGACTCGCTTACGTAATTTTCAATTTTTCAATATATAAATTGTTTCACATATTTTAACACATGTTGCTACAACTTTAAAACTGATTTATTTTGGAGTTATTGGCCACAAGAAGTGTCCTGCCAAAAATTTAGACGCTTCTAAGAAATTTTTTTTGAGGCAGATTTTGTGGCAAAATCTTGCGACTCGCTTACGTAATTTTAAATTTTTCAATATATCAATTTTTTCACATATTTTAACACATGTTGCTATGACTTTGAAACTGATTTATTTTGGAGTAATTGGCCAAAAGAAGTGCCCTGCCAAAAATTTAGACGTTTCTAAGAAAATTTTTTTGAGGCATATTTTGTGGTAAAATGATGCGACCTCCTCATGAAATTTTAAATTTTTCAATTTTTTACATATTTTAACACATGTTGCTATGACTTTGAAACTGATTTATTTTGGAGTTATTGGCCAAAAGAAGTGTCCTGCCAAAAATTTAGACGTTTCTAAGAAAATTTTTTTGAGGAAGACTTTGTGGCAAAATGATGTGACCCCCTTATGTAATTTTAAATTTTTTACATATTTTAACACATGTTGCTATGACTTTGAAACCAATTTATTTTGGAGTTATTGGCCAAAAGAAGTGCCCTGCCAAAAATTTAGACGTTTCTAAGAAAATTTTTTTGAGGCAGATTTTGTGGTCAAATGATGCGACCTCCTCATGAAATTTTAAATTTTAAATTTTTTTACATATTTTAACACATGTTGCTACAACTTTAGAACTGATTTATTTTGGAGTTCTTGGCCAAAAGAAGTGCTCTGCCAAAAATTTCGACGTTTCTAAGAACATTTTTTTGGGGAAGACTTTGTGGAAAAATTGTGTGACCCCCTTATGTAATTTTAAATTTTTTACATATTTTAACACATGTTGCTATGACTTTGAAACTGATTTATTTTGGATTTATTGGCCAAATTAAGTGCCCTGAAAAAAATTTAGACGTTTCTAAGAAAATTTTTTTGAGGCAGGTTTTGTGGTAAAATGATGCGACCTCCTCATTAAATTTTCAATTTTTAGATTTTTTACATATTTTAACACATGTTGCTATGACTTTGAAACTGATTTATTCTGGAGTTATTGGCCAAAAAAAGTGCCCTGCCAAAAATTTAGACGTTTCTAAGAAAATTTTTTTGAGGCAGATTTTGTGGTAAAATGATGCGACCTCCTCATGAAATTTTAAATTTTTCAATTTTTTACATATTTTAACACATGTTGCTATGACTTTGAAACTGATTTATTTTGGAGTTATTGGCCAAAAGAAGTGCCCTGCCAAAAATGTAGACGTTTCTAAGAAAATTTTTTTGAGGAAGACTTTGTGGCAAAATTATGTGACCCCCTTATGTAATGTTAAATTTTTTACATATTTTAACACATGTTGCTATGACTTTGAAACTGATTTATTTTGGAGTTATTGGCCAAAAGAAGTGCCCTGCCAAAAATTTAGACGTTTCTAAGAAAATTTTTTTGAGGCAGATTTTGTGGTAAAATGACGCGACCTCCTCATGAAATTTTTAATTTTTAAATTTTTTGCATATTTTTACACATGTTGCTATGACTTCGAAACTGATATATTATGGATTTATTGGCAAAAGAAATGCCCTGCCAAAAATTTAAACGTTTCTAAGAAAATTTTTTTAAGGCAGATTTTGTGGTAAAATGATGTGACCCCCTTATGTAATTTTCAATTTTTTAAATTTTTTACATATTTTAACACATGTTGCTATGACTTTGAAACTGATTTATTTTGGAGTTATTGGCAAAAAGAAGTGCTCTGCAAAAAATTTTGACGTTTCTAAGAAAATTTTTTTGAGGCAGATTTTGTGGTAAAATGGTGCTACTCGCTTACGTAATTTTCAATTTTTCATATATCAATTTTTTCACATATTTTAACACATGTTGCTATAACTTTGAAACTGATTTATTTTGGATTTATTGGCCAAAACAACTGCCCTGGCAAAACTTTAGACGTTTCTAAGAAAGTTTTTTTGAGGCAGACTTTTTGGTAAAATGATGTGACCTCCTCATGAAATTTTGAATTGTTAACATATTTTAATACATGTTGCTATGACATTGAAACTGATTTATTTTTGAGTTATTGGCCAAAAGAAGTGCCCTGCCAAAAATTTTGACGTTTCTAAGAAAATTTTTTTGAGGCAGATTTTGTGGTCAAATGATGCGACCTCCTCATGAAATTTTAAATTTTTAACATATTTTAATACATGTTGCTGTGACATTGAAACTGATTTATTTTTGAGTTATTGGCCAAAAGAAGTGCTCTGCCAAAAATTTAGACGTTTCTAAGAACATTTTTTTGAGGCAGGTTTTGTGGTAAAATGATGCGACCCCCTTGTGTAATTTTAAATTTTTAAATTTTTTACATATGTTAACACATGTTGCTATGACTTTGAAACTGATTTATTTTGGATTTATTGGCAAAAGAAGTGCCCTGCCAAAAATTTAGACGTTTGTAAGAAAATTTTTTGGAGGAAGACTTTGTGGCAAAATGATGCGACCTCCTCATGAAATTTTTAATTTTCTTACAAATTTTAACACATGTTGCTACAACTTTAAAACTGATTTATTTTGGAGTTATTGGCCACAAGAAGTGCCCTGCCAAAAATTTAGACGTTTCTAAGAAATTTTTTTTGAGGCAGATTTTGTGGCAAAATTTTGCGACTCGCTTACGTAATTTTCAATTTTTCAATATATAAATTGTTTCAAATATTTTAACACATGTTGCTACAACTTTAAAACTGATTTATTTTGGAGTTATTGGCCACAAGAAGTGTCCTGCCAAAAATTTAGACGCTTCTAAGAAATTTTTTTTGAGGCAGATTTTGTGGCAAAATCTTGCGACTCGCTTACGTAATTTTAAATTTTTCAATAAATCAATTTTTTCACATATTTTAACACATGTTGCTATGACTTTGAAACTGATTTATTTTGGAGTAATTGGCCAAAAGAAGTGCCCTGCCAAAAATTTAGACGTTTCTAAGAAAATTTTTTTGAGGCATATTTTGTGGTAAAATGATACGACCTCCTCATGAAATTTTAAATTTTTCAATTTTTTACATATTTTAACACATGTTGCTATGACTTTGAAACTGATTTATTTTGGAGTTATTGGCCAAAAAAAGTGTCCTGCCAAAAATTTAGACGTTTCTAAGAAAATTTTTTTGAGGAAGACTTTGTGGCAAAATGATGTGACCCCCTTATGTAATTTTAAATTTTTTACATATTTTAACACATGTTGCTATGACTTTGAAACTAATTTATTTTGGAGTTATTGGCCAAAAGAAGTGCCCTGCCAAAAATTTAGACGTTTCTAAGAAAATTTTTTTGAGGCAGATTTTGTGGTCAAATGATGCGACCTCCTCATGAAATTTTAAATTTTAAATTTTTTTACATATTTTAACACATGTTGCTACAACCTTAGAACTGATTTATTTTGGAGTTATTGGCCAAAAGAAGTGCTCTGCCAAAAATTTCGACGTTTCTAAGAACATTTTTTTGGGGAAGACTTTGTGGAAAAATTGTGTGACCCCCTTATGTAATTTTAAATCTTTTACATATTTTAACACATGTTGCTATGACTTTGAAACTGATTTATTTTGGATTTATTGGCCAAATTAAGTGCCCTGAAAAAAATTTAGACGTTTCTAAGAAAATTTTTTTGAGGCAGGTTTTGTGGTAAAATGATGCGACCTCCTCATTAAATTTTCAATTTTTAGATTTTTTACATATTTTAACACATGTTGCTATGACTTTGAAACTGATTTATTCTGGAGTTATTGGCCAAAAGAAGTGCCCTGACAAAAATTTAGACGTTTCTAAGAAAATTTTTTTGAGGCAGATTTTGTGGTAAAATGATGCGACCTCCTCATGAAATTTTAAATTTTTCAATTTTTTACATATTTTAACCCATGTTGCTATGACTTTGAAACTGATTTATTTTGGAGTTATTGGCCAAAAGAAGTGCCCTGCCAAAAATGTAGACGTTTCTAAGAAAATTTTTTTGAGGAAGACTTTGTGGCAAAATTATGTGACCCCCTTATGTAATGTTAAATTTTTTACATATTTTAACACATGTTGCTATGACTTTGAAACTGATTTATTTTGGAGTTATTGGCCAAAAGAAGTGCCCTGCCAAAAATTTAGACGTTTCTAAGAAAATTTTTTTGAGGCAGATTTTGTGGTAAAATGACGCGACCTCCTCATGAAATTTTTAATTTTTAAATTTTTTGCATATTTTTACACATGTTGCTATGACTTCGAAACTGATATATTATGGATTTATTGGCAAAAGAAATGCCCTGCCAAAAATTTAAACGTTTCTAAGAAAATTTTTTTAAGGCAGATTTTGTGGTAAAATGATGTGACCCCCTTATGTAATTTTAAATTTTTTAAATTTTTTACATATTTTAACACATGTTGCTATGACTTTGAAACTGATTTATTTTGGAGTTATTGGCAAAAAGAAGTGCTCTGCAAAAAATTTTGACGTTTCTAAGAAAATTTTTTTGAGGCAGATTTTGTGGTAAAATGGTGCTACTCGCTTACGTAATTTTCAATTTTTCATATATCAATTTTTTCACATATTTTAACACATGTTGCTATAACTTTGAAACTGATTTATTTTGGATTTATTGGCCAAAACAACTGCCCTGGCAAAACTTTAGACGTTTCTAAGAAAGTTTTTTTGAGGCAGACTTTTTGGTAAAATGATGTGACCTCCTCATGAAATTTTGAATTGTTAACATATTTTAATACATGTTGCTATGACATTGAAACTGATTTATTTTTGAGTTATTGGCCAAAAGAAGTGCCCTGCCAAAAATTTTGACGTTTCTAAGAAAATTTTTTTGAGGCAGATTTTGTGGTCAAATGATGCGACCTCCTCATGAAATTTTAAAGTTTTAACATATTTTAATACATGTTGCTGTGACATTGAAACTGATTTATTTTTGAGTTATTGGCCAAAATAAGTGCTCTGCCAAAAATTTAGACGTTTCTAAGAACATTTTTTTGAGGCAGGTTTTGTGGTAAAATGATGCGACCTCCTCATGAAATTTTAAATTTTTAATTTTTTGCATATTTTAACACATGTTGCTATGACTTTGAAACTGATTTATTTTGGAGTTATTGGCCAAAAGAAGTGCCCTACCAAAAATTTAGGCGTTTCTAAGAAATTTTTTTTGGAGCAGATTTTGTGCCAAAATCTTGCGACTCGCTTACTTAATTTTCAATTTTTCAATATATCAATTTTTTCACATATTTTAACACATGTTGCTATGACTTTGAAACTGATTTATTTTGGATTTATTGGCAAAAGAAGTGCCCTGCCAAAAATTTAAACGTTTCTAAGAAAATTTTTTTGAGGCAGATTTTGTGGTAAAATGATGTGACCCCTTATGTAATTTTAAATTTTTAAATTTTTTACATATTTGAACACATGTTGCTATGAGTTTGAAACTGATTTATTTTGGAGTTATTGGCCACAAGAAGTGCCCTGCCAAAAATTTAGGCGTTTGTAAGAAAATTTTTTGGAGGAAGACTTTGTGGCAAAATGATGCGGCCTCCTCATGAAATTTTTAATTTTCTTACAATTTTAACACATGTTTCTACAACTTTAAAACTGATTTATTTTGGACTTATTGGCCACAAGAAGTGCCCTGCCAAAAATTTAGACGTTTCTAAGAAATTTTTTTTGAGGCAGATTTTGTGGCAAAATTTTGCGACTCGCTTACGTAATTTTAAATTTTTCAATATATCAATTTTTTCACATATTTTAACACATGTTGCTATGACTTTGAAACTGATTTATTTTGGAGTTATTGGCCAAAAGAAGTGCCCTGCCAAAAATTTAGACGTTTCTAAGAAAATTTTTTAGGCATATTTTGTGGTAAAATGATGCGACCTCCTCATGAAATTTAAAATTTTTCAATTTTTTACATATTTTAACACATGTTACTATGACTTTGAAACTGATTTATTTTGGAGTTATTGGCCAAAAGAAGTGCCCTGCCAAAAATTTAGGCGTTTCTAAGAAATTTTTTTGGAGCAGATTTTGTGCCAAAATCTTGCGACTCGCTTACGTAATTTTCAATTTTTCAATATATCAATTTTTTCACATATTTTAACACATGTTGCTATGACTTTGAAACTGATTTATTTTGGAGTAATTGGCCAAAAGAAGTGCCCTGCCAAAAATTTTGACGTTTCTAAGAAAATTTTTTTGAGGCAGATTTTGTGGTAAAAATATGCGACCTCCTCATGAAATTTTTAATTTTTAAATTTTTTACATATTTTAACACATGTTGCTATGCCTTTGAAACTGATTTATTTTTGGATTTATTGGCAAAAGAAGTGCCCTGCCAAAAATTTAAACCTTTCTAAGAAAATTTTTTTGAGGCAGATTTTGTGGTAAAATGAATCGACCTCCTCATGAAATTTTCAATTTTAAATTTTTTACATATTTTAACACATGTTGCTATGACTTTGAAACTGATTTATTTTGGAGTTATTGGCCAAAAGAAGTGCCCTGCCAAAAATTTAGACGTTTCTAAGAAAATTTGTTTGAGGCAGATTTTGTGGTAAAAATATGCGACCTCCTCATGAAATTTTTAATTTTTTAATTTTTTACATATTTTAACACATGTTGCTATGCCTTTGAAACTGATATATTTTGGATTTATTGGCAAAAGAAGTGCCCTGCCAATAATTTAAACGTTTCTAAGAAAAATTTTTTGAGGCAGATTTTGTGATAAAATGATGTGACCCCCTTATGTAATTTTAAATTTTAAAATTTTTTACATATTTTAACACATGTTGCTATGACTTTGAAACTGATTTATTTTGGATTTATTGGCAAAAGAAGAGCCCTGCCAAAAATTTAGACGTTTGTAAGAACATTTTTTGGAGGAAGACTTTGTGGCAAAATGATGCGACCTCCTCATCAAATTTTTAATTTTCTTACAAATTTTAACACATGTTGCTACAACTTTAAAACTGATTTATTTTGGAGTTATTGGCCACAAAAAGTGCCCTGCCAAAAACTTAGACGTTTCTAAGAAATTTTTTTTGAGGCAGATTTTGTGGCAAAATTTTGCGACTCGCTTACGTAATTTTCAATTTTTCAATATATAAATTGTTTCACATATTTTAACACATGTTGCTACAACTTTAAAACTGATTTATTTTGGAGTTATTGGCCACAAGAAGTGTCCTGCCAAAAATTTAGACGCTTCTAAGAAATTTTTTTTGAGGCAGATTTTGTGGCAAAATTTTGCGACTCGCTTACGTAATTTTAAATTTTTCAATATATCAATTTTTTCACATATTTTAACACATGTTGCTATGACTTTGAAACTGATTTATTTTGGAGTAATTGGCCAAAAGAAGTGCCCTGCCAAAAATTTTGACGTTTCTAAGAAAATTTTTTTGAGGCATATTTTGTGGTAAAATGATGCGACCTCCTCATGAAATTTTAAATTTTTCAATTTTTTACATATTTTAACACATGTTGCTATGACTTTGAAACTGATTTATTTTGGAGTTATTGGCCAAAAGAAGTGTCCTGCCAAAAATTTAGACGTTTCTAAGAAAATTTTTTTGAGGAAGACTTTGTGGCAAAATGATGTGACCCCCTTATGTAATTTTAAATTTTTTACATATTTTAACACATGTTGCTATGACTTTGAAACTAATTTATTTTGGAGTTATTGGCCAAAAGAAGTGCCCTGCCAAAAATTTAGACGTTTCAAAGAAAATTTTTTTGAGGCAGATTTTGTGGTAAAATGATGCGACCTCCTCAAGAAATTTTTAATTTTTAAATTTTTTACATATTTTAACACATGTTGCTATGACTTTGAAACTGATTTATGTTGGAGTTATTGGCCAAAAGAGAAAAGAAAATTTTTTTGAGGAAGACTTTGTGGCAAAATGATGTGACCCCCTTATGTAATTTTAGATTTTTTACATATTTTAACAAATGTTGCTATGACTTTGAAACTAATTTATTTTGGATTTATTGGCAAAAGAAGTGCCCTGCCAAAAATTTAAACGTTTCTAAGAAAATTTTTTTGAGGCAGATTTTGTGGCAAAATGATGTGACCCCCTTATGTAATTTTCAATTTTTAAATTTTTTACATATTTTAACACATGTTGCTATGACTTTGAAACTGATTTATTTTGGAGTTATTGGCCAAAAGAGAAAAGAAAATTTTTTTGAGGAAGACTTTGTGGCAAAATGATGTGACCCCCTTATGTAATTTTCAATTTTTAAATTTTTTACATATTTTAGCACATGTTGCTATGACTTTGAAACTGATTTATTTTGGAGTTATTGGCCAAAAGAAGTGCTTTGCCAAAAATTTAGACGTTTCTAAGAAAATTTTTTTGAGGCAGATTTTGTGGTAAAATGATGCGACTCGCTTACGTAATTTTCAATTTTTCATATATCAATTTTTTCACATATTTTAACACATGTTGTTACAACTTTAAAACTGATTTATTTTGGAGTTATTGGCCAAAAGAAGTGCCCTGCCAAAAATTTAGACGTTTCTAAAAATTTTTTTGAGGCAGATTTTGTGGTAAAATGATGCGACCTCCTCATGAAATTTTAAATTTTTCAATTTTTTACATATTTTAACACATGTTGCTATGACTTTGAAACTGATTTATTTTGGAGTTATTGGCCAAAAGAAGTGCCCTGCCAAAAATTTAGACGTTTCTAAGAAAATTTTTTTGAGGCAGGTTTTGTGGTAAAATGATGCGACCTCCTCATGAAATTTTTAATTTTTAAATTTTTTACATATTTTAACACATGTTGCTACAACTTTAAAACTGATTTATTTTGGAGTTATTGGCCAAAAGAAGCGCCCTGCCAAAAATTTAGACGTTTCTAAAAATTTTTTTGAGGCAGATTTTGTGGTAAAATGATGCAACCTCCTCATGAAATTTTTAATTTTTAAATTTTTTACATATTTTAACACATGTTGCTATGCCTTTGAAACTAATATATTTTGGATTTATTGGCAAAAGAAGTGCCCTGCCAATAATTTAAACGTTTCTAAGAAAAATTTTTTGAGGCAGATTTTGTGATAAAATGATGTGACCCCCTTATGTAATCTTAAATTTTAAAATTTTTTACATATTTTAACACATGTTGCTATGACTTTGAAACTGATTTATTTTGGATTTATTGGCGAAAGAAGTGCCCTGCCAAAAATTTAGACGTTTGTAAGAACATTTTTTGGAGGAAGACTTTGTGGCAAAATGATGCGACCTCCTCATGAAATTTTTAATTTTCTTACAAATTTTAACACATGTTGCTACAACTTTAAAACTGATTTATTTTGGAGTTATTGGCCACAAGAAGTGTCCTGCCAAAAATTTAGACGCTTCTAAGAAATTTTTTTTGAGGCAGATTTTGTGGCAAAATTTTGCGACTCGCTTACGTAATTTTAAATTTTTCAATATATCAATTTTTTCACATATTTTAACACATGTTGCTATGACTTTGAAACTGATTTATTTTGGAGTAATTGGCCAAAAGAAGTGCCCTGCCAAAAATTTTGACGTTTCTAAGAAAAGTTTTTTGAGGCATATTTTGTGGTAAAATGATGCGACCTCCTCATGAAATTTTAAATTTTTCAATTTTTTACATATTTTAACACATGTTGCTATGACTTTGAAACTGATTTATTTTGGAGTTATTGGCCAAAAGAAGTGTCCTGCCAAAAATTTAGACGTTTCTAAGAAAATTTTTTTGAGGAAGACTTTGTGGCAAAATGATGTGACCCCCTTATGTAATTTTAAATTTTTTACATATTTTAACACATGTTGCTATGACTTTGAAACTAATTTATTTTGGAGTTATTGGCCAAAAGAAGTGCCCTGCCAAAAATTTAGACGTTTCTAAGAAAATTTTTTTGAGGCAGATTTTGTGGTAAAATGATGCGACCTCCTCATGAAATTTTTAATTTTTAAAATTTTTACATATTTTAACACATGTTGCTATGACTTTGAAACTGATTTATTTTGGAGTTATTGGCCAAAAGAGAAAAGAAAATTTTTTTGAGGAAGACTTTGTGGCAAAATGATGTGACCCCCTTATGTAATTTTAAATTTTTTACATATTTTAACACATGTTGCTATGACTTTGAAACTAATTTATTTTGGATTTATTGGCAAAAGAAGTGCCCTGCCAAAAATTTAGACGTTTCTAAGAAATTTTTTTTGAGGCAGATTTTGTGGCAAAATTTTGCGACTCGCTTACGTAATTTTCAATTTTTCAATATATAAATTGTTTCACATATTTTAACACATGTTGCTACAACTTTAAAACTGATTTATTTTGGAGTTATTGGCCACAAGAAGTGTCCTGCCAAAAATTTAGACGCTTCTAAGAAATTTTTTTTGAGGCAGATTTTGTGGCAAAATTTTGCGACTCGCTTACGTAATTTTAAATTTTTCAATATATCAATTTTTTCACATATTTTAACACATGTTGCTATGACTTTGAAACTGATTTATTTTGGAGTAATTGGCCAAAAGAAGTGCCCTGCCAAAAATTTTGACGTTTCTAAGAAAAGTTTTTTGAGGCATATTTTGTGGTAAAATGATGCGACCTCCTCATGAAATTTTAAATTTTTCAATTTTTTACATATTTTAACACATGTTGCTATGACTTTGAAACTGATTTATTTTGGAGTTATTGGCCAAACGAAGTGTCCTGCCAAAAATTTAGACGTTTCTAAGAAAATTTTTTTGAGGAAGACTTTGTGGCAAAATGATGTGACCCCCTTATGTAATTTTAAATATTTTACATATTTTAACACATGTTGCTATGACTTTGAAACTAATTTATTTTGGAGTTATTGGCCAAAAGAAGTGCCCTGCCAAAAATTTAGACGTTTCTAAGAAAATTTTTTTGAGGCAGATTTTGTGGTAAAATGATGCGACCTCCTCATGAAATTTTTAATTTTTAAATTTTTTACATATTTTAACACATGTTGCTATGACTTTGAAACTGATTTATTTTGGAGTTATTGGCCAAAAGAGAAAAGAAAATTTTTTTGAGGAAGACTTTGTGGCAAAATGATGTGACCCCCTTATGTAATTTTAAATTTTTTACATATTTTAACACATGTTGCTATGACTTTGAAACTAATTTATTTTGGATTTATTGGCAAAAGAAGTGCCCTGCCAAAAATTTAAACGTTTCTAAGAAAATTTTTTTGAAGCAGATTTTGTGGCAAAATGATGTGACCCCCTTATGTAATTTTCAATTTTTAAATTTTTTACATATTTTAACACATGTTGCTATGACTTTGAAACAGATTTATTTTGGAGTTATTGGCAAAAAAAAAGAGAAAAGAAAATTTTTTTGAGGAAGACTTTGTGGCAAAATGATGTGACCCCCTTACGTAATTTTCAATTTTTAAATTTTTACATATTTTAACACATGTTGCTATGACTTTGAAACTGATTTATTTTGGAGTTATTGGCCAAAAGAAGTGCTTTGCCAAAAATTTAGACGTTTCTAAGAAAATTTTTTTTGAGGCAGATTTTGTGGTAAAATGATGCGACTCGCTTACGTAATTTTCAATTTTTCATATATCAATTTTTTCACATATTTTAACACATGTTGCTACAACTTTAAAACTGATTTATTTTGGAGTTATTGGCCAAAAGAAGTGCCCTGCCAAAAATTTAGACGTTTCTAAAAATTTTTTTGAGGCAGATTTTGTGGTAAAATGATGCGACCTCCTCATGAAATTTTAAATTTTTCAATTTTTTACATATTTTAACACATGTTGCTATGACTTTGAAACTGATTTATTTTGGAGTTATTGGCCAAAAGAAGTGCCCTGCCAAAAATTTAGACGTTTCTAAGAAAATTTTTTTGAGGCAGGTTTTGTGGTAAAATGATGCGACCTCCTCATGAAATTTTTAATTTTTAAATTTTTTACATATTTTAACACATGTTGCTATGCCTTTGAAACTAATATATTTTGGATTTATTGGCAAAAGAAGTGCCCTGCCAATAATTTAAACGTTTCTAAGAAAAATTTTTTGAGGCAGATTTTGTGATAAAATGATGTGACCCCCTTATGTAATTTTAAATTTTAAAATTTTTTACATATTTTAACACATGTTGCTATGACTTTGAAACTGATTTATTTTGGATTTATTGGCGAAAGAAGTGCCCTGCCAAAAATTTAGACGTTTGTAAGAACATTTTTTGGAGGAAGACTTTGTGGCAAAATGATGCGACCTCCTCATGAAATTTTTAATTTTCTTACAAATTTTAACACATGTTGCTACAACTTTAAAACTGATTTATTTTGGAGTTATTGGCCACAAGAAGTGCCCTGCCAAAAATTTAGACGTTTCTAAGAAATTTTTTTTGAGGCAGATTTTGTGGCAAAATTTTGCGACTCGCTTACGTAATTTTCAATTTTTCAATATATAAATTGTTTCACATATTTTAACACATGTTGCTACAACTTTAAAACTGATTTATTTTGGAGTTATTGGCCACAAGAAGTGTCCTGCCAAAAATTTAGACGCTTCTAAGAAATTTTTTTTGAGGCAGATTTTGTGGCAAAATTTTGCGACTCGCTTACGTAATTTTAAATTTTTCAATATATCAATTTTTTCACATATTTTAACACATGTTGCTATGACTTTGAAACTGATTTATTTTGGAGTAATTGGCCAAAAGAAGTGCCCTGCCAAAAATTTTGACGTTTCTAAGAAAAGTTTTTTGAGGCATATTTTGTGGTAAAATGATGCGACCTCCTCATGAAATTTTAAATTTTTCAATTTTTTACATATTTTAACACATGTTGCTATGACTTTGAAACTGATTTATTTTGGAGTTATTGGCCAAACGAAGTGTCCTGCCAAAAATTTAGACGTTTCTAAGAAAATTTGTTTGAGGAAGACTTTGTGGCAAAATGATGTGACCCCCTTATGTAATTTTAAATATTTTACATATTTTAACACATGTTGCTATGACTTTGAAACTAATTTATTTTGGAGTTATTGGCCAAAAGAAGTGCCCTGCCAAAAATTTAGACGTTTCTAAGAAAATTTTTTTGAGGCAGATTTTGTGGTAAAATGATGCGACCTCCTCATGAAATTTTTAATTTTTAAATTTTTTACATATTTTAACACATGTTGCTATGACTTTGAAACTGATTTATTTTGGAGTTATTGGCCAAAAGAGAAAAGAAAATTTTTTTGAGGAAGACTTTGTGGCAAAATGATGTGACCCCCTTATGTAATTTTAAATTTTTTACATATTTTAACACATGTTGCTATGACTTTGAAACTAATTTATTTTGGATTTATTGGCAAAAGAAGTGCCCTGCCAAAAATTTAAACGTTTCTAAGAAAATTTTTTTGAAGCAGATTTTGTGGCAAAATGATGTGACCCCCTTATGTAATTTTCAATTTTTAAATTTTTTACATATTTTAACACATGTTGCTATGACTTTGAAACAGATTTATTTTGGAGTTATTGGCAAAAAAAAGAGAAAAGAAAATTTTTTTGAGGAAGACTTTGTGGCAAAATGATGTGACCCCCTTACGTAATTTTCAATTTTTAAATTTTTACATATTTTAACACATGTTGCTATGACTTTGAAACTGATTTATTTTGGAGTTATTGGCCAAAAGAAGTGCTTTGCCAAAAATTTAGACGTTTCTAAGAAAATTTTTTTTGAGGCAGATTTTGTGGTAAAATGATGCGACTCGCTTACGTAATTTTCAATTTTTCATATATCAATTTTTTCACATATTTTAACACATGTTGCTACAACTTTAAAACTGATTTATTTTGGAGTTATTGGCCAAAAGAAGTGCCCTGCCAAAAATTTAGACGTTTCTAAAAATTTTTTTGAGGCAGATTTTGTGGTAAAATGATGCGACCTCTTCATGAAATTTTAAATTTTTCAATTTTTTACATATTTTAACACATGTTGCTATGACTTTGAAACTGATTTATTTTGGAGTTATTGGCCAAAAGAAGTGCCCTGCCAAAAATTTAGACGTTTCTAAGAAAATTTTTTTGAGGCAGGTTTTGTGGTAAAATGATGCGACCTCCTCATGAAATTTTTAATTTTTAAATTTTTTACATATTTTAACACATGTTGCTATGCCTTTGAAACTAATATATTTTGGATTTATTGGCAAAAGAAGTGCCCTGCCAATAATTTAAACGTTTCTAAGAAAAATTTTTTGAGGCAGATTTTGTGATAAAATGATGTGACCCCCTTATGTAATTTTAAATTTTAAAATTTTTTACATATTTTAACACATGTTGCTATGACTTTGAAACTGATTTATTTTGGATTTATTGGCGAAAGAAGTGCCCTGCCAAAAATTTTGACGTTTGTAAGAACATTTTTTGGAGGAAGACTTTGTGGCAAAATGATGCGACCTCCTCATGAAATTTTTAATTTTCTTACAAATTTTAACACATGTTGCTACAACTTTAAAACTGATTTATTTTGGAGTTATTGGCCACAAGAAGTGCCCTGCCAAAAATTTAGACGTTTCTAAGAAATTTTTTTTGAGGCAGATTTTGTGGCAAAATTTTGCGACTCGCTTACGTAATTTTCAATTTTTCAATATATAAATTGTTTCACATATTTTAACACATGTTGCTACAACTTTAAAACTGATTTATTTTGGAGTTATTGGCCACAAGAAGTGTCCTGCCAAAAATTTAGACGCTTCTAAGAAATTTTTTTTGAGGCAGATTTTGTGGCAAAATTTTGCGACTCGCTTACGTAATTTTAAATTTTTCAATATATCAATTTTTTCACATATTTTAACACATGTTGCTATGACTTTGAAACTGATTTATTTTGGAGTAATTGGCCAAAAGAAGTGCCCTGCCAAAAATTTTGACGTTTCTAAGAAAAGTTTTTTGAGGCATATTTTGTGGTAAAATGATGCGACCTCCTCATGAAATTTTAAATTTTTCAATTTTTTACATATTTTAACACATGTTGCTATGACTTTGAAACTGATTTATTTTGGAGTTATTGGCCAAAAGAAGTGTCCTGCCAAAAATTTAGACGTTTCTAAGAAAATTTTTTTGAGGAAGACTTTGTGGCAAAATGATGTGACCCCCTTATGTAATTTTAAATTTTTTACATATTTTAACACATGTTGCTATGACTTTGAAACTGATTTATTTTGGAGTTATTGGCCAAAAGAAGTGCCCTGCCAAAAATTTAGACGTTTCTAAGAAAATTTTTTTGAGGCAGATTTTGTGGTAAAATGATGCGACCTCCTCATGAAATTTTTAATTTTTAAATTTTTTACATATTTTAACACATGTTGCTATGACTTTGAAACTGATTTATTTTGGAGTTATTGGCCAAAAGAGAAAAGAAAATTTTTTTGAGGAAGACTTTGTGGCAAAATGATGTGACCCCCTTATGTAATTTTAAATTTTTTACATATTTTAACACATGTTGCTATGACTTTGAAACTAATTTATTTTGGATTTATTGGCAAAAGAAGTGCCCTGCCAAAAATTTAGACGTTTCTAAGAAATTTTTTTTGAGGCAGATTTTGTGGCAAAATTTTGCGACTCGCTTACGTAATTTTCAATTTTTCAATATATAAATTGTTTCACATATTTTAACACATGTTGCTACAACTTTAAAACTGATTTATTTTGGAGTTATTGGCCACAAGAAGTGTCCTGCCAAAAATTTAGACGCTTCTAAGAAATTTTTTTTGAGGCAGATTTTGTGGCAAAATTTTGCGACTCGCTTACGTAATTTTAAGTTTTTCAATATATCAATTTTTTCACATATTTTACCACATGTTGCTATGACTTTGAAACTGATTTATTTTGGAGTAATTGGCCAAAAGAAGTGCCCTGCCAAAAATTTTGACGTTTCTAAGAAAAGTTTTTTGAGGCATATTTTGTGGTAAAATGATGCGACCTCCTCATGAAATTTTAAATTTTTCAATTTTTTACATATTTTAACACATGTTGCTATGACTTTGAAACTGATTTATTTTGGAGTTATTGGCCAAAAGAAGAGTCCTGCCAAAAATTTAGACGTTTCTAAGAAAATTTTTTTGAGGAAGACTTTGTGGCAAAATGATGTGACCCCCTTATGTAATTTTAAATTTTTTACATATTTTAACACATGTTGCTATGACTTTGAAACTAATTTATTTTGGAGTTATTGGCCAAAAGAAGTACCCTGCCAAAAATTTAGACGTTTCTAAGAAAATTTTTTTGAGGCAGATTTTGTGGTAAAATGATGCGACCTCCTCATGAAATTTTTAATTTTTAAATTTTTTACATATTTTAACACATGTTGCTATGACTTTGAAACTGATTTATTTTGGAGTTATTGGCCAAAAGAGAAAAGAAAATTTTTTTGAGGAAGACTTTGTGGCAAAATGATGTGACCCCCTTATGTAATTTTAAATTTTTTACATATTTTAACACATGTTGCTATGACTTTGAAACTAATTTATTTTGGATTTATTGGCAAAAGAAGTGCCCTGCCAAAAATTTAAACGTTTCTAAGAAAATTTTTTTGAAGCAGATTTTGTGGCAAAATGATGTGACCCCCTTATGTAATTTTCAATTTTTAAATTTTTTACATATTTTAACACATGTTGCTATGACTTTGAAACAGATTTATTTTGGAGTTATTGGCCAAAAGAGAAAAGAAAATTTTTTTGAGGAAGACTTTGTGGCAAAATGATGTGACCCCCTTACGTAATTTTAAATTTTTAAATTTTTTACATATTTTAACACATGTTGCTATGACTTTGAAACTGATTTATTTTGGAGTTATTGGCCAAAAGAAGTGCTTTGCCAAAAATTTAGACGTTTCTAAGAAAATTTTTTTTGAGGCAGATTTTGTGGTAAAATGATGCGACTCGCTTACGTAATTTTCAATTTTTCATATATCAATTTTTTCACATATTTTAACACATGTTGCTACAACTTTAAAACTGATTTATTTTGGAGTTATTGGCCAAAAGAAGTGCCCTGCCAAAAATTTAGACGTTTCTAAAAATTTTTTTGAGGCAGATTTTGTGGTAAAAGGATGCGACCTCCTCATGAAATTTTAAATTTTTCAATTTTTTACATATTTTAACACATGTTGCTATGACTTTGAAACTGATTTATTTTGGAGTTATTGGCCAAAAGAAGTGCCCTGCCAAAAATTTAGACGTTTCTAAGAAAATTTTTTTGAGGCAGATTTTGTGGTAAAATGATGTGACCCCCTTATATAATTTTCAATTTTTTAAATTTTTTACATATTTTAACACATGTTGCTATGACTTTGAAACTGATTTATTTTGGAGTTATTGGCAAAAAGAAGAGCTCTGCAAAAAATTTTGACGTTTCTAAGAAAATTTTTTTGAGGCAGATTTTGTGGTAAAATGATGCTACTCGCTTACGTAATTTTCAATTTTTCATATATCAATTTTTTCACATATTTTAACACATGTTGCTATAACTTTGAAACTGATTTATTTTGGATTTATTGGCCAAAACAACTGCCCTGCCAAAACTTTAGACGTTTCTAAGAAAGTTTTTTTGAGGCAGACTTTGTGGTAAAATGATGTGACCTCCTCATGAAATTTTAAATTGTTAACATATTTTAATACATGTTGCTATGACATTGAAACTGATTTATTTTTGAGTTATTGGCCAAAAGAAGTGCCCTGCCAAAAATTTTGACGTTTCTAAGAAAATTTTTTTGAGGCAGATTTTGTGGTCAAATGATGCGACCTCCTCATGAAATTTTAAATTTTTAACATATTTTAATACATGTTGCTGTGACATTGAAACTGATTTATTTTTGAGTTATTGGCCAAAAGAAGTGCTCTGCCAAAAATTTAAACGTCTTTAAGAACATTTTTTTGAGGCAGGTTTTGTAGTAAAATGATGCGACCTCCTCATGAAATTTTAAATTTTTAATTTTTTGCATATTTTAACACATGTTGCTATGACTTTGAAACTGATTTATTTTGGAGTTATTGGCCAAAAGAAGTGCCCTACCAAAAACTTAGGCGTTTCTAAGAAATTTTTTTTGGAGCAGATTTTGTGCCAAAATCTTGCGACTCGCTTACGTAATTTTCAATTTTTCAATATATCAATTTTTTCACATATTTTAACACATGTTGCTATGACTTTGAAACTGATTTATTTTGGATTTATTGGCAAAAGAAGTGCCCTGCCAAAAATTTAAACGTTTCTAAGAAAATTTTTTTGAGGCAGATTTTGTGGTAAAATGATGTGACTCCCTTATGTAATTTTAAATTTTTAAATTTTTTACATATTTGAACACATGTTGCTATGACTTTGAAACTGATTTATTTTGGAGTTATTGGCCACAAGAAGTGCCCTGCCAAAAATTTAGGCGTTTGTAAGAAAATTTTTTGGAGGAAGACTTTGTGGCAAAATGATGCGGCCTCCTCATGTAATTTTTAATTTCTTACAATTTTAACACATGTTGCTACAACTTTAAAACTGATTTATTTTGGACTTATTGGCCACAAGAATTGCCCTGCCAAAAATTTAGACGTTTCTAAGAAATTTTTTTTGAGGCAGATTTTGTGGCAAAATTTTGCGACTCACTTACGTAATTTTCAATTTTTTAATATATCAATTTTTTTACCATATTTTAACACATGTTGCTATGACTTTGAAACTGATTTATTTTGGAGTTATTGGCCAAAAGAAGTGCCCTGCCAAAAATTTAGACGTTTCTAAGAAAATTTTTTTTGGCATATTTTGTGGTAAAATGATGCGACCTCCTCATGAAATTTAAAATTTTTCAATTTTTTACATATTTTAACACATGTTACTATGACTTTGAAACTGATTTATTTTGGAGTTATTGGCCAAAAGAAGTGCCCTGCCAAAAATTTAGACGTTTCTAAGAAAATTTTTTTGAGGCAGATTTTGTGGTCAAATCATGCGACCTCCTCATGAAATTTTAAATGTTTAATTTTTTTACATATTTTAACACATGTTGCTACAACTTTAAAACTGAATTAATTTGGAGTTATTGACCAAAACAAGTGCTCTGCCAAAAATTTAGACATTTCTAAGAACATTTTTTTGAGGCGGATTTTGTGGTAAAATGAATCGACCTCCTCATTAAATTTTCAATTTAAAAATTTTTTACATATTTTAACACATGTTGCTATGACTTAGAAACTGATTTATTTCGGAGTTATTGGATAAAAAAGTGTCCTGCCAAAAATTTAGACTTTTCTAAGAAATTTTTTTTGAGGCAGATTTTGTGGCAAAATTTTGCGACTCGCTTACGTAATTTTCAATTTTTCAAAATATTAATTTTGTCACATATTTTAACACACGTTGCTATGACTTGAAACTGATTTATTTTTGGATTTATTGGCAAAAGAAGTGCCCTGCCAAAAATTTAAACCTTTCTAAGAAAATTTTTTTGAGGCAGATTTTGTGGTAAAATGAATCGACCTCCTCATGAAATTTTCAATTTTAAATTTTTTATATATTTTAACACATGTTGCTATGACTTTGAAACTGATTTATTTTGGAGTTATTGGCCAAAAGAAGTCCCCTGCCAAAAATTTAGACGTTTCTAAGAAAATTTTTTTGAGGCAGATTTTGTGGTAAAAATATGCGACCTCCTCATGAAATTTTTAATTTTTAAATTTTTTACATATTTTAACACATGTTGCTATGCCTTTGAAACTGATATATTTTGGATTTATTGGCAAAAGAAGTGCCCTGCCAATAATTTAAACGTTTCTAAGAAAAATTTTTTGAGGCAGATTTTGTGATAAAATGATGTGACCCCCTTATGTAATTTTAAATTTTTAAATTTTTTACATATTTTAACACATGTTGCTATGACTTTGAAACTGATTTATTTTGGATTTATTGGCAAAAGAAGTGCCCTGCCAAAAATTTAGACGTTTGTAAGAAAATTTTTTGGAGGAAGACTTTGTGGCAAAATTATGCGACCTCCTCATGAAATTTTTAATTTTCTTACAAATTTTAACACATGTTGCTACAACTTTAAAACTGATTTACTTTGGAGTTATTGGCCACAAGAAGTGCCCTGCCAAAAATTTAGACGTTTCTAAGAAATTTTTTTTGAGGCAGATTTTGTGGCAAAATTTTGCGACTCGCTTACGTAATTTTCAATTTTTCAATATATAAATTGTTTCACATATTTTAACACATGTTGCTACAACTTTAAAACTGATTTATTTTGGAGTTATTGGCCACAAGAAGTGTCCTGCCAAAAATTTAGACGCTTCTAAGAAATTTTTTTTGAGGCAGATTTTGTGGCAAAATTTTGCGACTCGCTTACGTAATTTTAAATTTTTCAATATATCAATTTTTTCACATATTTTAACACATGTTGCTATGACTTTGAAACTGATTTATTTTGGAGTAATTGGCCAAAAGAAGTGCCCTGCCAAAACTTTAGACGTTTCTAAGAAAATTTTTTTGAGGCATATTTTGTGGTAAAATGATGCGACCTCCTCATGAAATTTTAAATTTTTCAATTTTTTACATATTTTAACACATGTTGCTATGACTTTGAAACTGATTTATTTTGGAGTTATTGGCCAAAATAAGTGTCCTGCCAAAAATTTAGACGTTTCTAAGAAATTTTTTTGAGGAAGACTTTGTGGCAAAATGATGTGACCCCCTTATGTAATTTTAAATTTTTTACATATTTTAACACATGTTGCTATGACTTTGAAACTAATTTATTTTGGAGTTATTGGCCAAAAGAAGTGCCCTGCCAAAAATTTTGACGTTTCTAAGAAAATTTTTTTGAGGCAGATTTTGTGGTAAAATGATGCGACCTCCTCATGAAATTTTTAATTTTAAAATTTTTTACATATTTTAACACATGTTGCTATGACTTTGAAACTGATTTATTTTGGAGTTATTGGCCAAAAGAGAAAAGAAAATTTTTTTGAGGAAGACTTTGTGGCAAAATGATGTGACTCCCTTATGTAATTTTAAATTTTTTACATATTTTAACACATGTTGCTATGACTTTGAAACTAATTTATTTTGGATTTATTGGCAAAAGAAGTGCCCTGCCAAAAATTTAAACGTTTCTAAGAAAATTTTTTTGAGGCAGATTTTGTGGCAAAATGATGTGACCCCCTTATGTAATTTTCAATTTTTAAATTTTTTACATATTTTAACACATGTTGCTATGACTTTGAAACTGATTTATTTTGGAGTTATTGGCCAAAAGAGAAAAGAAAATTTTTTTGAGGAAGACTTTGTGGCAAAATGATGTGACCCCCTTATGTAATTTTCAATTTTTAAATTTTTTACATATTTTAACACATGTTGCTATGACTTTGAAACTGATTTATTTTGGAGTTATTGGCCAAAAGAAGTGCTTTGCCAAAAATTTAGACGTTTCTAAGCAAATTTTTTTTGAGGCAGATTTTGTGGTAAAATGATGCGACTCGCTTACGTAATTTTCAATTTTTCATATATCAATTTTTTCACATATTTTAACACATGTTGCTACAACTTTAAAACTGATTTATTTTGGAGTTATTGGCCAAAAGAAGTGCCCTGCCAAAAATTTAGACGTTTCTAAAAATTTTTTTGAGGCAGATTTTGTGGTAAAATGATGCGACCTCCTCATGAAATTTTAAATATTTCAATTTTTTACATATTTTAACACATGTTGCTATGACTTTGAAACTGATTTATTTTGGAGTTATTGGCCAAAAGAAGTGCTGTGCCAAAAATTTAGACGTTTCAAAGAAAATTTTTTTTGAAAATGATTTGTTTTGGAGTTATTTTCCAAAAGAGAAAAGAAAATTTTTTTGAGCCAGGTTTTGTGGTAAAATGATGAGACCTGCTAATGAAATTTAAAATTTTTAAATTTCTTGCATATTTTAACACATGTTGCTATGACTTTGAAACTGATTTATTTTGGAGTTATTGGCCAAAAGAAGTGCGCTGCCAAAAATTTAGACGTTTCTAAGAAAATTTTTTTGAGGCGGATTTTGTGGTAAAATGAATCGACCTCCTCATTAAATTTTAAATTTTAAAATTTTTTACATATTTTAACGCATGTTGCTATTACTTAGAAACTGATTTATTTCGGAGTTATTGGCCAAAAAAAGTGTCCTGCCAAAAATTTAGACGTTTCTAAGAAAATTTTTTTGAGGCAGATTTTGTGGTAAAATGATGCGACCTCCTCATGAAATTTTTAATTTTTAAATTTTTTACATATTTTAACACATGTTGCTATGACTTTGAAACTGATTTATTTTGGAGTTATTGGCCAAAAGAGAAAAGAAAATTTTTTTGAGGAAGACTTTGTGGCAAAATGATGTGACCCCCTTATGTAATTTTAAATTTTTTACATATTTTAACACATGTTGCTATGACTTTGAAACTAATTTATTTTGGATTTATTGGCAAAAGAAGTGCCCTGCCAAAAATTTAAACGTTTCTAAGAAAATTTTTTTGAGGCAGATTTTGTGGCAAAATGATGTGACCCCCTTATGTAATTTTCAATTTTTAAATTTTGTACATATTTTAACACATGTTGCTATGACTTTGAAACTGATTTATTTTGGAGTTATAGGCCAAAAGAGAAAAGAACATTTTTTTGAGGCAGATTTTGTGGCAAAATGATGTGACCCCCTTATGTAATTTTCAATTTTTAAATTTTTTACATATTTTAACACATGTTGCTATGACTTTGAAACTGATTTATTTTGGAGTTATTGGCCAAAAGAAGTGCTTTGCCAAAAATTTAGACGTTTCTAAGCAAATTTTTTTTGAGGCAGATTTTGTGGTAAAATGATGCGACTCGCTTACGTAATTTTCAATTTTTCATATATCAATTTTTTCACATATTTTAACACATGTTGCTACAACTTTAAAACTGATTTATTTTGGAGTTATTGGCCAAAAGAAGTGCCCTGCCAAAAATTTAGACGTTTCTAAAAATTTTTTTGAGGCAGATTTTGTGGTAAAATGATGCGACCTCCTCATGAAATTTTAAATTTTTCAATTTTTTACATATTTTAACACATGTTGCTATGACTTTGAAACTGATTTATTTTGGAGTTATTGGCCAAAAGAAGTGCTGTGCCAAAAATTTAGACGTTTCTAAGAAAATTTTTTTTGAAACTGATTTATTTTGGGGTTATTTTCCAAAAGAGAAAAGAAAATTTTTTTGAGCCAGGTTTTGTGGTAAAATGATGCGACCTCCTAATGAAATTTAAAATTTTTAAATTTCTTGCATATTTTAACACATGTTGCTATGACTTTGAAACTGATTTATTTTGGAGTTATTGGCCAAAAGAAGTGCTCTGCCAAAAATTTAGACGTTTCTAAGAAAATTTTTTTGAGGCGGATTTTGTGGTAAAATGAATCGACCTCCTCATTAAATTTTCAATTTTAAAATTTTTTACATATTTTAACGCATGTTGCTATGACTTAGAAACTGATTTATTTCGGAGTAATTGGCCAAAAAAAGTCACCTGCCAAAAATTTAGACGTTTCTAAGAAATTTTTTTTGAGGCAGATTTTGTGGCAAAATTTTGCGACTCGCTTACGTAATTTTCAATTTTTCAATATATCAATTTTGTTACATATTTTAACACATGTTGCTATGACTTTGAAACTGATTTATTTTGGATTTATTGGCAAAAAGAAGTGCCCTGCCAAAAATTTAAACCTTTCTAAGAAAATTTTTTTGAGGCAGATTTTGTGGTAAAATGAATCGACCTCCTCATGAAATTTTCAATTTTTAAATTTTTTACATATTTTAACACATGTTGCTATGACTTTGAAACTGATTTATTTTGGAGTTATTGGCCACAAGAAGTGCCCTGCCAAAAATTTAGGCGTTTCTAAGAAAATTTTTTTGAGGAAGACTGTGGCAAAATGATGTACTCCCTTATGTAATTTTAAATTTTTAAATTTTTTACATATTTTAACACATGTTGCTATGACTTTGAAACTGATTTATTTTGGATTTATTGGCCACAAGAAGTGCCCTGCCAAAAATTTAGACGTTTCTAAGAAATTTTGTTTGAGGCAGATTTTGTGGCAAAATTTTGCGACTCGCTTACGTAGTTTTCAATTTTTCAATATATCAATTTTTTCACATATTTTAACACATGTTGCTATGACTTTGAAACTGATTTATTTTGGAGTTATTGGCCAAAAGAAGTGCCCTGCCAAAAATTTAGACGTTTCTAAGAAAATTTTTTTGAGGCAGATTTTGTGGTAAAATGATGCGACCTCTTCATGAAATTTTCAATTTTTCAATTTTTTACATATTTTAACACATGTTGCTATGACTTTGAAACTGATTTATTTTGGAGTTATTGGCCAAAAGAAGTGCCCTGCCAAAAATTTTGACGTTTCTAAGAAATTTTTTTGAGGAAGACTTTGTGTCAAAATGATGTGACCCCCTTATGTAATTTTCAATTTTTTACATATTTTAACACATGTTGCTATGACTTTGAAACTGATTTGTTTTGGAGTTATTGGCCAAAAGAAGTGCCCTGCCAAAAATTTAGACGTTTCTAAGAAAATTTTTTTGAGGCAGATTTTGTGGCAAAATGATGTGACCCCCTTATGTTATTTTCAATTTTTAAATTTTTTACATATTTTAACACATATTGCTATGACTTTGAAACTGATTTATTTTGGAGTTATTGGCCAAAAGAGAAAAGAAAATTTTTTTGAGGAAGACTTTGTGGCAAAATGATGTGACCCCCTTATGTAATTTTCAATTTTTAAATTTTTTACATATTTTAACACATGTTGCTATGACTTTGAAACTGATTTATTATGGAGTTATTGGCCAAAAGAAGTGCTTTGCCAAAAATTTAGACGTTTCTAAGAAAATTTTTTTTGAGGCAGATTTTGTGGTAAAATGATGCGACTCGCTTACGTAATTTTCAATTTTTCGTATATCAATTTTTTCACATATTTTAAGACATGTTGCTACAACTTTAAAACTGATTTATTTTGGAGTTATTGGCCAAAAGAAGTGCCCTGCCAAAAATTTAGACATTTCTAAAAATTTTTTTGAGGCAGATTTTGTGGTAAAATGATGCGACCTCCTCATGAAATTTTAAATTTTTCAATTTTTTACATATTTTAACACATGTTGCTATGACTTTGAAACTGATTTATTTTGGAGTTATTGGCCAAAAGAAGTGCTGTGCCAAAAATTTAGACGTTTCTAAGAAAATTTTTTTTGAAACTGATTTATTTTGGAGTTATTGGCCAAAAGAAGTGCTCTGCCAAAAATTTAGACGTTTCTAAGAAAATTTTTTTGAGGCGGATTTTGTGGTAAAATGAATCGACCTCCTCATTAAATTTTAAATTTTAAAATTTTTTACATATTTTAACGCATGTTGCTATTACTTAGAAACTGATTTATTTCGGAGTTATTGGCCAAAAGAAGTGCTGTGCCAAAAATTTAGACGTTTCTAAGAAAATTTTTTTTGAAACTGATTTATTTTGGAGTTATTGGCCAAAAGAAGTGCTCTGCCAAAAATTTAGACGTTTCTAAGAAAATTTTTTTGAGGCAGATTTTGTGGCAAAATGATGTGACCCCCTCATGAAATTTTTAATTTTTAAATTTTTTACATATTTCAACACATGTTGCTATGACTTTGAAACTGATTTATTTTGGAGTTATTGGCCAAAAGAGAAAAGAAAATTTTTTTGAGGAAGACTTTGTGGCAAAATGATGTGACCCCCTTATGTAATTTTAAATTTTTTACATATTTTAACACATGTTGCTATGACTTTGAAACTAATTTATTTTGGATTTATTGGCAAAAGAAGTGCCCTGCCAAAAATTTAAACGTTTCTAAGAAAATTTTTTTGAGGCAGATTTTGTGGCAAAATGATGTGACCCCCTTATGTAATTTTCAATTTTTAAATTTTTTTACATATTTTAACACATGTTGCTATGACTTTGAAACTGATTTATTTTGGAGTTATTGGCCAAAAGAGAAAAGAAAATTTTTTTGAGGAAGACTTTGTGGCAAAATGATGTGACCCCCTTATGTAATTTTCAATTTTTAAATTTTTTACATATTTTAACACATGTTGCTATGACTTTGAAACTGATTTATTTTGGAGTTATTGGCCAAAAGAAGTGCTTTGCCAAAAATTTAGACGTTTCTAAGAAAATTTTTTTTGAGGCAGATTTTGTGGTAAAATGATGCGACTCGCTTACGTAATTTTCAATTTTTCATATATCAATTTTTTCACATATTTTAACACATGTTGCTACAACTATAAAACTGATTTATTTTGGAGTTATTGGCCAAAAGAAGTGCCCTGCCAAAAATTTAGACGTTTCTAAAAATTTTTTTGAGGCAGATTTTGTGGTAAAATGATGCGACCTCCTCATGAAATTTTAAATTTTTCAATTTTTTACATAATTTAACACATGTTGCTATGACTTTGAAACTGATTTATTTTGGAGTTATTGGCCAAAAGAAGTGCTGTGCCAAAAATTTAGACGTTTCTAAGAAATTTTTTTTGAGGCAGATTTTGTGGCAAAATTTTGCGACTCGCTTACGTAATTTTCAATTTTTCAATATATCAATTTTGTTACATATTTTAACACATGTTGCTATGACTTTGAAACTGATTTATTTTGGATTTATTGGCAAAAGAAGTGCCCTGCCAAAAATTTAAACCTTTCTAAGAAAATTTTTTTGAGACAGATTTTGTGGTAAAATGAATCGACCTCCTCATGAAATTTTCGATTTTTAAATTTTTTACATATTTTAACACATGTTGCTATGACTTTGAAACTGATTTATTTTGGAGTTATTGGCCACAAGAAGTGCCCTGCCAAAAATTTAGGCGTTTCTAAGAAAATTTTTTTGAGGAAGACTTTGTGGCAAAATGATGTAATCCCTTATGTAATTTTAAATTTTTTAATTTTTTACATATTTTAACACATGTTGCTATGACTTTGAAACTGATTTATTTTGGATTTATTGGCCACAAGAAGTGCCCTGCCAAAAATTTAGACGTTTCTAAGAAATTTTGTTTGAGGCAGATTTTGTGGCAAAATTTTGCGACTCGCTTACGTAATTTTCAATTTTTCAATTTTTTACATATTTTAACACATGTTGCTATGACTTTGAAACTGATTTATTTTGGAGTTATTGGCCAAAAGAATTGCCCTGCCAAAAATTTAGACGTTTCTAAGAAATTTTTTTGAGGAAGAGTTTGTGTCAAAATGATGTGACCCCCTTATGTAATTTTCAATTTTTTACATATTTTAACACATGTTGCTATGACTTTGAAACTGATTTGTTTTGGAGTTATTGGCCAAAAGAAGTGCCCTGCCAAAAATTTAGACGTTTCTAAGAAAATTTTTTTGAGGCAGATTTTGTGGTAAAATGATGCGACCTCCTCATAAAATTTTTAAATTTTTTAAAATTTTAACACATGTTGCTATGACTTTGAAACTGATATATTTCGGATTTATTGGCAAAAGAAGTGCCCTGCAAAAAATGTAGACGTTTCTAAGAAATTTTTTTGAGGAAGACTTTGTGGCAAAATGATGTGACCCCCTTATGTAATTTTAAATTTTTTACATATTTTAACACATGTTGCTATGACTTTGAAGCTAATTTATTTTGGAGTTATTGGCCAAAAGAAGTGCCCTGCCAAAAATTTAGACGTTTCTAAGAAAATTTTTTTGAGGCAGATTTTGTGGTAAAATGATGCGACCTCCTCATAAAATTTTTAATTTTTAAATTTTTTACATATTTTAACACATGTTGCTATGACTTTGAAACTGATATATTTTGGATTTATTGGCAAAAGAAGTGCCCTGCCAAAAATTTAAACGTTTCTAAGAAAATTTTTTTGAGGCAGATTTTGTGGCAAAATGATGTGACCCCCTTATGTAATTTTCAATTTTTAAATTTTTTACATATTTTAAGACATATTGCTATGACTTTGAAACTGATTTATTTTGGAGTTATTGGCCAAAAGAGAAAAGAAAATTTTTTTGAGGAAGACTTTGTGGCAAAATGATGTGACCCCCTTATGTAATTTTAAATTTTTTACATATTTTAACACATGTTGCTATGACTTTGAAACTAATTTATTTTGGATTTATTGGCAAAAGAAGTGCCCTGCCAAAAATTTAAACGTTTCTAAGAAAATTTGTTTGAGGCAGATTTTGTGGCAAAATGATGTGACCCCCTTATGTAATTTTCAATTTTTAAATTTTTTACATATTTTAACAAATGTTGCTATGACTTTGAAACTGATTTATTTTGGAGTTATTGGCCAAAAGAGAAAAGAAAATTTTTTTGAGGAAGACTTTGTGGCAAAATGATGTGACCCCCTTATGTAATTTTAAATTTTTAAATTTTTTACATATTTTAACACATGTTGCTATGACTTTGAAACTGATTTATTTTGGAGTTATTGGCCAAAAGAAGTGCTTTGCCAAAAACTTAGACGTTTCTAAGAAAATTTTTTTTGAGGCAGACTTTGTGGTAAAATGATGCGACTCGCTTACGTAATTTTCAATTTTTCATATATAAATTTTTTCACATATTTTAACACATGTTGCTACAACTTTAAAACTGATTTATTTTGGAGTTATTGGCCAAAAGAAGTGCCCTGCCAAAAATTTAGACGTTTCTAAGAAAATTTTTTTTAGGCATATTTTGTGGTAAAATGATGCGACCTCATGAAATTTTAAATTTTTCAATTTTTTACATATTTTAACACATGTTGCTACAACTTTAAAACTGAATTAATTTGGAGTTATTGACCAAAAGAAGTGCTCTGCCAAAAACTTAGACATTTCTAAGAACATTTTTTTGAGGCAGGTTTTGTGGTAAAATGATGCGACCTCCTAATGAAATTTTAAATTTTTAAATTTTTTGCATATTTTAACACATGTTGCTACGACTTTGAAACTGATTTATTTTGGAGTTATTGGCCAAAAGAAGTGCCCTGCTAAAAATTTAGACGTTTCTAAGAAAATTTTTTTGAGGCGGATTTTGTGGTAAAATGAATCGACCTCCTCATTAAATTTTCAATTTTAAAATTTTTTACATATTTTAACACATGTTGCTATGACTTAGAAACTGATTTATTTTGGAGTTATTGGCCAAAAGAAGTGCTGTGCCAAAAATTTAGACGTTTCTAAGAAAATTTTTTTGAGGCGGATTTTGTGGTAAAATGAATCGACCTCCTCATTAAATTTTCAATTTTAAAATTTTTTACATATTTTAACACATGTTGCTATGACTTAGAAACTGATTTATTTCGGAGTTATTGGCTAAAAAAAGTGTCCTGCCAAAAATTTAGACTTTTCTCAGAAATTTTTTTTTGAGGCAGATTTTGTGGCAAAATTTTGCGACTCGCTTACGTAATTTTCAATTTTTCAATATATCAATTTTGTCACATATTTTAACACACGTTGCTATGACTTGAAACTGATTTATTTTTGGATTTATTGGCAAAAGAAGTGCCCTGCCAAAAAGTTAAACCTTTCTAAGAAAATTTTTTTGAGGCAGATTTTGTGGTAAAATGAATCGACCTCCTCATGAAATTTTCAATTTTAAATTTTTTACATATTTTAGCACATGTTGCTATGACTTTGAAACTGATTTATTTTGGAGTTATTGGCCAAAAGAAGTGCCCTGCCAAAAATTTAGACGTTTCTAAGAAAATTTTTTTGAGGCAGATTTTATGGTAAAAATATGCGACCTCCTCATGGAATTTTTAATTTTTAAATTTTTTACATATTTTAACACATGTTGCTATGGCTTTGAAACTGATATATTTTGGATTTATTGGCAAAAGAAGTGCCCTGCCAATAATTTAAACGTTTCGAAGAAAAATTTTTTGAGGCAGATTTTGTGATAAAATGATGTGACCCCCTTATGTAATTTTAATTTTTAAATTTTTTACATATTTTAACACATGTTGCTATGACTTTGAAACTGATTTATTTTGGATTTATTGGCAAAAGAAGTGCCCTGCCAAAAATTTAGACGTTTGTAAGAAAATTTTTTGGAGGAAGACTTTGTGGCAAAATGATGCGACCTCCTCATGAAATTTTTAATTTTCTTACAAAATTTTAACACATGTTGCTACAACTTTAAAACTGATTTATTTTGGAGTTATTGGCCACAAGAAGTGTCCTGCCAAAAATTTAGACGTTTGTAAGAAATTTTTTTTGAGGCAGATTTTGTGGCAAAATTTTGCGACTCGCTTACGTAATTTTCAATTTTTCAATATATAAATTGTTTCACATATTTTAACACATGTTGCTACAACTTTAAAACTGATTTATTTTGGAGTTATTGGCCACAAGAAGTGTCCTGCCAAAAACTTAGACGCTTCTAAGAAATTTTTTTTGAGGCAGATTTTGTGGCAAAATTTTGCGACTCGCTTACATAATTTTAAATTTTTCAATATATCAATTTTTTCACATATTTTAGCACATGTTGCTATGACTTTGAAACTAATTTATTTTGGAGTTATTGGCCAAAAGAAGTGCCCTGCCAAAAATTTAGACGTTTCTAAGAAAATTTTTTTGAGGCATATTTTGTGGTAAAATGATGCGACCTCCTCATGAAAGTTTTAATTTTTAAATTTTTTACATATTTTAACACATGTTGCTATGACTTTGAAACTGATATATTTTGGATTTATTGGCAAAAGAAGTGCCCTGCCAAAAATTTAAACGTTTCTAAGAAAATTTTTTTGAGGCAGATTTTGTGGTAAAATGATGTGACCTCCTCATGAAATTTTCAATTTTTCAATTTTTTACATATTTTAACACATGTTGCTATGACTTTGAAACTGATTTATTTTGGAGTTATTGGCCAAAAGAGAGAAGAAAATTTTTTTGAGGAAGACTTTGTGGCAAAATGATGTGACCCCCTTATGTAATTTTCAATTTTTAAATTTTTTACATATTTTAACACATGTTGCTATGACTTTGAAACTGATTTATTTTGGAGTTATTGGCCAAAAGAAGTGCCCTGCCAAAAATTTAGACGTTTCTAAGAAAATTTTTTTGAGGCATATTTTGTGGTAAAATGATGCGACCTCCTCATGAAATTTTCAATTTTTCAATTTTTTACATATTTTAACACATGTTGCTATGACTTTGAAACTGATTTATTTTGGAGTTATTGGCCAAAAGAGAGAAGAAAATTTTTTTGAGGAAGACTTTGTGGCAAAATGATGTGACCCCCTTATGTAATTTTCAATTTTTAAATTTTTTACATATTTTAACACATGTTGCTATGACTTTGAAACTGATTTATTTTGGAGTTATTGGCCAAAAGAAGTGCTTTGCCAAAAATTTAGACGTTTCTATAAATTTTTTTTTAGGCAGATTTTGTGGTAAAATGATGCGACCTCCTCATGAAATTTTCAATTTTTCAATTTTTTACATATTTTAACACATGTTGCTATGACTTTGAAACTGATTTATTTTGGAGTTATTGGCCAAAAGAGAGAAGAAAATTTTTTTGAGGAAGACTTTGTGGCAAAATGATGTGACCCCCTTATGTAATTTTCAATTTTTAAATTTTTTACATATTTTAACACATGTTGCTATGACTTTGAAACTGATTTATTTTGGAGTTATTGGCCAAAAGAAGTGCTTTGCCAAAAATTTAGACGTTTCTATAAATTTTTTTTTAGGCAGATTTTGTGGTAAAATGATGCGACTCGCTTACGTAATTTTAAATTTTTCAATATATCAATTTTTTCACATATTTTAGCACATGTTGCTATGACTTTGAAACTAATTTATTTTGGAGTTATTGGCCAAAAGAAGTGCCCTGCCAAAAATTTAGACGTTTCTAAGAAAATTTTTTTGAGGCATATTTTGTGGTAAAATGATGCGACCTCCTCATGAAATTTTCAATTTTTCAATTTTTTACATATTTTAACACATGTTGCTATGACTTTGAAACTGATTTATTTTGGAGTTATTGGCCAAAAGAGAGAAGAAAATTTTTTTGAGGAAGACTTTGTGGCAAAATGATGTGACCCCCTTATGTAATTTTCAATTTTTAAATTTTTTACATATTTTAACACATGTTGCTATGACTTTGAAACTGATT
The DNA here is from genome assembly GCA_963675445.1 of Linnaemya vulpina. Taxonomy (NCBI): domain Eukaryota; kingdom Metazoa; phylum Arthropoda; class Insecta; order Diptera; family Tachinidae; genus Linnaemya; species Linnaemya vulpina. The sequence goes on along the minus strand of OY776276.1, from coordinate 67,101,310 downwards.
TATTTTGGAGTTATTGGCCAAAAGAAGTGCTTTGCCAAAAATTTAGACGTTTCTATAAATTTTTTTTTAGGCAGATTTTGTGGTAAAATGATGCGACTCGCTTACGTAATTTTAAATTTTTCAATATATCAATTTTTTCACATATTTTAGCACATGTTGCTATGATTTTGAAACTAATTTATTTTGGAGTTATTGGCCACAAGAAGTGCCCTGCCAAAAATTTAGGCGTTTCTAAGAAAATTTTTTTGAGGAAGACTTTGTGGCAAAATGATGTACCCCCTTATGTAATTTTAAATTTTTAAATTTTTTACATATTTTAACACATGTTGCTATGACTTTGAAACTGATTTATTTTGGATTTATTGGCCACAAGAAGTGCCCTGCCAAAAATTTAGACGTTTCTAAGAAAAATTTTTTGAGGCAGATTTTGTGGTAAAATGAATCGACCTCCTCATGAAATTTTCAATTTTAAAATTTTTTACATATTTTAACACATGTTGCTATGACTTTGAAACTGATTTATTTTGGAGTTATTGGCCACAAGAAGTGCCCTGCCAAAAATTTAGGCGTTTCTAAGAAAATTTTTTTGAGGAAGACTTTGTGGCAAAATGATGTACCCCCTTATGTAATTTTAAATTTTTAAATTTTTTACATATTTTAACACATGTTGCTATGACTTTGAAACTGATTTATTTTGGATTTATTGGCCACAAGAAGTGCCCTGCCAAAAATTTAGACGTTTCTGAGAAATTTTTTTGAGGAAGACTTTGTGTCAAAATGATGTGACCCCCTTATGTAATTTTCAATTTTTTACATATTTTAACACATGTTGCTATGACTTTGAAACTGATTTGTTTTGGAGTTATTGGCCAAAAGAAGTGCCCTGCCAAAAATGTAGACGTTTCTAAGAAAATTTTTTTGAGGCAGATTTTGTGGTAAAATGATGCGACCTCCTCATAAAATTTTTAAATTTTTTAAATATTTTAACACATGTTGCTATGACTTTGAAACTGATATATTTTGGATTTATTGGCAAAAGAAGTGCCCTGCAAAAAATTTAGACGTTTCTAAGAAATTTTTTTGAGGAAGACTTTGTGGCAAAATGATGTGACCCCCTTATGTAATTTTAAATTTTTTACATATTTTAACACATGTTGCTATGACTTTGAAGCTAATTTATTTTGGAGTTATTGGCCAAAAGAAGTGCCCTGCCAAAAATTTAGACGTTTCTAAGAAAATTTTTTTGAGGCAGATTTTGTGGTAAAATGATGCGACCTCCTCATGAAATTTTTAATTTTTAAATTTTTTACATATTTTAACACATGTTGCTATGACTTTGAAACTGATATATTTTGGATTTATTGGCAAAAGAAGTGCCCTGCCAAAAATTTAAACGTTTCTAAGAAAATTTTTTTGAGGCAGATTTTGTGGCAAAATGATGTGACCCCCTTATGTAATTTTCAATTTTTAAATTTTTTACATATTTTAACACATGTTGCTATGACTTTGAAACTGATTTATTTTGGAGTTATTGGCCAAAAGAGAAAAGAAAATTTTTTTGAGGAAGACTTTGTGGCAAAATGATGTGACCCCCTTATGTAATTTTTAATTTTTTACATATTTTAACACATGTTGCTATGACTTTGAAACTAATTTATTTTGGATTTATTGGCAAAAGAAGTGCCCTGCCAAAAATTTAAACGTTTCTAAGAAAATTTTTTTGAGACAGATTTTGTGGCAAAATGATGTGACCCCCTTATGTAATTTTCAATTTTTAAATTTTTTACATATTTTAACACATGTTGCTATGACTTTGAAACTGATTTATTTTGGAGTTATTGGCCAAAAGAGAAAAGAAAATTTTTTTGAGGAAGACTTTGTGGCAAAATGATGTGACCCCCTTATGTAATTTTCAATTTTTAAATTTTTTACATATTTTAACACATGTTGCTGTGACTTTGAAACTGATTTATTTTGGATTTATTGGCCAAAAGAAGTGCTTTGCCAAAAATTTAGACGTTTCTATAAATTTTTTTTTAGGCAGATTTTGTGGTAAAATGATGCGACTCGCTTACGTAATTTTAAATTTTTCAATATATCAATTTTTTCACATATTTTAGCACATGTTGCTATGATTTTGAAACTAATTTATTTTGGAGTTATTGGCCACAAGAAGTGCCCTGCCAAAAATTTAGGCGTTTCTAAGAAAATTTTTTTGAGGAAGACTTTGTGGCAAAATGATGTACCCCCTTATGTAATTTTAAATTTTTAAATTTTTTACATATTTTAACACATGTTGCTATGACTTTGAAACTGATTTATTTTGGATTTATTGGCCACAAGAAGTGCCCTGCCAAAAATTTAGACGTTTCTAAGAAAAATTTTTTGAGGCAGATTTTGTGGTAAAATGAATCGACCTCCTCATGAAATTTTCAATTATAAAATTTTTTACATATTTTAACACATGTTGCTATGACTTTGAAACTGATTTATTTTGGAGTTATTGGCCACAAGAAGTGCCCTGCCAAAAATTTAGGCGTTTCTAAGAAAATTTTTTTGAGGAAGACTTTGTGGCAAAATGATGTACCCCCTTATGTAATTTTAAATTTTTAAATTTTTTACATATTTTAACACATGTTGCTATGACTTTGAAACTGATTTATTTTGGATTTATTGGCCACAAGAAGTGCCCTGCCAAAAATTTAGACGTTTCTAAGAAATTTTGTTTGAGGCAGATTTTGTGGCAAAATTTTGCGACTCGCTTACGTAATTTTCAATTTTTCAATATATCAATTTTTTCACATATTTTAACACATGTTGCTATGACTTTGAAACTGATTTATTTTGGAGTTATTGGCCAAAAGAAGTGCCCTGCCAAAAATTTAGACGTTTCTAAGAAAATTTTTTTGAGGCAGATTTTGTGGTAAAATGATGCGACCTCTTCATGAAATTTTCAATTTTTCAATTTTTTACATATTTTAACACATGTTGCTATGACTTTGAAACTGATTTATTTTGGAGTTATTGGCCAAAAAATTGCCCTGCCAAAAATTTAGACGTTTCTAAGAAATTTTTTTGAGGAAGACTTTGTGTCAAAATGATGTGACCCCCTTATGTAATTTTCAATTTTTTACATATTTTAACACATGTTGCTATGACTTTGAAACTGATTTGTTTTGGAGTTATTGGCCAAAAGAAGTGCCCTGCCAAAAATTTTGACGTTTCTAAGAAAATTTTTTTGAGGCAGATTTTGTGGTAAAATGATGCGACCTCCTCATAAAATTTTTAAATTTTTTAAATATTTTAACACATGTTGCTATGACTTTGAAACTGATATATTTTGGATTTATTGGCAAAAGAAGTGCCCTGCAAAAAATTTAGACGTTTCTAAGAAATTTTTTTGAGGAAGACTTTGTGGCAAAATGATGTGACCCCCTTATGTAATTTTAAATTTTTTACATATTTTAACACATGTTGCTATGACTTTGAAGCTAATTTATTTTGGAGTTATTGGCCAAAAGAAGTGCCCTGCCAAAAATTTAGACGTTTCTAAGAAAATTTTTTTGAGGCAGATTTTGTGGTAAAATGATGCGACCTCCTCATGAAATTTTTAATTTTTAAATTTTTTACATATTTTAACACATGTTGCTATGACTTTGAAACTGATATATTTTGGATTTATTGGCAAAAGAAGTGCCCTGCCAAAAATTTAAACGTTTCTAAGAAAATTTTTTTGAGGCAGATTTTGTGGCAAAATGATGTGACCCCCTTATGTAATTTTCAATTTTTAAATTTTTTACATATTTTAACACATGTTGCTATGACTTTGAAACTGATTTATTTTGGAGTTATTGGCCAAAAGAGAAAAGAAAATTTTTTTGAGGAAGACTTTGTGGCAAAATGATGTGACCTTCTTATGTAATTTTTAATTTTTTACATATTTTAACCCATGTTGCTATGACTTTGAAATTAATTTATTTTGGATTTATTGGCAAAAGAAGTGCCCTGCCAAAAATTTAAACGTTTCTAAGAAAATTTTTTTGAGACAGATTTTGTGGCAAAATGATGTGACCCCCTTATGTAATTTTCAATTTTTAAATTTTTTACATATTTTAACACATGTTGCTATGACTTTGAAACTGATTTATTTTGGAGTTATTGGCCAAAAGAGAAAAGAAAATTTTTTTGAGGAAGACTTTGTGGCAAAATGATGTGACCCCCTTATGTAATTTTCAATTTTTAAATTTTTTACATATTTTAACACATGTTGCTGTGACTTTGAAACTGATTTATTTTGGAGTTATTGGCCAAAAGAAGTGCTTTGCCAAAAACTTAGACGTTTCTAAGAAAATTTTTTTTGAGGAAGACTTTGTGGTAAAATGATGCGACTCGCTTACGTAATTTTCAATTTTTCATATATCAATTTTTTCACATATTTTAACACATGTTGCTATGACTTTTAAACTGATTTATTTTGGAGTTATTGGCCAAAAGAAGTGCCCTGCCAAAAATTTAGACGTTTCTAAGAAAATTTTTTTTAGGCATATTTTGTGGTAAAATGATGCGACCTCATGAAATTTTAAATTTTTCAATTTTTTACATATTTTAACACATGTTACTATGACTTTGAAACTGATTTATTTTGGAGTTATTGGCCAAAAGAAGTGCCCTGCCAAAAATTTAGCCGTTTCTAAGAAAATTTTTTTGAGGCAGATTTTGTGGTCAAATGATGCGACCTCCTCATGAAATTTTAAATGTTTAATTTTTTTACATATTTTAACACATGTTGCTACAACTTTAAAACTGAATTAATGTGGAGTTATTGACCAAAAGAAGTGCTCTGCCAAAAACTTAGACATTTCTAAGAACATTTTTTTGAGGCAGGTTTTGTGGTAAAATGATGCGACCTCCTAATGAAATTTTAAATTTTTAAATTTTTTGCATATTTTAACACATGTTGCTACGACTTTGAAACTGATTTATTTTGGAGTTATTGGCCAAAAGAAGTGCCCTGCTAAAAATTTAGACGTTTCTAAGAAAATTTTTTTGAGGCGGATTTTGTGGTAAAATGAATCGACCTCCTCATTAAATTTTCAATTTTAAAATTTTTTACATATTTTAACACATGTTGCTATGACTTAGAAACTGATTTATTTCGGAGTTATTGGCTAAAAAAAGTGTCCTGCCAAAAATTTAGACTTTTCTAAGAAATTTTTTTTGAGGCAGATTTTGTGGCAAAATTTTGCGACTCGCTTACGTAATTTTCAATTTTTCAATATATCAATTTTGTCACATATTTTAACACACGTTGCTATGACTTGAAACTGATATATTTTGGATTTATTGGCAAAAGAAGTGCCCTGCCAAAAATTTAAACGTTTCTAAGAAAATTTTTTTGAGGCAGATTTTGTGGCAAAATGATGTGACCCCCTTATGTAATTTTAAATTTTTTACATATTTTAACACATGTTGCTATGACTTTGAAACTAATTTATTTTGGATTTATTGGCAAAAGAAGTGCCCTGCCAAAAATTTAAACGTTTCTAAGAAAATTTTTTTGAGGCAGATTTTGTGGCAAAATGATGACCCCCTTATGTAATTTTCAATTTTTAAATTTTTTACATATTTTAACACATGTTGCTATGACTTTGAAACTGATTTAATTTGGAGTTATTGGCCAAAAGAGAAAAGAAAATTTTTTTGAGGAAGACTTTGTGGCAAAATGATGTGACCCCCTTATGTAATTTTCAATTTTTAAATTTTTTACATATTTTAACACATGTTGCTATGACTTTGAAACTGATTTATTTTGGAGTTATTGGCCAAAAGAAGTGCTTTGCCAAAAACTTAGACGTTTCTAAGAAAATTTTTTTTGAGGCAGACTTTGTGGTAAAATGATGCGACTCGCTTACGTAATTTTCAATTTTTCATATATCAATTTTTTCACATATTTTAACACATGTTGCTACAACTTTAAAACTGATTTATTTTGGAGTTATTGGCCAAAAGAAGTGCCCTGCCAAAAATTTAGACGTTTCTAAGAAAATTTTTTTTAGGCATATTTTGTGGTAAAATGATGCGACCTCATGAAATTTTAAATTTTTCAATTTTTTACATATTTTAACACATGTTACTATGACTTTGAAACTGATTTATTTTGGAGTTATTGGCCAAAAGAAGTGCCCTGCCAAAAATTTAGACGTTTCAAAGAAAATTTTTTTGAGGCAGATTTTGTGGTCAAATGATGCGACCTCCTCATGAAATTTTAAATGTTTAATTTTTTTACATATTTTAACACATGTTGCTACAACTTTAAAACTGAATTAATTTAGAGTTATTGACCAAAAGAAGTGCTCTGCCAAAAATTTAGACGCTTCTAAGAAATTTTTTTTGAGGCAGATTTTGTGGTAAAATGATGCGACCTCTTCATGAAATTTTAAATTTTTCAATTTTTTACATATTTTAACACATGTTGCTATGACTTTGAAACTGATTTATTTTGGAGTTATTGGCCAAAAAATTGCCCTGCCAAAAATTTAGACGTTTCTAAGAAATTTTTTTGAGGAAGACTTTGTGTCAAAATGATGTGACCCCCTTATGTAATTTTCAATTTTTTACATATTTTAACACATGTTGCTATGACTTTGAAACTGATTTGTTTTGGAGTTATTGGCCAAAAGAAGTGCCCTGCCAAAAATTTTGACGTTTCTAAGAAAATTTTTTTGAGGCAGATTTTGTGGTAAAATGATGCGACCTCCTCATAAAATTTTTAAATTTTTTAAATATTTTAACACATGTTGCTATGACTTTGAAACTGATATATTTTGGATTTATTGGCAAAAGAAGTGCCCTGCAAAAAATTTAGACGTTTCTAAGAAATTTTTTTGAGGAAGACTTTGTGGCAAAATGATGTGACCCCCTTATGTAATTTTAAATTTTTTACATATTTTAACACATGTTGCTATGACTTTGAAGCTAATTTATTTTGGAGTTATTGGCCAAAAGAAGTGCCCTGCCAAAAATTTAGACGTTTCTAAGAAAATTTTTTTGAGGCAGATTTTGTGGTAAAATGATGCGACCTCCTCATGAAATTTTTAATTTTTAAATTTTTTACATATTTTAACACATGTTGCTATGACTTTGAAACTGATATATTTTGGATTTATTGGCAAAAGAAGTGCCCTGCCAAAAATTTAAACGTTTCTAAGAAAATTTTTTTGAGGCAGATTTTGTGGCAAAATGATGTGACCCCCTTATGTAATTTTCAATTTTTAAATTTTTTACATATTTTAACACATGTTGCTATGACTTTGAAACTGATTTATTTTGGAGTTATTGGCCAAAAGAGAAAAGAAAATTTTTTTGAGGAAGACTTTGTGGCAAAATGATGTGACCCCCTTATGTAATTTTTAATTTTTTACATATTTTAACACATGTTGCTATGACTTTGAAACTAATTTATTTTGGATTTATTGGCAAAAGAAGTGCCCTGCCAAAAATTTAAACGTTTCTAAGAAAATTTTTTTGAGACAGATTTTGTGGCAAAATGATGTGACCCCCTTATGTAATTTTCAATTTTTAAATTTTTTACATATTTTAACACATGTTGCTATGACTTTGAAACTGATTTATTTTGGAGTTATTGGCCAAAAGAGAAAAGAAAATTTTTTTGAGGAAGACTTTGTGGCAAAATGATGTGACCCCCTTATGTAATTTTCAATTTTTAAATTTTTTACATATTTTAACACATGTTGCTGTGACTTTGAAACTGATTTATTTTGGAGTTATTGGCCAAAAGAAGTGCTTTGCCAAAAACTTAGACGTTTCTAAGAAAATTTTTTTTGAGGCAGACTTTGTGGTAAAATGATGCGACTCGCTTACGTAATTTTCAATTTTTCATATATCAATTTTTTCACATATTTTAACACATGTTGCTACAACTTTAAAACTGATTTATTTTGGAGTTATTGGCCAAAAGAAGTGCCCTGCCAAAAATTTAGACGTTTCTAAGAAAATTTTTTTTAGGCATATTTTGTGGTAAAATGATGCGACCTCATGAAATTTTAAATTTTTCAATTTTTTACATATTTTAACACATGTTACTATGACTTTGAAACTGATTTATTTTGGAGTTATTGGCCAAAAGAAGTGCCCTGCCAAAAATTTAGCCGTTTCTAAGAAAATTTTTTTGAGGCAGATTTTGTGGTCAAATGATGCGACCTCCTCATGAAATTTTAAATGTTTAATTTTTTTACATATTTTAACACATGTTGCTACAACTTTAAAACTGAATTAATTTGGAGTTATTGACCAAAAGAAGTGCTCTGCCAAAAACTTAGACATTTCTAAGAACATTTTTTTGAGGCAGGTTTTGTGGTAAAATGATGCGACCTCCTAATGAAATTTTAAATTTTTAAATTTTTTGCATATTTTAACACATGTTGCTACGACTTTGAAACTGATTTATTTTGGAGTTATTGGCCAAAAGAAGTGCCCTGCTAAAAATTTAGACGTTTCTAAGAAAATTTTTTTGAGGCGGATTTTGTGGTAAAATGAATCGACCTCCTCATTAAATTTTCAATTTTAAAATTTTTTACATATTTTAACACATGTTGCTATGACTTAGAAACTGATTTATTTCGGAGTTATTGGCTAAAAAAAGTGTCCTGCCAAAAATTTAGACTTTTCTAAGAAATTTTTTTTGAGGCAGATTTTGTGGCAAAATTTTGCGACTCGCTTACGTAATTTTCAATTTTTCAATATATCAATTTTGTCACATATTTTAACACACGTTGCTATGACTTGAAACTGATATATTTTGGATTTATTGGCAAAAGAAGTGCCCTGCCAAAAATTTAAACGTTTCTAAGAAAATTTTTTTGAGGCAGATTTTGTGGCAAAATGATGTGACCCCCTTATGTAATTTTCAATTTTTAAATTTTTTACATATTTTAACACATGTTGCTATGACTTTGAAACTGATTTATTTTGGAGTTATTGGCCAAAAGAGAAAAGAAAATTTTTTTGAGGAAGACTTTGTGGCAAAATGATGTGACCCCCTTATGTAATTTTAAATTTTTTACATATTTTAACACATGTTGCTATGACTTTGAAACTAATTTATTTTGGATTTATTGGCAAAAGAAGTGCCCTGCCAAAAATTTAAACGTTTCTAAGAAAATTTTTTTGAGGCAGATTTTGTGGCAAAATGATGACCCCCTTATGTAATTTTCAATTTTTAAATTTTTTACATATTTTAACACATGTTGCTATGACTTTGAAACTGATTTAATTTGGAGTTATTGGCCAAAAGAGAAAAGAAAATTTTTTTGAGGAAGACTTTGTGGCAAAATGATGTGACCCCCTTATGTAATTTTCAATTTTTAAATTTTTTACATATTTTAACACATGTTGCTATGACTTTGAAACTGATTTATTTTGGAGTTATTGGCCAAAAGAAGTGCTTTGCCAAAAACTTAGACGTTTCTAAGAAAATTTTTTTTGAGGCAGACTTTGTGGTAAAATGATGCGACTCGCTTACGTAATTTTCAATTTTTCATATATCAATTTTTTCACATATTTTAACACATGTTGCTACAACTTTAAAACTGATTTATTTTGGAGTTATTGGCCAAAAGAAGTGCCCTGCCAAAAATTTAGACGTTTCTAAGAAAATTTTTTTTAGGCATATTTTGTGGTAACATGATGCGACCTCATGAAATTTTAAATTTTTCAATTTTTTACATATTTTAACACATGTTACTATGACTTTGAAACTGATTTATTTTGGAGTTATTGGCCAAAAGAAGTGCCCTGCCAAAAATTTAGACGTTTCAAAGAAAATTTTTTTGAGGCAGATTTTGTGGTCAAATGATGCGACCTCCTCATGAAATTTTAAATGTTTAATTTTTTTACATATTTTAACACATGTTGCTACAACTTTAAAACTGAATTAATTTGGAGTTATTGACCAAAAGAAGTGCTCTGCCAAAAACTTAGACATTTCTAAGAACATTTTTTTGAGGCAGGTTTTGTGGTAAAATGATGCGACCTCCTAATGAAATTTAAAATTTTTAAATTTTTTGCATATTTTAGCACATGTTGCTACGACTTTGAAACTGATTTATTTTGGAGTTATTGGCCAAAAGAAGTGCCCTGCTAAAAATTTAGACATTTCTAAGAAAATTTTTTTGAGGCGGATTTTGTGGTAAAATGAATCGACCTCCTCATTAAATTTTCAATTTTAAAATTTTTTACATATTTTAACACATGTTGCTATGACTTAGAAACTGATTTATTTCGGAGTTATTGGCTAAAAAAAGTGTCCTGCCAAAAATTTAGACTTTTCTAAGAAATTTTTTTTGAGGCAGATTTTGTGGCAAAATTTTGCGACTCGCTTACGTAATTTTCAATTTTTCAATATATCAATTTTGTCACATATTTTAACACACGTTGCTATGACTTGAAACTGATATATTTTGGATTTATTGGCAAAAGAAGTGCCCTGCCAAAAATTTAAACGTTTCTAAGAAAATTTTTTTGAGGCAGATTTTGTGGCAAAATGATGTGACCCCCTTATGTAATTTTCAATTTTTAAATTTTTTACATATCTTAGCACATGTTGCTATGACTTTGAAACTGATTTATTTTGGAGTTATTGGCCAAAAGAGAAAAGAAAATTTTTTTGAGGAAGACTTTGTGGCAAAATGATGTGACCCCCTTATGTAATTTTAAATTTTTTACATATTTTAACACATGTTGCTATGACTTTGAAACTAATTTATTTTGGATTTATTGGCAAAAGAAGTGCCCTGCCAAAAATTTATACGTTTCTAAGAAAATTTTTTTGAGGCAGATTTTGTGGCAAAATGATGACCTTCTTATGTAATTTTCAATTTTTAAATTTTTTAAATATTTTAACACATGTTGCTATGACTTTGAAACTGATTTATTTTGGAATTATTGGCCAAAAGAGAAAAGAAAATTTTTTTGAGGAAGACTTTGTGGCAAAATGATGTGACCCCCTTATGTAATTTTCAATTTTTAAATTTTTTACATATTTTAACACATGTTGCTATGACTTTGAAACTGATTTATTTTGGAGTTATTGGCCAAAAGAAGTGCCCTGCTAAAAATTTAGACGTTTCTAAGAAAATTTTTTTGAGGCGGATTTTGTGGTAAAATGAATCGACCTCCTCATTAAATTTTCAATTTTAAAATTTTTTACATATTTTAACACATGTTGCTATGACTTAGAAACTGATTTATTTCGGAGTTATTGGCTAAAAAAAGTGTCCTGCCAAAAATTTAGACTTTTCTAAGAAATTTTTTTTGAGGCAGATTTTGTGGCAAAATTTTGCGACTCGCTTACGTAATTTTCAATTTTTCAATATATCAATTTTGTCACATATTTTAACACACGTTGCTATGACTTGAAACTGATATATTTTGGATTTATTGGCAAAAGAAGTGCCCTGCCAAAAATTTAAACGTTTCTAAGAAAATTTTTTTGAGGCAGATTTTGTGGCAAAATGATGTGACCCCCTTATGTAATTTTCAATTTTTAAATTTTTTACATATTTTAACACATGTTGCTATGACTTTGAAACTGATTTATTTTGGAGTTATTGGCCAAAAGAGAAAAGAAAATTTTTTTGAGGAAGACTTTGTGGCAAAATGATGTGACCCCCTTATGTAATTTTAAATTTTTTACATATTTTAACACATGTTGCTATGACTTTGAAACTAATTTATTTTGGATTTATTGGCAAAAGAAGTGCCCTGCCAAAAATTTAAACGTTTCTAAGAAAATTTTTTTGAGGCAGATTTTGTGGCAAAATGATGACCCCCTTATGTAATTTTCAATTTTTAAATTTTTTACATATTTTAACACATGTTGCTATGACTTTGAAACTGATTTAATTTGGAGTTATTGGCCAAAAGAGAAAAGAAAATTTTTTTGAGGAAGACTTTGTGGCAAAATGATGTGACCCCCTTATGTAATTTTCAATTTTTAAATTTTTTACATATTTTAACACATGTTGCTATGACTTTGAAACTGATTTATTTTGGAGTTATTGGCCAAAAGAAGTGCTTTGCCAAAAACTTAGACGTTTCTAAGAAAATTTTTTTTGAGGCAGACTTTGTGGTAAAATGATGCGACTCGCTTACGTAATTTTCAATTTTTCATATATCAATTTTTTCACATATTTTAACACATGTTGCTACAACTTTAAAACTGATTTATTTTGGAGTTATTGGCCAAAAGAAGTGCCCTGCCAAAAATTTAGACGTTTCTAAGAAAATTTTTTTTAGGCATATTTTGTGGTAACATGATGCGACCTCATGAAATTTTAAATTTTTCAATTTTTTACATATTTTAACACATGTTACTATGACTTTGAAACTGATTTATTTTGGAGTTATTGGCCAAAAGAAGTGCCCTGCCAAAAATTTAGACGTTTCAAAGAAAATTTTTTTGAGGCAGATTTTGTGGTCAAATGATGCGACCTCCTCATGAAATTTTAAATGTTTAATTTTTTTACATATTTTAACACATGTTGCTACAACTTTAAAACTGAATTAATTTGGAGTTATTGACCAAAAGAAGTGCTCTGCCAAAAACTTAGACATTTCTAAGAACATTTTTTTGAGGCAGGTTTTGTGGTAAAATGATGCGACCTCCTAATGAAATTTAAAATTTTTAAATTTTTTGCATATTTTAGCACATGTTGCTACGACTTTGAAACTGATTTATTTTGGAGTTATTGGCCAAAAGAAGTGCCCTGCTAAAAATTTAGACATTTCTAAGAAAATTTTTTTGAGGCGGATTTTGTGGTAAAATGAATCGACCTCCTCATTAAATTTTCAATTTTAAAATTTTTTACATATTTTAACACATGTTGCTATGACTTAGAAACTGATTTATTTCGGAGTTATTGGCTAAAAAAAGTGTCCTGCCAAAAATTTAGACTTTTCTAAGAAATTTTTTTTGAGGCAGATTTTGTGGCAAAATTTTGCGACTCGCTTACGTAATTTTCAATTTTTCAATATATCAATTTTGTCACATATTTTAACACACGTTGCTATGACTTGAAACTGATATATTTTGGATTTATTGGCAAAAGAAGTGCCCTGCCAAAAATTTAAACGTTTCTAAGAAAATTTTTTTGAGGCAGATTTTGTGGCAAAATGATGTGACCCCCTTATGTAATTTTCAATTTTTAAATTTTTTACATATCTTAGCACATGTTGCTATGACTTTGAAACTGATTTATTTTGGAGTTATTGGCCAAAAGAGAAAAGAAAATTTTTTTGAGGAAGACTTTGTGGCAAAATGATGTGACCCCCTTATGTAATTTTAAATTTTTTACATATTTTAACACATGTTGCTATGACTTTGAAACTAATTTATTTTGGATTTATTGGCAAAAGAAGTGCCCTGCCAAAAATTTATACGTTTCTAAGAAAATTTTTTTGAGGCAGATTTTGTGGCAAAATGATGACCTTCTTATGTAATTTTCAATTTTTAAATTTTTTACATATTTTAACACATGTTGCTATGACTTTGAAACTGATTTATTTTGGAATTATTGGCCAAAAGAGAAAAGAAAATTTTTTTGAGGAAGACTTTGTGGCAAAATGATGTGACCCCCTTATGTAATTTTCAATTTTTAAATTTTTTACATATTTTAACACATGTTCCTATGACTTTGAAACTGATTTATTTTGGAGTTATTGGCCAAAAGAAGTGCTTTGCCAAAAACTTAGACGTTTCTAAGAAAATTTTTTTTGAGGCAGACTTTGTGGTAAAATGATGCGACTCGCTTACGTAATTTTCAATTTTTCATATATCAATTTTTTCACATATTTTAACACATGTTGCTACAACTTTAAAACTGATTTATTTTGGAGTTATTGGCCAAAAGAAGTGCCCTGCCAAAAATTTAGACGTTTCTAAGAAAATTTTTTTTAGGCATATTTTGTGGTAAAATGATGCGACCTCATGAAATTTTAAATTTTTCAATTTTTTACATATTTTAACACATGTTACTATGACTTTGAAACTGATTTATTTTGGAGTTATTGGCCAAAAGAAGTGCCCTGCCAAAAATTTAGACGTTTCTAAGAAAATTTGTTTGAGGCAGATTTTGTGGTCAAATGATGCGACCTCCTCATGAAATTTTAAATGTTTAATTTTTTTACATATTTTAACACATGTTGCTACAACTTTAAAACTGAATTAATTTGGAGTTATTGACCAAAAGAAGTGCTCTGCCAAAAACTTAGACATTTCTAAGAACATTTTTTTGAGGCAGGTTTTGTGGTAAAATGATGCGACCTCCTAATGAAATTTTAAATTTTTAAATTTTTTGCATATTTTAACACATGTTGCTACGACTTTGAAACTGATTTATTTTGGAGTTATTGGCCAAAAGAAGTGCCCTGCCAAAAATTTAGACGTTTCTAAGAAAATTTTTTTTAGGCATATTTTGTGGTAAAATGATGCGACCTCATGAAATTTTAAATTTTTCAATTTTTTACATATTTTAACACATGTTACTATGACTTTGAAACTGATTTATTTTGGAGTTATTGGCCAAAAGAAGTGCCCTGCTAAAAATTTAGACGTTTCTAAGAAAATTTTTTTGAGGCGGATTTTGTGGTAAAATGAATCGACCTCCTCATTGAATTTTCAATTTTAAAATTTTTTACATATTTTAACACATGTTGCTATGACTTAGAAACTGATTTATTTCGGAGTTATTGGCTAAAAAAAGTGTCCTGCCAAAAATTTAGACTTTTCTAAGAAATTTTTTTTGAGGCAGATTTTGTGGCAAAATTTTGCGACTCGCTTACGTAATTTTCAATTTTTCAATATATCAATTTTGTCACATATTTTAACACACGTTGCTATGACTTGAAACTGATTTATTTTTGGATTTATTGGCAAAAGAAGTGCCCTGCCAAAAAGTTAAACCTTTCTAAGAAAATTTTTTTGAGGCAGATTTTGTGGTAAAATGAATCGACCTCCTCATGAAATTTTCAATTTTAAATTTTTTACATATTTTAGCACATGTTGCTATGACTTTGAAACTGATTTATTTTGGAGTTATTGGCCAAAAGAAGTGCCCTGCCAAAAATTTAGACGTTTCTAAAAAATTTTTTTGAGGCAGATTTTATGGTAAAAATATGCGACCTCCTCATGGAATTTTTAATTTTTAAATTTTTTACATATTTTAACACATGTTGCTATGGCTTTGAAACTGATATATTTTGGATTTATTGGCAAAAGAAGTGCCCTGCCAATAATTTAAACGTTTCTAAGAAAAATTTTTTGAGGCAGATTTTGTGATAAAATGATGTGACCCCCTTATGTAATTTTAATTTTTAAATTTTTTACATATTTTAACACATGTTGCTATGACTTTGAAACTGATTTATTTTGGATTTATTGGCAAAAGAAGTGCCCTGCCAAAAATTTTGACGTTTGTAAGAAAATTTTTTGGAGGAAGACTTTGTGGCAAAATGATGCGACCTCCTCATGAAATTTTTAATTTTCTTACAAAATTTTAACACATGTTGCTACAACTTTAAAACTGATTTATTTTGGAGTTATTGGCCACAAGAAGTGCCCTGCCAAAAATTTAGACGTTTGTAAGAAATTTTTTTTGAGGCAGATTTTGTGGCAAAATTTTGCGACTCGCTTACGTAATTTTCAATTTTTCAATATATAAATTGTTTCACATATTTTAACACATGTTGCTACAACTTTAAAACTGATTTATTTTGGAGTTATTGGCCACAAGAAGTGTCCTGCCAAAAATTTAGACGCTTCTAAGAAATTTTTTTTGAGGCAGATTTTGTGGCAAAATTTTGCGACTCGCTTACATAATTTTAAATTTTTCAATATATCAATTTTTTCACATATTTTAGCACATGTTGCTATGACTTTGAAACTAATTTATTTTGGAGTTATTGGCCAAAAGAAGTGTCCTGCCAAAAATTTAGACGTTTCTAAGAAAATTTTTTTTAAGCATATTTTGTGGTAAAATCATGCGACCTCCTCATGAAAGTTTTAATTTTTAAATTTTTTACATATTTTAACACATGCTGCTATGACTTTGAAACTGATATATTTTGGATTTATTGGCCACAAGAAGTGCCCTGCCAAAAATTTAGACGTTTCTAAGAAAAATTTTTTGAGGCAGATTTTGTGGTAAAATGAATCGACCTCCTCATGAAATTTTCAATTTTAAAATTTTTTACATATTTTAACACATGTTGCTATGACTTTGAAACTGATTTATTTTGGAGTTATTGGCCACAAGAAGTGCCCTGCCAAAAATTTAGGCGTTTCTAAGAAAATTTTTTTGAGGAAGACTTTGTGGCAAAATGATGTACCCCCTTATGTAATTTTAAATTTTTAAATTTTTTACATATTTTAACACATGTTGCTATGACTTTGAAACTGATTTATTTTGGAGTTATTGGCCACAAGAAGTGCCCTGCCAAAAATTTAGGCGTTTCTAAGAAAATTTTTTTGAGGAAGACTTTGTGGCAAAATGATGTACCCCCTTATGTAATTTTAAATTTTTAAATTTTTTACATATTTTAACACATGTTGCTATGACTTTGAAACTGATTTATTTTGGATTTATTGGCCACAAGAAGTGCCCTGCCAAAAATTTAGACGTTTCTAAGAAATTTTGTTTGAGGCAGATTTTGTGGCAAAATTTTGCGACTCGCTTACGTAATTTTCAATTTTTCAATATATCAATTTTTTCACATATTTTAACACATGTTGCTATGACTTTGAAACTGATTTATTTTGGAGTTATTGGCCAAAAGAAGTGCCCTGCCAAAAATTTAGACGTTTCTAAGAAAATTTTTTTGAGGCAGATTTTGTGGTAAAATGATGCGACCTCTTCATGAAATTTTCAATTTTTCAATTTTTTACATATTTTAACACATGTTGCTATGACTTTGAAACTGATTTATTTTGGAGTTATTGGCCAAAAGAATTGCCCTGCCAAAAATTTAGACGTTTCTAAGAAATTTTTTTGAGGAAGACTTTGTGTCAAAATGATGTGACCCCCTTATGTAATTTTCAATTTTTTACATATTTTAACACATGTTGCTATGACTTTGAAACTGATTTGTTTTGGAGTTATTGGCCAAAAGAAGTGCCCTGCCAAAAATTTAGACGTTTCTAAGAAAATTTTTTTGAGGCAGATTTTGTGGTAAAATGATGCGACCTCCTCATAAAATTTTTAAATTTTTTAAATATTTTAACACATGTTGCTATGACTTTGAAACTGATATATTTTGGATTTATTGGCAAAAGAAGTGCCCTGCAAAAAATTTAGATGTTTCTAAGAAATTTTTTTGAGAAAGACTTTGTGGCAAAATGATGTGACCCCCTTATGTAATTTTAAATTTTTTACATATTTTAACACATGTTGCTATGACTTTGAAGCTAATTTATTTTGGAGTTATTGGCCAAAAGAAGTGCCCTGCCAAAAATTTAGACGTTTCTAAGAAAATTTTTTTGAGGCAGATTTTGTGGTAAAATGATGCGACCTCCTCATGAAATTTTTAATTTTTAAATTTTTTACATATTTTAACACATGTTGCTATGACTTTGAAACTGATATATTTTGGATTTATTGGCAAAAGAAGTGCCCTGCCAAAAATTTAAACGTTTCTAAGAAAATTTTTTTGAGGCAGATTTTGTGGCAAAATGATGTGACCCCCTTATGTAATTTTCAATTTTTAAATTTTTTACATATTTTAACACATGTTGCTATGACTTTGAAACTGATTTATTTTGGAGTTATTGGCCAAAAGAGAAAAGAAAATTTTTTTGAGGAAGACTTTGTGGCAAAATGATGTGACCACCCCCTTATGTAATTTTAAATTTTTTACATATTTTAACACATGTTGCTATGACTTTGAAACTAATTTATTTTGGATTTATTGGCAAAAGAAGTGCCCTGCCAAAAATTTAAACGTTTCTAAGAAAATTTTTTTGAGGCAGATTTTGTGGCAAAATGATGTGACCCCCTTATGTAATTTTCAATTTTTAAATTTTTTACATATTTTAACACATGTTGCTATGACTTTGAAACTGATTTATTTTGGAGTTATTGGCCAAAAGAAGTGCCCTGCCAAAAATTTAGACGTTTCTAAAAAATTTTTTTGAGGCAGATTTTATGGTAAAAATATGCGACCTCCTCATGGAATTTTTAATTTTTAAATTTTTTACATATTTTAACACATGTTGCTATGGCTTTGAAACTGATATATTTTGGATTTATTGGCAAAAGAAGTGCCCTGCCAATAATTTAAACGTTTCTAAGAAAAATTTTTTGAGGCAGATTTTGTGATAAAATGATGTGACCCCCTTATGTAATTTTAATTTTTAAATTTTTTACATATTTTAACACATGTTGCTATGACTTTGAAACTGATTTATTTTGGATTTATTGGCAAAAGAAGTGCCCTGCCAAAAATTTAGACGTTTGTAAGAAAATTTTTTGGAGGAAGACTTTGTGGCAAAATGATGCGACCTCCTCATGAAATTTTTAATTTTCTTACAAAATTTTAACACATGTTGCTACAACTTTAAAACTGATTTATTTTGGAGTTATTGGCCACAAGAAGTGCCCTGCCAAAAATTTAGACGTTTGTAAGAAATTTTTTTTGAGGCAGATTTTGTGGCAAAATTTTGCGACTCGCTTACGTAATTTTCAATTTTTCAATATATAAATTGTTTCACATATTTTAACACATGTTGCTACAACTTTAAAACTGATTTATTTTGGAGTTATTGGCCACAAGAAGTGTCCTGCCAAAAATTTAGACGCTTCTAAGAAATTTTTTTTGAGGCAGATTTTGTGGCAAAATTTTGCGACTCGCTTACATAATTTTAAATTTTTCAATATATCAATTTTTTCACATATTTTAGCACATGTTGCTATGACTTTGAAACTAATTTATTTTGGAGTTATTGGCCAAAAGAAGTGTCCTGCCAAAAATTTAGACGTTTCTAAGAAAATTTTTTTGAGGCATATTTTGTGGTAAAATCATGCGACCTCCTCATGAAAGTTTTAATTTTTAAATTTTTTACATATTTTAACACATGCTGCTATGACTTTGAAACTGATATATTTTGGATTTATTGGCCACAAGAAGTGCCCTGCCAAAAATTTAGACGTTTCTAAGAAAAATTTTTTGAGGCAGATTTTGTGGTAAAATGAATCGACCTCCTCATGAAATTTTCAATTTTAAAATTTTTTACATATTTTAACACATGTTGCTATGACTTTGAAACTGATTTATTTTGGAGTTATTGGCCACAAGAAGTGCCCTGCCAAAAATTTAGGCGTTTCTAAGAAAATTTTTTTGAGGAAGACTTTGTGGCAAAATGATGTACCCCCTTATGTAATTTTAAATTTTTAAATTTTTTACATATTTTAACACATGTTGCTATGACTTTGAAACTGATTTATTTTGGAGTTATTGGCCACAAGAAGTGCCCTGCCAAAAATTTAGGCGTTTCTAAGAAAATTTTTTTGAGGAAGACTTTGTGGCAAAATGATGTACCCCCTTATGTAATTTTAAATTTTTAAATTTTTTACATATTTTAACACACGTTGCTATGACTTTGAAACTGATTTATTTTGGATTTATTGGCCACAAGAAGTGCCCTGCCAAAAATTTAGACGTTTCTAAGAAATTTTGTTTGAGGCAGATTTTGTGGCAAAATTTTGCGACTCGCTTACGTAATTTTAAATTTTTCAATATATCAATTTTTTCACATATTTTAACACATGTTGCTATGACTTTGAAACTGATTTATTTTGGAGTTATTGGCCAAAAGAAGTGCCCTGCCAAAAATTTAGACGTTTCTAAGAAAATTTTTTTGAGGCAGATTTTGTGGTAAAATGATGCGACCTCTTCATGAAATTTTCAATTTTTCAATTTTTTACATATTTTAACACATGTTGCTATGACTTTGAAACTGATTTATTTTGGAGTTATTGGCCAAAAGAATTGCCCTGCCAAAAATTTAGACGTTTCTAAGAAATTTTTTTGAGGAAGACTTTGTGTCAAAATGATGTGACCCCCTTATGTAATTTTCAATTTTTTACATATTTTAACACATGTTGCTATGACTTTGAAACTGATTTGTTTTGGAGTTATTGGCCAAAAGAAGTGCCCTGCCAAAAATTTAGACGTTTCTAAGAAAATTTTTTTGAGGCAGATTTTGTGGTAAAATGATGCGACCTCCTCATAAAATTTTTAAATTTTTTAAATATTTTAACACATGTTGCTATGACTTTGAAACTGATATATTTTGGATTTATTGGCAAAAGAAGTGCCCTGCAAAAAATTTAGATGTTTCTAAGAAATTTTTTTGAGGAAGACTTTGTGGCAAAATGATGTGACCCCCTTATGTAATTTTAAATTTTTTACATATTTTAACACATGTTGCTATGACTTTGAAGCTAATTTATTTTGGAGTTATTGGCCAAAAGAAGTGCCCTGCCAAAAATTTAGACGTTTCTAAGAAAATTTTTTTGAGGCAGATTTTGTGGTAAAATGATGCGACCTCCTCATGAAATTTTTAATTTTTAAATTTTTTACATATTTTAACACATGTTGCTATGACTTTGAAACTGATATATTTTGGATTTATTGGCAAAAGAAGTGCCCTGCCAAAAATTTAAACGTTTCTAAGAAAATTTTTTTTGAGGCAGATTTTGTGGCAAAATGATGTGACCCCCTTATGTAATTTTCAATTTTTAAATTTTTTACATATTTTAACACATGTTGCTATGACTTTGAAACTGATTTATTTTGGAGTTATTGGCCAAAAGAGAAAAGAAAATTTTTTTGAGGAAGACTTTGTGGCAAAATGATGTGACCACCCCCTTATGTAATTTTAAATTTTTTACATATTTTAACACGTGTTGCTATGACTTTGAAACTAATTTATTTTGGATTTATTGGCAAAAGAAGTGCCCTGCCAAAAATTTAAACGTTTCTAAGAAAATTTTTTTGAGGCAGATTTTGTGGCAAAATGATGTGACCTCCTTATGTAATTTTCAATTTTTAAATTTTTTACATATTTTAACACATGTTGCTATGACTTTGAAACTGATTTATTTTGGAGTTATTGGCCAAAAGAGAAAAGAAAATTTTTTTGAGGAAGACTTTGTGGCAAAATGATGTGACCCCCTTATGTAATTTTAAATTTTTAAATTTTTTACATATTTTAACACATGTTGCTATGACTTTGAAACTGATTTATTTTGGAGTTATTGGCCAAAAGAAGTGCTTTGCCAAAAACTTAGACGTTTCTAAGAAAATTTTTTTTGAGGCAGACTTTGTGGTAAAATGATGCGACTCGCTTACGTAATTTTCAATTTTTCGTATATCAATTTTTTCACATATTTTAACACATGTTGCTACAACTTTAAAACTGATTTATTTTGGAGTTATTGGCCAAAAGAAGTGCCCTGCCAAAAATTTAGACGTTTCTAAGAAAATTTTTTTTAGGCATATTTTGTGGTAAAATGATGCGACCTCATGAAATTTTAAATTTTTCAATTTTTTACATATTTTAACACATGTTACTATGACCTTGAAACTGATTTATTTTGGAGTTATTGGCCAAAAGAAGTGCCCTGCCAAAAATTTAGACGTTTCTAAGAAAATTTTTTTGAGGCAGATTTTGTGGTCAAATGATGCGACCTCCTCATGAAATTTTAAATGTTTAATTTTTTTACATATTTTAACACATGTTGCTACAACTTTAAAACTGAATTAATTTGGAGTTATTGACCAAAAGAAGTGCTCTGCCAAAAACTTAGACATTTCTAAGAACATTTTTTTGAGGCAGGTTTTGTGGTAAAATGATGCGACCTCCTAATGAAATTTTAAATTTTTAAATTTTTTGCATATTTTAACACATGTTGCTACGACTTTGAAACTGATTTATTTTGGAGTTATTGGCCAAAAGAAGTGCCCTGCTAAAAATTTAGACGTTTCTAAGAAAATTTTTTTGAGGCGGATTTTGTGGTAAAATGAATCGACCTCCTCATTAAATTTTCAATTTTAAAATTTTTTACATATTTTAACACATGTTGCTATGACTTAGAAACTGATTTATTTCGGAGTTATTGGCTAAAAAAAGTGTCCTGCCAAAAATTTAGACTTTTCTAAGAAATTTTTTTTGAGGCAGATTTTGTGGCAAAATTTTGCGACTCGCTTACGTAATTTTCAATTTTTCAATATATCAATTTTGTCACATATTTTAACACACGTTGCTATGACTTGAAACTGATTTATTTTTGGATTTATTGGCAAAAGAAGTGCCCTGCCAAAAAGTTAAACCTTTCTAAGAAAATTTTTTTGAGGCAGATTTTGTGGTAAAATGAATCGACCTCCTCATGAAATTTTCAATTTTAAATTTTTTTCATATTTTAGCACATGTTGCTATGACTTTGAAACTGATTTATTTTGGAGTTATTGGCCAAAAGAAGTGCCCTGCCAAAAATTTAGACGTTTCTAAGAAAAATTTTTTGAGGCAGATTTTGTGGTAAAATGAATCGACCTCCTCATGAAATTTTCAATTTTAAAATTTTTTACATATTTTAACACATGTTGCTATGACTTTGAAACTGATTTATTTTGGAGTTATTGGCCACAAGAAGTGCCCTGCCAAAAATTTAGGCGTTTCTAAGAAAATTTTTTTGAGGAAGACTTTGTGGCAAAATGATGTACCCCCTTATGTAATTTTAAGTTTTTAAATTTTTTACATATTTTAACACATGTTGCTATGACTTTGAAACTGATTTATTTTGGAGTTATTGGCCACAAGAAGTGCCCTGCCAAAAATTTAGGCGTTTCTTAGAAAATTTTTTTGAGGCAGATTTTGTGGCAAAATTTTGCGACTCGCTTACGTAATTTTCAATTTTTCAATATATCAATTTTTTCACATATTTTAACACATGTTGCTATGACTTTGAAACTGATTTATTTTGGAGTTATTGGCCAAAAGAAGTGCCCTGCCAAAAATTTAGACGTTTCTAAGAAAATTTTTTTGAGGCAGATTTTGTGGTAAAATGATGCGACCTCTTCATGAAATTTTAAATTTTTCAATTTTTTACATATTTTAATACATGTTGCTATGACTTTGAAACTGATTTATTTTGGAGTTATTGGCCAAAAGAAGTGCCCTGCCAAAAATTTAGACGTTTCTAAGAAATTTTTTTGAGGAAGACTTTGTGGCAAAAAGATGTGACCCCCTTATGTAATTTTAAATTTTTTACATATTTTTACACATGTTGCTATGACTTTGAAACTGATTTGTTTTGGAGTTATTGGCCAAAAGAAGTACCCTGCCAAAAATTTGGACGTTTCTAAGAAAATTTTTTTGAGGCAGATTTTGTGGTAAAATGATGCGACCTCCTCATAAAATTTTTAAATTTTTTAAATATTTTAACACATGTTGCTATGACTTTGAAACTGATATATTATGGATTTATTGGCAAAAGAAGTGCCCTGCAAAAAATTTAGACGTTTCTAAGAAATTTTTTTGAGGAAGACTTTGTGGCAAAATGATGTGACCCCATTATGTAATTTTAAATTTTTTACATATTTTAGCACATGTTGCTATGACTTTGAAACTAATTTATTTTGGAGTTATTGGCCAAAAGAAGTGCCCTGCCAAAAATTTAGACGTTTCTAAGAAAATTTTTTTGAGGCAGATTTTGTGGTAAAATGATGCGACCTCCTCATGAAATTTTTAATTTTTAAATTTTTTACATATTTTAACACATGTTGCTATGACTTTGAAACTGATATATTTTGGATTTATTGGCAAAAGAAGTGCCCTGCCAAAAATTTAAACGTTTCTAAGAAAATTTTTTTGAGGCGGATTTTGTGGCAAAATGATGTGACCCCCTTATGTAATTTTCAATTTTTAAATTTTTTACATATTTTAACACATGTTGCTATGACTTTGAAACTGATTTATTTTGGAGTTATTGGCCAAAAGAAGTGCTTTGCCAAAAACTTAGACGTTTCTAAGAAAATTTTTTTTGAGGCAGATTTTGTGGTAAAATGATGCGACTCGCTTACGTAATTTTCAATTTTTCATATATCAATTTTTCACATATTTTAACACATGTTGCTACAACTTTAAAACTGATTTATTTTGGAGTTATTGGCCAAAAGAAGTGCCCTGCCAAAAATTTAGACGTTTCTAAAAATTTTTTTGAGGCAGATTTTGTGGTAAAATGATGCGACCTCCTCAAGAAATTTTAAATTTTTAAATTTTTTACATATTTTAACACATGTTGCTATGACTTTGAAACTGATTTATTTTGGAGTTATGGGCCAAAAGAAGTGCTGTGCCAAAAATTTAGACGTTTCTAAGAAAATTTTTTTTGAAACTGATTTATTTTGGAGTTATTTTCCAAAAGAGAAAAGAAAATTTTTTTGAGCCAGGTTTTGTGGTAAAATGATGCGACCTCCTAATGAAATTTAAAATTTTTAAATTTCTTGCATATTTTAACACATGTTGCTATGACTTTGAAACTGATTTATTTTGGAGTTATTGGCCAAAAGAAGTGCTCTGCCAAAAATTTAGACGTTTCTAAGAAAATTTTTTTGAGGCGGATTTTGTGGTAAAATGAATCGACCTCCTCATTAAATTTTCAATTTTAAAATTTTTTACATATTTTAACGCATGTTGCTATGACTTAGAAACTGATTTATTTCGGAGTTATTGGCCAAAAAAAGTGTCCTGCCAAAAATTTAGACGTTTCTAAGAAATTTTTTTTGAGGCAGATTTTGTGGCAAAATTTTGCGACTCGCTTACGTAATTTTCAATTTTTCAATATATCAATTTTGTTACATATTTTAACACATGTTGCTATGACTTTGAAACTGATTTATTTTGGATTTATTGGCAAAAGAAGTGCCCTGCCAAAAATTTAAACCTTTCTAAGAAAATTTTTTTGAGGCAGATTTTGTGGTAAAATGAATCGACCTCCTCATGAAATTTTCAATTTTTAAATTTTTTACATATTTTAACACATGTTGCTATGACTTTGAAACTGATATATTTTGGATTTATTGGCAAAAGAAGTGCCCTGCCAAAAATTTAGACGTTTCTAAGAAAATTTTTTTGAGGCAGATTTTGTGGCAAAATGATGTGACCCCCTTATGTAGTTTTCAATTTTTATATTTTTTACATATTTTAACACATGTTGCTATGACTTTGAAACTGATTTATTTTGGAGTTATTGGCCAAAAGAGAAAAGAAACTTTTTTTGAGGAAGACTTTGTGGCAAAATGATGTGACCCCCTTATGTAATTTTCAATTTTTAAATTTTTTACATATTTTAACACATGTTGCTATGACTTTGAAACTGATTTATTTTGGAGTTATTGGCCACAAGAAGTGCCCTGCCAAAAATTTAGGCGTTTCTAAGAAAATTTTTTTGAGGAAGACTTTGTGGCAAAATGATGTACCCCCTTATGTAATTTTAAGTTTTTAAATTTTTTACATATTTTAACACATGTTGCTATGACTTTGAAACTGATTTATTTTGGAGTTATTGGCCACAAGAAGTGCCCTGCCAAAAATTTAGGCGTTTCTTAGAAAATTTTTTTGAGGCAGATTTTGTGGCAAAATTTTGCGACTCGCTTACGTAATTTTCAATTTTTCAATATATCAATTTTTTCACATATTTTAACACATGTTGCTATGACTTTGAAACTGATTTATTTTGGAGTTATTGGCCAAAAGAAGTGCCCTGCCAAAAATTTAGACGTTTCTAAGAAAATTTTTTTGAGGCAGATTTTGTGGTAAAATGATGCGACCTCTTCATGAAATTTTCAATTTTTCAATTTTTTACATATTTTAATACATGTTGCTATGACTTTGAAACTGATTTATTTTGGAGTTATTGGCCAAAAGAAGTGCCCTGCCAAAAATTTAGACGTTTCTAAGAAATTTTTTTGAGGAAGACTTTGTGGCAAAAAGATGTGACCCCCTTATGTAATTTTAAATTTTTTACATATTTTTACACATGTTGCTATGACTTTGAAACTGATTTGTTTTGGAGTTATTGGCCAAAAGAAGTACCCTGCCAAAAATTTGGACGTTTCTAAGAAAATTTTTTTGAGGCAGATTTTGTGGTAAAATGATGCGACCTCCTCATAAAATTTTTAAATTTTTTAAATATTTTAACACATGTTGCTATGACTTTGAAACTGATATATTATGGATTTATTGGCAAAAGAAGTGCCCTGCAAAAAATTTAGACGTTTCTAAGAAATTTTTTTGAGGAAGACTTTGTGGCAAAATGATGTGACCCCCTTATGTAATTTTAAATTTTTTACATATTTTAGCACATGTTGCTATGACTTTGAAACTAATTTATTTTGGAGTTATTGGCCAAAAGAAGTGCCCTGCCAAAAATTTAGACGTTTCTAAGAAAATTTTTTTGAGGCAGATTTTGTGGTAAAATGATGCGACCTCCTCATGAAATTTTTAATTTTTAAATTTTTTACATATATTAACACATGTTGCTATGACTTTGAAACTGATATATTTTGGATTTATTGGCAAAAGAAGTGCCCTGCCAAAAATTTAAACGTTTCTAAGAAAATTTTTTTGAGGCGGATTTTGTGGCAAAATGATGTGACCCCCTTATGTAATTTTCAATTTTTAAATTTTTTACATATTTTAACACATGTTGCTATGACTTTGAAACTGATTTATTTTGGAGTTATTGGCCAAAAGAAGTGCTTTGCCAAAAACTTAGACGTTTCTAAGAAAATTTTTTTTGAGGCAGATTTTGTGGTAAAATGATGCGACTCGCTTACGTAATTTTCAATTTTTCATATATCAATTTTTCACATATTTTAACACATGTTGCTACAACTTTAAAACTGATTTATTTTGGAGTTATTGGCCAAAAGAAGTGCCCTGCCAAAAATTTAGACGTTTCTAAAAATTTTTTTGAGGCAGATTTTGTGGTAAAATGATGCGACCTCCTCAAGAAATTTTAAATTTTTAAATTTTTTACATATTTTAACACATGTTGCTATGACTTTGAAACCGATTTATTTTGGAGTTATGGGCCAAAAGAAGTGCTGTGCCAAAAATTTAGACGTTTCTAAGAAAATTTTTTTTGAAACTGATTTATTTTGGAGTTATTTTCCAAAAGAGAAAAGAACATTTTTTTGAGCCAGGTTTTGTGGTAAAATGATGCGACCTCCTAATGAAATTTAAAATTTTTAAATTTCTTGCATATTTTAACACATGTTGCTATGACTTTGAAACTGATTTATTTTGGAGTTATTGGCCA
Organism: Linnaemya vulpina; assembly: GCA_963675445.1. Classification (NCBI taxonomy): domain Eukaryota; kingdom Metazoa; phylum Arthropoda; class Insecta; order Diptera; family Tachinidae; genus Linnaemya; species Linnaemya vulpina. The sequence goes on along the minus strand of OY776276.1, from coordinate 67,073,915 downwards.
AAAGAAGTGCTCTGCCAAAAATTTAGACGTTTCTAAGAAAATTTTTTTGAGGCGGATTTTGTGGTAAAATGAATCGACCTCCTCATTAAATTTTCAATTTTAAAATTTTTTACATATTTTAACGCATGTTGCTATGACTTAGAAACTGATTTATTTCGGAGTTATTGGCCAAAAAAAGTGTCCTGCCAAAAATTTAGACGTTTCTAAGAAATTTTTTTTGAGGCAGATTTTGTGGCAAAATTTTGCGACTCGCTTACGTAATTTTCAATTTTTCAATATATCAATTTTGTTACATATTTTAACACATGTTGCTATGACTTTGAAACTGATTTATTTTGGATTTATTGGCAAAAGAAGTGCCCTGCCAAAAATTTAAACCTTTCTAAGAAAATTTTTTTGAGGCAGATTTTGTGGTAAAATGAATCGACCTCCTCATGAAATTTTCAATTTTTAAATTTTTTACATATTTTAACACATGTTGCTATGACTTTGAAACTGATATATTTTGGATTTATTGGCAAAAGAAGTGCCCTGCCAAAAATTTAGACGTTTCTAAGAAAATTTTTTTGAGGCAGATTTTGTGGCAAAATGATGTGACCCCCTTATGTAGTTTTCAATTTTTATATTTTTTACATATTTTAACACATGTTGCTATGACTTTGAAACTGATTTATTTTGGAGTTATTGGCCAAAAGAGAAAAGAAACTTTTTTTGAGGAAGACTTTGTGGCAAAATGATGTGACCCCCTTATGTAATTTTCAATTTTTAAATTTTTTACATATTTTAACACATGTTGCTATGACTTTGAAACTGATTTATTTTGGAGTTATTGGCCAAAAGAAGTGCTTTGCCAAAAATTTAGACGTTTCTAAGAAAATTTTTTTTGAGGCATATTTTGTGGTAAAATGATGCGACTCGCTTACGTAATTTTCAATTTTTCATATATCGATTTTTTCACATATTTTAACACATGTTGCTACAACTTTAAAACTGATTTATTTTGGAGTTATTGGCCAAAAGAAGTGCCCTGCCAAGAATTTAGACGTTTCTAAAAATTTTTTTGAGGCAGATTTTGTGGTAAAATGATGCGACCTCCTCATGAAATTTTAAATTTTTCAATTTTTTACATATTTTAACACATGTTGCTATGACTTTGAAACTGATTTATTTTGGAGTTATTGGCCAAAAGAAGTGCTGTGCCAAAAATTTAGACGTTTCTAAGAAAATTTTTTTTGACACTGATTTATTTTGGAGTTATTTTCCAAAAGAGAAAAGAAAATTTTTTTGAGCCAGGTTTTGTGGTAAAATGATGCGACCTCCTAATGAAATTTAAAATTTTTAAATTTCTTGCATATTTTAACACATGTTGCTATGACTTTGAAACTGATTTATTTTGGAGTTATTGGCCAAAAGAAGTGCTCTGCCAAAAATTTAGACGTTTCTAAAAAAATTTTTTTTGAGGCGGATTTTGTGGTAAAATGAATCGACCTCCTCATTAAATTTTCAATTTTAAAATTTTTTACATATTTTAACGCATGTTGCTATGACTTAGAAACTGATTTATTTCGGAGTTATTGGCCAAAAAAAGTGTCCTGCCAAAAATTTAGACGTTTCTAAGAAATTTTTTTTGAGGCAGATTTTGTGGCAAAATTTTGAGACTCGCTTACGTAATTTTCAATTTTTCAATATATCAATTTTGTTACATATTTTAACACATGTTGCTATGACTTAGAAACTGATTTATTTCGGAGTTATTGGCCAAAAAAAGTGCCCTGCCAAAAATTTAAACCTTTCTAAGAAAATTTTTTTGAGGCAGATTTTGTGGTAAAATGAATCGACCTCCTCATGAAATTTTCAATTTTTAAATTTTTTACATATTTTAGCACATGTTGCTATGACTTTGAAACTGATATATTTTGGATTTATTGGCAAAAGAAGTGCCCTGCCAAAAATTTAGACGTTTCTAAGAAAATTTTTTTGAGGCAGATTTTGTGGCAAAATGATGTGACCCCCTTATGTAGTTTTCAATTTTTATATATTTTACATATTTTAACACATGTTGCTATGACTTTGAAACTGATTTATTTTGGAGTTATTGGCCAAAAGAGAAAAGAAACTTTTTTTGAGGAAGACTTTGTGGCAAAATGATGTGACCCCCTTATGTAATTTTCAATTTTTAAATTTTTTACATATTTTAACACATGTTGCTATGACTTTGAAACTGATTTATTTTGGAGTTATTGGCCAAAAGAAGTGCTTTGCCAAAAATTTAGACGTTTCTAAGAAAATTTTTTTTTTGGCAGATTTTGTGGTAAAATGATGCGACTCGCTTACGTAATTTTCAATTTTTCATATATCGATTTTTTCACATATTTTAACACATGTTGCTACAACTTTAAAACTGATTTATTTTGGAGTTATTGGCCAAAAGAAGTGCCCTGCCAAGAATTTAGACGTTTCTAAAAATTTTTTTGAGGCAGATTTTGTGGTAAAATGATGCGACCTCCTCATGAAATTTTAAATTTTTCAATTTTTTACATATTTTAACACATGTTGCTATGACTTTGAAACTGATTTATTTTGGAGTTATTGGCCAAAAGAAGTGCTGTGCCAAAAATTTAGACGTTTCTACGAAATTTTTTTTGAGGCAGATTTTGTGGCAAAATTTTGCGACTCGCTTACGTAATTTTCAATTTTTCAATATATCAATTTTGTTACATATTTTAACACATGTTGCTATGACTTTGAAACTGATTTATTTTGGATTTATTGGCAAAAGAAGTGCCCTGCCAAAAATTTAAACCTTTCTAAGAAAATTTTTTTGAGGCAGATTTTGTGGTAAAATGAATCGACGTCCTCATGAAATTTTCAATTTTTAAATTTTTTACATATTTTAACACATGTTGCTATGACTTTGAAACTGATTTATTTTGGAGTTATTGGCCACAAGAAGTGCCCTGCCAAACATTTAGGCGTTTCTAAGAAAATTTTTTTGAGGAAGACCTTGTGGCAAAATGATGTACCCCCTTATGTAATTTTAAATTTTTAAATTTTTTACATATTTTAACGCATGTTGCTATGACTTAGAAACTGATTTATTTCGGAGTTATTGGCCAAAAAAAGTGTCCTGCCAAACATTTAGACGTTCTAAGAAATTTTGTTTGAGGCAGATTTTGTGGCAAAATTTTGCGACTCGCTTACGTAATTTTCAATTTTTCAATATATCAATTTTTTCACATATTTTAACACATGTTGCTATGACTTTGAAACTGATTTGTTTTGGAGTTATTGGCCAAAAGAAGTGCCCTGCCAAAAATTTAGACGTTTCTAAGAAAATTTTTTTGAGGCAGATTTTGTGGTAAAATGATGCGACCTCCTCATAAAATTTTTTAATTTTTTAAATATTTTAACACATGTTGCTATGACTTTGAAACTGATATATTTTGGATTTATTGGCAAAAGAAGTGCCCTGCCAAAAATTTAAACGTTTCTAAGAAATATTTTTTGAGGCAGATTTTGTGGTAAAATGATGCGACCCCCTTATGTAATTTTCAATTTTTTAATTTTTTACATATTTTAACACATGTTGCTATGACTTTGAAACTGATTTATTTTGGAGTTATTGGCCAAAAGAAAAAGAAAATTTTTTTGATGAAGACTTTGTGGCAAAATGATGTGACACCCTTATGTAATTTTCAATTTTTAAATTTATTACATATTTTAACACATGTTGCTATGACTTTGAAACTGATTTATTTTGGAGTTATTGGCCAAAAGAAGTGCTCTGCCAAAAAATTTAGACGTTTCTAAGAAAATTTTTTTGAGGCAGATTTTGTGGTAAAATAAATCGACCTCCTCATGAAATTTTAAATTTTTTAATTTTTTAAATATTTTAACACATGTTGCTATGACTTTGAAACTGATTTATTTTGGAGTTATTGGCCACAAGAAGTGCCCTGCCAAAAATTTAGGCGTTTCTAAGAAAATTTTTTTGAGGAAGACTTTGTGGCAAAATGATGCGACCTCCTCATGAAATTTTTAATTTTCTTACATATTTTAACACATGTTGCTACAACTTTAAAACTGATATATTTTGGAGTTATTGGCCACAAGAAGTGACCTGCCAAAAATTTAGACGTTTCTAAGAAATTTTTTTTTAGGCAGATTTTGTGGCAAAATTTGCGACTCGCTTACGTAATTTTCAATTTTTCAATATATCAATTTTTTCACATATTTTAACACATGTTGCTATGACTTTGAAACTGATTTATTTTGGAGTTATTGGCCAAAAGAAGTGCCCTGCCAAAAATTTAGACGTTTCTAAGAAAATTTTTTTGAGGCAGATTTTGTGGTAAAATGATGCGACCTTCTCATGAAATTTTAAATTTTTCAATTTTTTACATATTTTAACACATGTTGCTATGACTTTGAAACTGATTTATTTTGTAGTTATTGGCCAAAAGAAGTGCCCTGCCAAAAATTTAGACGTTTCTAAGAAAATTTTTTTGAGGCAGATTTTGTGGTAAAAATATGCGACCTCCTCATTAAATTTTCAATTTTAAAATTTTTTACATATTTTAACACATGTTGCTATGACTTAGAAACTGATTTATTTCGGAGTTATTGGCCAAACAAAGTGTCCTGCCAAAAATTTTGACGTTTCTAAGAAATTTTTTTTGAGGCAGATTTTGTGGCAAAATTTTGCGACTCGCTTACGTAATTTTCAATTTTTCAATATATCAATTTTTTCACATATTTTAACACATGTTGCTATGACTTTGAAACTGATTTATTTTGGATTTATTGGCAAAAGAAGTGCCCTGCCAAAAATTTAAACCTTTCTAAGAAAATTTTTTTGAGGCAGATTTTGTGGTAAAATGATGCGACCTCCTCATGAAATTTTTAAATTTTTTACATATTTTAACACATGTTGCTATGATTTTGAAACTGATATATTTTGGATTAATTGGCAAAAGAAGTGCCCTGCCAAAAATTTAAACGTTTCTAAGAAAATTTTTTTGAGGCAGATTTTGTGGTAAAATGATGTGACCCCCTTATGTAATTTTCAATTTTTTAATTTTTTACATATTTTAACACATGTTGCTATGACTTTGAAACTGATTTATTTTGGAGTTATTGGTCAAAAGAGAAAAGAGAATTTTTTTGATGAAGACTTTGTGGCAAAATGATGTGACCCCCTTATGTAATATTCAATTTTTAAATTTATTACATATTTTAACACATGTTGCTATGACTTTGAAACTGATTTATTTTGGAGTTATTGGCCAAAAGAAGTGCTCTGCCAAAAATTTAGACGTTTCTAAGAAAAATTTTTTGAGGCAGATTTTGTGGTAAAATGATGCGACCTCCTCATAAAATTTTTTAATTTTTTAAATATTTTAACACATGTTGCTATGACTTTGAAACTGATATATTTTGGATTTATTGGCAAAAGAAGTGCCCTGCCAAAAATTTAAACGTTTCTAAGAAATATTTTTTGAGGCAGATTTTGTGGTAAAATGATGCGACCCCCTTATGTAATTTTCAATTTTTTACATATTTTAACACATGTTGCTATGACTTTGAAACTGATTTATTTTGGAGTTATTGGCCAAAAGAAAAAGAAAATTTTTTTGATGAAGACTTTGTGGCAAAATGATGTGACCCCCTTATGTAATTTTCAATTTTTAAATTTATTACATATTTTAACACATGTTGCTATGACTTTGAAACTGATTTATTTTGGAGTTATTGGCCAAAAGAAGTGCTCTGCCAAAAATTTAGACGTTTCTAAGAAAATTTTTTTGAGGCAGATTTTGTGGTAAAATGATGCGACCTTCTCATGAAATTTTAAATTTTTCAATTTTTTACATATTTTAACACATGTTGCTGTGACTTTGAAACTGATTTATTTTGTAGTTATTGGCCAAAAGAAGTGCCCTGCCAAAAATTTAGACGTTTCTAAGAAAATTTTTTTGAGGCAGATTTTGTGGTAAAAATATGCGACCTCCTCATGAAATTTTCAATTTTTAAATTTTTTACATATTTTAACACATGTTGCTATGACTTTGAAACTGATTTATTTTGGAGTTATTGGCCAAAAGAAGTGCCCTGCCAAAAATTTGGACGTTTCTAAGAAAATTTTTTTGAGGCGGATTTTGTGGTAAAATGAATCGACCTCCTCATTAAATTTTCAATTTTAAAATTTTTTACATATTTTAACACATGTTGCTATGACTTAGAAACTGATTTATTTCGGAGTTATTGGCCAAACAAAGTGTCCTGCCAAAAATTTTGACGTTTCTAAGAAATTTTTTTTGAGGCAGATTTTGTGGCAAAATTTTGCGACTCGCTTACGTAATTTTCAATTTTTCAATATATCAATTTTTTCACATATTTTAACACATGTTGCTATGACTTTGAAACTGATTTATTTTGGATTTATTGGCAAAAGAAGTGCCCTGCCAAAAATTTAAACCTTTCTAAGAAAATTTTTTTGAGGCAGATTTTGTGGTAAAATGATGCGACCTCCTCATGAAATTTTTAAATTTTTTACATATTTTAACACATGTTGCTATGATTTTGAAACTGATATATTTTGGATTAATTGGCAAAAGAAGTGCCCTGCCAAAAATTTAAACGTTTCTAAGAAAATTTTTTTGTGGCAGATTTTGTGGTAAAATGATGTGACCCCCTTATGTAATTTTCAATTTTTTAATTTTTTACATATTTTAACACATGTTGCTATGACTTTGAAACTGATTTATTTTGGAGTTATTGGTCAAAAGAGAAAAGAGAATTTTTTTGATGAAGACTTTGTGGCAAAATGATGTGACCCCCTTATGTAATATTCAATTTTTAAATTTATTACATATTTTAACACATGTTGCTATGACTTTGAAACTGATTTATTTTGGAGTTATTGGCCAAAAGAAGTGCTCTGCCAAAAATTTAGACGTTTCTAAGAAAAATTTTTTGAGGCAGATTTTGTGGTAAAATAAATCGACCTCCTCATGAAATTTTAAATTTTTAAATTTTTTAAATATTTTAACACATGTTGCTATGACTTTGAAACTGATTTATTTTGGAGTTATTGGTTACAAGAAGTGCCCTGCCAAAAATTTAGGCGTTTCTAAGAACATTTTTTTGAGGAAGACTTTGTGGCAAAATGATGCGACCTCCTCATGAAATTTTTAATTTTCTTACATATTTTAACACATGTTGCTACAACTTTAAAACTGATATATTTTGGAGTTATTGGCCACAAGAAGTGCCCTGCCAAAAATTTAGACGTTTCTAAGAAATTTTTTTTGAGGCAGATTTTGTGGCAAAATTTTGCGACTCGCTTACGTAATTTTCAATTTTTCAATATATAAATTTTTTCACATATTTTAACACATGTTGCTATGACTTTGAAACTGATTTATTTTGGAGTTATTGTCCAAAAGAAGTGCCCTGCCAAATATTTAGACGTTTCTAAGAAAATTTTTTTGAGGCAGATTTTGTGGTAAAATGATGCGACCTTCTCATGAAATTTTAAATTTTTCAATTTTTTACATATTTTAACACATGTTGCTATGACTTTGAAACTGATTTATTTTGTAGTTATTGGCCAAAAGAAGTGCCCTGCCAAAAATTTAGACGTTTCTAAGAAAATTTTTTTGAGGCAGATTTTGTGGTAAAAATATGCGACCTCCTCATGAAATTTTCAATTTTTAAATTTTTTACATATTTTAACACATGTTGCTATGACTTTGAAACTGATTTATTTTGGAGTTATTGGCCAAAAGAAGTGCCCTGCCAAAAATTTGAACGTTTCTAAGAAAATTTTTTTGAGGCGGATTTTGTGGTAAAATGAATCGACCTCCTCATTAAATTTTCAATTTTAAAATTTATTACATATTTTAACACATGTTGCTATGACTTAGAAACTGATTTATTTCGGAGTTATTGGCCAAACAAAGTGTCCTGCCAAAAATTTTGACGTTTCTAAGAAATTTTTTTTGAGGCAGATTTTGTGGCAAAATTTTGCGACTCGCTTACGTAATTTTCAATTTTTCAATATATCAATTTTTTCACATATTTTAACACATGTTGCTATGACTTTGAAACTGATTTATTTTGGATTTATTGGCAAAAGAAGTGCCCTGCCAAAAATTTAAACCTTTCTAAGAAAATTTTTTTGAGGCAGATTTTGTGGTAAAAATATGCGACCTCCTCATGAAATTTTCAATTTTTAAATTTTTTACATATTTTAACACATGTTGCTATGATTTTGAAACTGATATATTTTGGATTAATTGGCAAAAGAAGTGCCCTGCCAAAAATTTAAACGTTTCTAAGAAAATTTTTTTGAGGCAGATTTTGTGGTAAAATGATGTGACCCCCTTATGTAATTTTCAATTTTTTAATTTTTTACATATTTTAACACATGTTGCTATGACTTTGAAACTGATTTATTTTGGAGTTATTGGTCAAAAGAGAAAAGAGAATTTTTTGATGAAGACTTTGTGGCAAAATGATGTGACCCCCTTATGTAATATTCAATTTTTAAATTTATTACATATTTTAACACATGTTGCTATGACTTTAAAACTGATTTATTTTGGAGTTATTGGCCAAAAGAAGTGCTCTGCCAAAAATTTAGACGTTTCTAAGAAAAATTTTTTGAGGCAGATTTTGTGGTAAAATAAATCGACCTCCTCATGAAATTTTAAATTTTTAAATTTTTTAAATATTTTAACACATGTTGCTATGACTTTGAAACTGATTTATTTTGGAGTTATTGGTTACAAGAAGTGCCCTGCCAAAAATTTAGGCGTTTCTAAGAACATTTTTTTGAGGAAGACTTTGTGGCAAAATGATGCGACCTCCTCATGAAATTTTTAAATTTTTTACATATTTTAACACATGTTGCTATGATTTTGAAACTGATATATTTTGGATTAATTGGCAAAAGAAGTGCCCTGCCAAAAATTTAAACGTTTCTAAGAAAATTTTTTTGAGGCAGATTTTGTGGTAAAATGATGTGACCCCCTTATGTAATTTTCAATTTTTTAATTTTTTACATATTTTAACACATGTTGCTATGACTTTGAAACTGATTTATTTTGGAGTTATTGGTCAAAAGAGAAAAGAGAATTTTTTTGATGAAGACTTTGTGGCAAAATGATGTGACCCCCTTATGTAATATTCAATTTTTAAATTTATTACATATTTTAACACATGTTGCTATGACTTTGAAACTGATTTATTTTGGAGTTATTGGTTACAAGAAGTGCCCTGCCAAAAATTTAGGCGTTTCTAAGAACATTTTTTTGAGGAAGACTTTGTGGCAAAATGATGCGACCTCCTCATGAAATTTTTAATTTTCTTACATATTTTAACACATGTTGCTACAACTTTAAAACTGATATATTTTGGAGTTATTGGCCACAAGAAGTGCCCTGCCAAAAATTTAGACGTTTCTAAGAAATTTTTTTTGAGGCAGATTTTGTGGCAAAATTTTGCGACTCGCTTACGTAATTTTCAATTTTTCAATATATAAATTTTTTCACATATTTTAACACATGTTGCTATGACTTTGAAACTGATTTATTTTGGAGTTATTGTCCAAAAGAAGTGCCCTGCCAAAAATTTAGACGTTTCTAAGAAAATTTTTTTGAGGCAGATTTTGTGGTAAAATGATGCGACCTTCTCATGAAATTTTAAATTTTTCAATTTTTTACATATTTTAACACATGTTGCTATGACTTTGAAACTGATTTATTTTGTAGTTATTGGCCAAAAGAAATGCCCTGCCAAAAATTTAGACGTTTCTAAGAAAATTTTTTTGAGGCAGATTTTGTGGTAAAAATATGCGACCTCCTCATGAAATTTTCAATTTTTAAATTTTTTACATATTTTAACACATGTTGCTATGACTTTGAAACTGATTTATTTTGGAGTTATTGGCCAAAAGAAGTGCCCTGCCAAAAATTTGGACGTTTCTAAGAAAATTTTTTTGAGGCGGATTTTGTGGTAAAATGAATCGACCTCCTCATTAAATTTTCAATTTTAAAATTTTTTACATATTTTAACACATGTTGCTATGACTTAGAAACTGATTTATTTCGGAGTTATTGGCCAAACAAAGTGTCCTGCCAAAAATTTTGACGTTTCTATTTTTTTTTTTTGAGGCAGATTTTGTGGCAAAATTTTGCGACTCGCTTACGTAATTTTCAATTTTTCAATATATCAATTTTTTCACATATTTTAACACATGTTGCTATGACTTTGAAACTGATTTATTTTGGATTTATTGGCAAAAGAAGTGCCCTGCCAAAAATTTAAACCTTTCTAAGAAAATTTTTTTGAGGCAGATTTTGTGGTAAAATGATGCGACCTCCTCATGAAATTTTTAAATTTTTTACATATTTTAACACATGTTGCTATGATTTTGAAACTGATATATTTTGGATTAATTGGCAAATAAAGTGCCCTGCCAAAAATTTAAACGTTTCTAAGAAAATTTTTTTGAGGCAGATTTTGTGGTAAAATGATGTGACCCCCTTATGTAATTTTCAATTTTTTAATTTTTTACATATTTTAACACATGTTGCTATGACTTTGAAACTGATTTATTTTGGAGTTATTGGTCAAAAGAGAAAAGAGAATTTTTTTGATGAAGACTTTGTGGCAAAATGATGTGACCCCCTTATGTAATATTAAATTTTTAAATTTATTACATATTTTAACACATGTTGCTATGACTTTGAAACTGATTTATTTTGGAGTTATTGGCCAAAAGAAGTGCTCTGCCAAAAATTTAGACGTTTCTAAGAAAAATTTTTTGAGGCAGATTTTGTGGTAAAATAAATCGACCTCCTCATGAAATTTTAAATTTTTAAATTTTTTAAATATTTTAACACATGTTGCTATGACTTTGAAACTGATTTATTTTGGTGTTATTGGTTACAACAAGTGCCCTGCCAAAAATTTAGGCGTTTCTAAGAACATTTTTTTGAGGAAGACTTTGTGGCAAAATGATGCGACCTCCTCATGAAATTTTTAATTTTCTTACATATTTTAACACATGTTGCTACAACTTTAAAACTGATATATTTTGGAGTTATTGGCCACAAGAAGTGCCCTGCCAAAAATTTAGACGTTTCTAAGAAATTTTTTTTGAGGCAGATTTTGTGGCAAAATTTTGCGACTCGCTTACGTAATTTTCAATTTTTCAATATATAAATTTTTTCACATATTTTAACACATGTTGCTATGACTTTGAAACTGATTTATTTTGGAGTTATTGTCCAAAAGAAGTGCCCTGCCAAAAATTTAGACGTTTCTAAGAAAATTTTTTTGAGGCAGATTTTGTGGTAAAATGATGCGACCTTCTCATGAAATTTTAAATTTTTCAATTTTTTACATATTTTAACACATGTTGCTATGACTTTGAAACTGATTTATTTTGTAGTTATTGGCCAAAAGAAGTGCCCTGCCAAAAATTTAGACGTTTCTAAGAAAATTTTTTTGAGGCAGATTTTGTGGTAAAAATATGCGACCTCCTCATGAAATTTTCAATTTTTAAATTTTTTACATATTTTAACACATGTTGCTATGACTTTGAAACTGATTTATTTTGGAGTTATTGGCCAAAAGAAGTGCCCTGCCAAAAATTTGGACGTTTCTAAGAAAATTTTTTTGAGGCGGATTTTGTGGTAAAATGAATCGACCTCCTCATTAAATTTTCAATTTTAAAATTTTTTACATATTTTAACACATGTTGCTATGACTTAGAAACTGATTTATTTCGGAGTTATTGGCCAAACAAAGTGTCCTGCCAAAAATTTTGACGTTTCTAAGAAATTTTTTTTGAGGCAGATTTTGTGGCAAAATTTTGCGACTCGCTTACGTAATTTTCAATTTTTCAATATATCAATTTTTTCACATATTTTAACACATGTTGCTATGACTTTGAAACTGATTTATTTTGGATTTATTGGCAAAAGAAGTGCCCTGCCAAAAATTTAAACCTTTCTAAGAAAATTTTTTTGAGGCAGATTTTGTGGTAAAATGATGCGACCTCCTCATGAAATTTTTAAATTTTTTACATATTTTAACACATGTTGCTATGATTTTGAAACTGATATATTTTGGATTAATTGGCAAAAGAAGTGCCCTGCCAAAAATTTAAACGTTTCTAAGAAAATTTTTTTGAGGCAGATTTTGTGGTAAAATGATGTGACCCCCTTATGTAATTTTCAATTTTTTAATTTTTTACATATTTTAACACATGTTGCTATGACTTTGAAACTGATTTATTTTGTAGTTATTGGCCAAAAGAAGTGCCCTGCCAAAAATTTAGACGTTTCTAAGAAAATTTTTTTGAGGCAGATTTTGTGGTAAAAATATGCGACCTCCTCATGAAATTTTCAATTTTTAAATTTTTTACATATTTTAACACATGTTGCTATGACTTTGAAACTGATTTATTTTGGAGTTATTGGCCAAAAGAAGTGCCCTGCCAAAAATTTGGACGTTTCTAAGAAAATTTTTTTGAGGCGGATTTTGTGGTAAAATGAATCGACCTCCTCATTAAATTTTCAATTTTAAAATTTTTTACATATTTTAACACATGTTGCTATGACTTAGAAACTGATTTATTTCGGAGTTATTGGCCAAACAAAGTGTCCTGCCAAAAATTTTGACGTTTCTAAGAAATTTTTTTTGAGGCAGATTTTGTGGCAAAATTTTGCGACTCGCTTACGTAATTTTCAATTTTTCAATATATCAATTTTTTCACATATTTTAACACATGTTGCTATGACTTTGAAACTGATTTATTTTGGATTTATTGGCAAAAGAAGTGCCCTGCCAAAAATTTAAACCTTTCTAAGAAAATTTTTTTGAGGCAGATTTTGTGGTAAAATGATGCGACCTCCTCATGAAATTTTTAAATTTTTTACATATTTTAACACATGTTGCTATGATTTTGAAACAGATATATTTTGGATTAATTGGCAAAAGAAGTGCCCTGCCAAAAATTTAAACGTTTCTAAGAAAATTTTTTTGAGGCAGATTTTGTGGTAAAATGATGTGACCCCCTTATGTAATTTTCAATTTTTTAATTTTTTACATATTTTAACACATGTTGCTATGACTTTGAAACTGATTTATTTTGGAGTTATTGGTCAAAAGAGAAAAGAGAATTTTTTTGATGAAGACTTTGCGGCAAAATGATGTGACCCCCTTATGTAATATTCAATTTTTAAATTTATTACATATTTTAACACATGTTGCTATGACTTTGAAACTGATTTATTTTGGAGTTATTGGCCAAAAGAAGTGCTCTGCCAAAAATTTAGACGTTTCTAAGAAAAATTTTTTGAGGCAGATTTTGTGGTAAAATAAATCGACCTCCTCATGAAATTTTAAATTTTTAAATTTTTTAAATATTTTAACACATGTTGCTATGACTTTGAAACTGATTTATTTTGGAGTTATTGGTTACAAGAAGTGCCCTGCCAAAAATTTAGGCGTTTCTAAGAACATTTTTTTGAGGAAGACTTTGTGGCAAAATGATGCGACCTCCTCATGAAATTTTTAATTTTCTTACATATTTTAACACATGTTGCTACAACTTTAAAACTGATATATTTTGGAGTTATTGGCCACAAGAAATGCCCTGCCAAAAATTTAGACGTTTCTAAGAAATTTTTTTTGAGGCAGATTTTGTGGCAAAATTTTGCGACTCGCTTACGTAATTTTCAATTTTTCAATATATAAATTTTTTCACATATTTTAACACATGTTGCTATGACTTTGAAACTGATTTATTTTGGAGTTATTGTCCAAAAGAAGTGCCCTGCCAAAAATTTAGACGTTTCTAAGAAAATTTTTTTGAGGCAGATTTTGTGGTAAAATGATGCGACCTTCTCATGAAATTTCAAATTTTTCAATTTTTTACATATTTTAACACATGTTGCTATGACTTTGAAACTGATTTATTTTGTAGTTATTGGCCAAAAGAAGTGCCCTGCCAAAAATTTAGACGTTTCTAAGAAAATTTTTTTGAGGCAGATTTTGTGGTAAAAATATGCGACCTCCTCATGAAATTTTCAATTTTTAAATTTTTTACATATTTTAACACATGTTGCTATGACTTTGAAACTGATTTATTTTGGAGTTATTGGCCAAAAGAAGTGCCCTGCCAAAAATTTGGACGTTTCTAAGAAAATTTTTTTGAGGCGGATTTTGTGGTAAAATGAATCGACCTCCTCATTAAATTTTCAATTTTAAAATTTTTTACATATTTTAACACATGTTGCTATGACTTAGAAACTGATTTATTTCGGAGTTATTGGCCAAACAAAGTGTCCTGCCAAAAATTTTGACGTTTCTAAGAAATTTTTTTTGAGGCAGATTTTGTGGCAAAATTTTGCGACTCGCTTACGTAATTTTCAATTTTTCAATATATCAATTTTTTCACATATTTTAACACATGTTGCTATGACTTTGAAACTGATTTATTTTGGATTTATTGGCAAAAGAAGTGCCCTGCCAAAAATTTAAACCTTTCTAAGAAAATTTTTTTGAGGCAGATTTTGTGGTAAAATGATACGACCTCCTCATGAAATTTTTAAATTTTTTACATATTTTAACACATGTTGCTATGATTTTGAAACTGATATATTTTGGATTAATTGGCAAAAGAAGTGCCCTGCCAAAAATTTAAACGTTTCTAAGAAAATTTTTTTGAGGCAGATTTTGTGGTAAAATGATGTGACCCCCTTATGTAATTTTCAATTTTTTAATTTTTTACATATTTTAACACATGTTGCTATGACTTTGAAACTGATTTATTTTGGAGTTATTGGTCAAAAGAGAAAAGAGAATTTTTTTGATGAAGACTTTGTGGCAAAATGATGTGACCCCCTTATGTAATATTCAATTTTTAAATTTATTACATATTTTAACACATGTTGCTATGACTTTGAAACTGATTTATTTTGGAGTTATTGGCCAAAAGAAGTGCTCTGCCAAAAATTTAGACGTTTCTAAGAAAAATTTTTTGAGGCAGATTTTGTGGTAAAATAAATCGACCTCCTCATGAAATTTTAAATTTTTAAATTTTTTAAATATTTTAACACATGTTGCTATGACTTTGAAACTGATTTATTTTGGAGTTATTGGTTACAAGAAGTGCCCTGCCAAAAATTTAGGCGTTTCTAAGAACATTTTTTTGAGGAAGACTTTGTGGCAAAATGATGCGACCTCCTCATGAAATTTTTAATTTTCTTACATATTTTAACACATGTTGTTACAACTTTAAAACTGATATATTTTGGAGTTATTGGCCACAAGAAGTGCCCTGCCAAAAATTTAGACGTTTCTAAGAAATTTTTTTTGAGGCAGATTTTGTGGCAAAATTTTGCGACTCGCTTACGTAATTTTAAATTTTTCAATATATAAATTTTTTCACATATTTTAACACATGTTGCTATGACTTTGAAACTGATTTATTTTGGAGTTATTGTCCAAAAGAAGTGCCCTGCCAAAAATTTAGACGTTTCTAAGAAAATTTTTTTGAGGCAGATTTTGTGGTAAAATGATGCGACCTTCTCATGAAATTTTAAATTTTTCAATTTTTTACATATTTTAACACATGTTGCTATGACTTTGAAACTGATTTATTTTGTAGTTATTGGCCAAAAGAAGTGCCCTGCCAAAAATTTAGACGTTTCTAAGAAAATTTTTTTGAGGCAGATTTTGTGGTAAAAATATGCGACCTCCTCATGAAATTTTCAATTTTTAAATTTTTTACATATTTTAACACATGTTGCTATGACTTTGAAACTGATTTATTTGGAGTTATTGGCCAAAAGAAGTGCCCTGCCAAAAATTTGGACGTTTCTAAGAAAATTTTTTTGAGGCGGATTTTGTGGTAAAATGAATCGACCTCCTCATTAAATTTTCAATTTTAAAATTTTTTACATATTTTAACACATGTTGCTATGACTTAGAAACTGATTTATTTCGGAGTTATTGGCCAAACAAAGTGTCCTGCCAAAAATTTTGACGTTTCTAAGAAATTTTTTTTGAGGCAGATTTTGTGGCAAAATTTTGCGACTCGCTTACGTAATTTTCAATTTTTCAATATATCAATTTTTTCACATATTTTAACACATGTTGCTATGACTTTGAAACTGATTTATTTTGGATTTATTGGCAAAAGAAGTGCCCTGCCAAAAATTTAAACCTTTCTAAGAAAATTTTTTTGAGGCAGATTTTGTGGTAAAATGATGCGACCTCCTCATGAAATTTTTAAATTTTTTACATATTTTAACACATGTTGCTATGATTTTGAAACTGATATATTTTGGATTAATTGGCAAAAGAAGTGCCCTGCCAAAAATTTAAACGTTTCTAAGAAAATTTTTTTGAGGCAGATTTTGTGGTAAAATGATGTGACCCCCTTATGTAATTTTCAATTTTTTAATTTTTTACATATTTTAACACATGTTGCTATGACTTTGAAACTGATTTATTTTGGAGTTATTGGTCAAAAGAGAAAAGAGAATTTTTTTGATGAAGACTTTGTGGCAAAATGATGTGACCCCCTTATGTAATATTCAATTTTTAAATTTATTACATATTTTAACACATGTTGCTATGACTTTGAAACTGATTTATTTTGGAGTTATTGGCCAAAAGAAGTGCTCTGCCAAAAATTTAGACGTTTCTAAGAAAAATTTTTTGAGGCAGATTTTGTGGTAAAATAAATCGACCTCCTCATGAAATTTTAAATTTTTAAATTTTTTAAATATTTTAACACATGTTGCTATGACTTTGAAACTGATTTATTTTGGAGTTATTGGTTACAAGAAGTGCCCTGCCAAAAATTTAGGCGTTTCTAAGAACATTTTTTTGAGGAAGACTTTGTGGCAAAATGATGCGACCTCCTCATGAAATTTTTAATTTTCTTACATATTTTAACACATGTTGCTACAACTTTAAAACTGATATATTTTGGAGTTATTGGCCACAAGAAGTGCCCTGCCAAAAATTTAGACGTTTCTAAGAAATTTTTTTTGAGGCAGATTTTGTGGCAAAATTTTGCGACTCGCTTACGTAATTTTAAATTTTTCAATATATAAATTTTTTCACATATTTTAACACATGTTGCTATGACTTTGAAACTGATTTATTTTGGAGTTATTGTCCAAAAGAAGTGCCCTGCCAAAAATTTAGACGTTTCTAAGAAAATTTTTTTGAGGCAGATTTTGTGGTAAAATGATGCGACCTTCTCATGAAATTTTAAATTTTTCAATTTTTTACATATTTTAACACATGTTGCTATGACTTTGAAACTGATTTATTTTGTAGTTATTGGCCAAAAGAAGTGCCCTGCCAAAAATTTAGACGTTTCTAAGAAAATTTTTTTGAGGCAGATTTTGTGGTAAAAATATGCGACCTCCTCATGAAATTTTCAATTTTTAAATTTTTTACATATTTTAACACATGTTGCTATGACTTAGAAACTGATTTATTTCGGAGTTATTGGCCAAACAAAGTGTCCTGCCAAAAATTTTGACGTTTCTAAGAAATTTTTTTTGAGGCAGATTTTGTGGCAAAATTTTGCGACTCGCTTACGTAATTTTCAATTTTTCAATATATCAATTTTTTCACATATTTTAACACATGTTGCTATGACTTTGAAACTGATTTATTTTGGATTTATTGGCAAAAGAAGTGCCCTGCCAAAAATTTAAACCTTTCTAAGAAAATTTTTTTGAGGCAGATTTTGTGGTAAAATGATACGACCTCCTCATGAAATTTTTAAATTTTTTACATATTTTAACACATGTTGCTATGATTTTGAAACTGATATATTTTGGATTAATTGGCAAAAGAAGTGCCCTGCCAAAAATTTAAACGTTTCTAAGAAAATTTTTTTGAGGCAGATTTTGTGGTAAAATGATGTGACCCCCTTATGTAATTTTCAATTTTTTAATTTTTTACATATTTTAACACATGTTGCTATGACTTTGAAACTGATTTATTTTGGAGTTATTGGTCAAAAGAGAAAAGAGAATTTTTTTGATGAAGACTTTGTGGCAAAATGATGTGACCCCCTTATGTAATATTCAATTTTTAAATTTATTACATATTTTAACACATGTTGCTATGACTTTGAAACTGATTTATTTTGGAGTTATTGGCCAAAAGAAGTGCTCTGCCAAAAATTTAGACGTTTCTAAGAAAAATTTTTTGAGGCAGATTTTGTGGTAAAATAAATCGACCTCCTCATGAAATTTTAAATTTTTAAATTTTTTAAATATTTTAACACATGTTGCTATGACTTTGAAACTGATTTATTTTGGAGTTATTGGTTACAAGAAGTGCCCTGCCAAAAATTTAGGCGTTTCTAAGAACATTTTTTTGAGGAAGACTTTGTGGCAAAATGATGCGACCTCCTCATGAAATTTTTAATTTTCTTACATATTTTAACACATGTTGCTACAACTTTAAAACTGATATATTTTGGAGTTATTGGCCACAAGAAGTGCCCTGCCAAAAATTTAGACGTTTCTAAGAAATTTTTTTTGAGGCAGATTTTGTGGCAAAATTTTGCGACTCGCTTACGTAATTTTAAATTTTTCAATATATAAATTTTTTCACATATTTTAACACATGTTGCTATGACTTTGAAACTGATTTATTTTGGAGTTATTGTCCAAAAGAAGTGCCCTGCCAAAAATTTAGACGTTTCTAAGAAAATTTTTTTGAGGCAGATTTTGTGGTAAAATGATGCGACCTTCTCATGAAATTTTAAATTTTTCAATTTTTTACATATTTTAACACATGTTGCTATGACTTTGAAACTGATTTATTTTGTAGTTATTGGCCAAAAGAAGTGCCCTGCCAAAAATTTAGACGTTTCTAAGAAAATTTTTTTGAGGCAGATTTTGTGGTAAAAATATGCGACCTCCTCATGAAATTTTCAATTTTTAAATTTTTTACATATTTTAACACATGTTGCTATGACTTTGAAACTGATTTATTTGGAGTTATTGGCCAAAAGAAGTGCCCTGCCAAAAATTTGGACGTTTCTAAGAAAATTTTTTTGAGGCGGATCTTGTGGTAAAATGAATCGACCTCCTCATTAAATTTTCAATTTTAAAATTTTTTACATATTTTAACACATGTTGCTATGACTTAGAAACTGATTTATTTCGGAGTTATTGGCCAAACAAAGTGTCCTGCCAAAAATTTAAACCTTTCTAAGAAAATTTTTTTGAGGCAGATTTTGTGGTAAAATGATACGACCTCCTCATGAAATTTTTAAATTTTTTACATATTTTAACACATGTTGCTATGATTTTGAAACTGATATATTTTGGATTAATTGGCAAAAGAAGTGCCCTGCCAAAAATTTAAACGTTTCTAAGAAAATTTTTTTGAGGCAGATTTTGTGGTAAAATGATACGACCTCCTCATGAAATTTTTAAATTTTTTACATATTTTAACACATGTTGCTATGACTTTGAAACTGATTTATTTTGGAGTTATTGGCCAAAAGAAGTGCCCTGCCAAAAATTTGGACGTTTCTAAGAAAATTTTTTTGAGGCGGATTTTGTGGTAAAATGAATCGACCTCCTCATTAAATTTTCAATTTTAAAATTTTTTACATATTTTAACACATGTTGCTATGACTTAGAAACTGATTTATTTCGGAGTTATTGGCCAAACAAAGTGTCCTGCCAAAAATTTTGACGTTTCTAAGAAATTTTTTTTGAGGCAGATTTTGTGGCAAAATTTTGCGACTCGCTTACGTAATTTTCAATTTTTCAATATATCAATTTTTTCACATATTTTAACACATGTTGCTATGACTTTGAAACTGATTTATTTTGGATTTATTGGCAAAAGAAGTGCCCTGCCAAAAATTTAAACCTTTCTAAGAAAATTTTTTTGAGGCAGATTTTGTGGTAAAATGATACGACCTCCTCATGAAATTTTTAAATTTTTTACATATTTTAACACATGTTGCTATGATTTTGAAACTGATATATTTTGGATTAATTGGCAAAAGAAGTGCCCTGCCAAAAATTTAAACGTTTCTAAGAAAATTTTTTTGAGGCAGATTTTGTGGTAAAATGATGTGACCCCCTTATGTAATTTTCAATTTTTTAATTTTTTACATATTTTAACACATGTTGCTATGACTTTGAAACTGATTTATTTTGGAGTTATTGGTCAAAAGAGAAAAGAGAATTTTTTTGATGAAGACTTTGTGGCAAAATGATGTGACCCCCTTATGTAATATTCAATTTTTAAATTTATTACATATTTTAACACATGTTGCTATGACTTTGAAACTGATTTATTTTGGAGTTATTGGCCAAAAGAAGTGCTCTGCCAAAAATTTAGACGTTTCTAAGAAAAATTTTTTGAGGCAGATTTTGTGGTAAAATAAATCGACCTCCTCATGAAATTTTAAATTTTTAAATTTTTTAAATATTTTAACACATGTTGCTATGACTTTGAAACTGATTTATTTTGGAGTTATTGGTTACAAGAAGTGCCCTGCCAAAAATTTAGGCGTTTCTAAGAACATTTTTTTGAGGAAGACTTTGTGGCAAAATGATGCGACCTCCTCATGAAATTTTTAATTTTCTTACATATTTTAACACATGTTGCTACAACTTTAAAACTGATATATTTTGGAGTTATTGGCCACAAGAAGTGCCCTGCCAAAAATTTAGACGTTTCTAAGAAATTTTTTTTGAGGCAGATTTTGTGGCAAAATTTTGCGACTCGCTTACGTAATTTTAAATTTTTCAATATATAAATTTTTTCACATATTTTAACACATGTTGCTATGACTTTGAAACTGATTTATTTTGGAGTTATTGTCCAAAAGAAGTGCCCTGCCAAAAATTTAGACGTTTCTAAGAAAATTTTTTTGAGGCAGATTTTGTGGTAAAATGATGCGACCTTCTCATGAAATTTTAAATTTTTCAATTTTTTACATATTTTAACACATGTTGCTATGACTTTGAAACTGATTTATTTTGTAGTTATTGGCCAAAAGAAGTGCCCTGCCAAAAATTTAGACGTTTCTAAGAAAATTTTTTTGAGGCAGATTTTGTGGTAAAAATATGCGACCTCCTCATGAAATTTTCAATTTTTAAATTTTTTACATATTTTAACACATGTTGCTATGACTTTGAAACTGATTTATTTGGAGTTATTGGCCAAAAGAAGTGCCCTGCCAAAAATTTGGACGTTTCTAAGAAAATTTTTTTGAGGCGGATTTTGTGGTAAAATGAATCGACCTCCTCATTAAATTTTCAATTTTAAAATTTTTTACATATTTTAACACATGTTGCTATGACTTAGAAACTGATTTATTTCGGAGTTATTGGCCAAACAAAGTGTCCTGCCAAAAATTTTGACGTTTCTAAGAAATTTTTTTTGAGGCAGATTTTGTGGCAAAATTTTGCGACTCGCTTACGTAATTTTCAATTTTTCAATATATCAATTTTTTCACATATTTTAACACATGTTGCTATGACTTTGAAACTGATTTATTTTGGATTTATTGGCAAAAGAAGTGCCCTGCCAAAAATTTAAACCTTTCTAAGAAAATTTTTTTGAGGCAGATTTTGTGGTAAAATGATGCGACCTCCTCATGAAATTTTTAAATTTTTTACATATTTTAACACATGTTGCTATGATTTTGAAACTGATATATTTTGGATTAATTGGCAAAAGAAGTGCCCTGCCAAAAATTTAAACGTTTCTAAGAAAATTTTTTTGAGGCAGATTTTGTGGTAAAATGATGTGACCCCCTTATGTAATTTTCAATTTTTTAATTTTTTACATATTTTAACACATGTTGCTATGACTTTGAAACTGATTTATTTTGGAGTTATTGGTCAAAAGAGAAAAGAGAATTTTTTTGATGAAGACTTTGTGGCAAAATGATGTGACCCCCTTATGTAATATTCAATTTTTAAATTTATTACATATTTTAACACATGTTGCTATGACTTTGAAACTGATTTATTTTGGAGTTATTGGCCAAAAGAAGTGCTCTGCCAAAAATTTAGACGTTTCTAAGAAAAATTTTTTGAGGCAGATTTTGTGGTAAAATAAATCGACCTCCTCATGAAATTTTAAATTTTTAAATTTTTTAAATATTTTAACACATGTTGCTATGACTTTGAAACTGATTTATTTTGGAGTTATTGGTTACAAGAAGTGCCCTGCCAAAAATTTAGGCGTTTCTAAGAACATTTTTTTGAGGAAGACTTTGTGGCAAAATGATGCGACCTCCTCATGAAATTTTTAATTTTCTTACATATTTTAACACATGTTGCTACAACTTTAAAACTGATATATTTTGGAGTTATTGGCCACAAGAAGTGCCCTGCCAAAAATTTAGACGTTTCTAAGAAATTTTTTTTGAGGCAGATTTTGTGGCAAAATTTTGCGACTCGCTTACGTAATTTTAAATTTTTCAATATATAAATTTTTTCACATATTTTAACACATGTTGCTATGACTTTGAAACTGATTTATTTTGGAGTTATTGTCCAAAAGAAGTGCCCTGCCAAAAATTTTGACGTTTCTAAGAAAATTTTTTTGAGGCAGATTTTGTGGTAAAATGATGCGACCTTCTCATGAAATTTTAAATTTTTCAATTTTTTACATATTTTAACACATGTTGCTATGACTTTGAAACTGATTTATTTTGTAGTTATTGGCCAAAAGAAGTGCCCTGCCAAAAATTTAGACGTTTCTAAGAAAATTTTTTTGAGGCAGATTTTGTGGTAAAAATATGCGACCTCCTCATGAAATTTTCAATTTTTAAATTTTTTACATATTTTAACACATGTTGCTATGACTTTGAAACTGATTTATTTGGAGTTATTGGCCAAAAGAAGTGCCCTGCCAAAAATTTGGACGTTTCTAAGAAAATTTTTTTGAGGCGGATTTTGTGGTAAAATGAATCGACCTCCTCATTAAATTTTCAATTTTAAAATTTTTTACATATTTTAACACATGTTGCTATGACTTAGAAACTGATTTATTTCGGAGTTATTGGCCAAACAAAGTGTCCTGCCAAAAATTTTGACGTTTCTAAGAAATTTTTTTTGAGGCAGATTTTGTGGCAAAATTTTGCGACTCGCTTACGTAATTTTCAATTTTTCAATATATCAATTTTTTCACATATTTTAACACATGTTGCTATGACTTTGAAACTGATTTATTTTGGATTTATTGGCAAAAGAAGTGCCCTGCCAAAAATTTAAACCTTTCTAAGAAAATTTTTTTGAGGCAGATTTTGTGGTAAAATGATGCGACCTCCTCATGAAATTTTTAAATTTTTTACATATTTTAACACATGTTGCTATGATTTTGAAACTGATATATTTTGGATTAATTGGCAAAAGAAGTGCCCTGCCAAAAATTTAAACGTTTCTAAGAAAATTTTTTTGAGGCAGATTTTGTGGTAAAATGATGTGACCCCCTTATGTAATTTTCAATTTTTTAATTTTTTACATATTTTAACACATGTTGCTATGACTTTGAAACTGATTTATTTTGGAGTTATTGGTCAAAAGAGAAAAGAGAATTTTTTTGATGAAGACTTTGTGGCAAAATGATGTGACCCCCTTATGTAATATTCAATTTTTAAATTTATTACATATTTTAACACATGTTGCTATGACTTTGAAACTGATTTATTTTGGAGTTATTGGCCAAAAGAAGTGCTCTGCCAAAAATTTAGACGTTTCTAAGAAAAATTTTTTGAGGCAGATTTTGTGGTAAAATAAATCGACCTCCTCATGAAATTTTAAATTTTTAAATTTTTTAAATATTTTAACACATGTTGCTATGACTTTGAAACTGATTTATTTTGGAGTTATTGGTTACAAGAAGTGCCCTGCCAAAAATTTAGGCGTTTCTAAGAACATTTTTTTGAGGAAGACTTTGTGGCAAAATGATGCGACCTCCTCATGAAATTTTTAATTTTCTTACATATTTTAACACATGTTGCTACAACTTTAAAACTGATATATTTTGGAGTTATTGGCCACAAGAAGTGCCCTGCCAAAAACTTAGACGTTTCTAAGAAATTTTTTTTTAGGCAGATTTTGTGGCAAAATTTTGCGACTCGCTTACGTAATTTTCAATTTTTCAATATATAAATTTTTTCACATATTTTAACACATGTTGCTATGACTTTGAAACTGATTTATTTTGGAGTTATTGTCCAAAAGAAGTGCCCTGCCAAAAATTTAGACGTTTCTAAGAAAATTTTTTTGAGGCAGATTTTGTGGTAAAATGAATCGACCTCCTCATTAAATTTTCAATTTTAAAATTTTTTACATATTTTAACACATGTTGCTATGACTTAGAAACTGATTTATTTCGGAGTTATTGGCCAAACAAAGTGTCCTGCCAAAAATTTTGACGTTTCTAAGAAATTTTTTTTGAGGCAGATTTTGTGGCAAAATTTTGCGACTCGCTTACGTAATTTTCAATTTTTCAATATATCAATTTTTTCACATATTTTAACACATGTTGCTATGACTTTGAAACTGATTTATTTTGGATTTATTGGCAAAAGAAGTGCCCTGCCAAAAATTTAAACCTTTCTAAGAAAATTTTTTTGAGGCAGATTTTGTGGTAAAATGATGCGACCTCCTCATGAAATTTTTAAATTTTTTACATATTTTAACACATGTTGCTATGATTTTGAAACTGATATATTTTGGATTAATTGGCAAAAGAAGTGCCCTGCCAAAAATTTAAACGTTTCTAAGAAAATTTTTTTGAGGCAGATTTTGTGGTAAAATGATGTGACCCCCTTATGTAATTTTCAATTTTTTAATTTTTTACATATTTTAACACATGTTGCTATGACTTTGAAACTGATTTATTTTGGAGTTATTGGTCAAAAGAGAAAAGAGAATTTTTTTGATGAAGACTTTGTGGCAAAATGATGTGACCCCCTTATGTAATATTCAATTTTTAAATTTATTACATATTTTAACACATGTTGCTATGACTTTGAAACTGATTTATTTTGGAGTTATTGGCCAAAAGAAGTGCTCTGCCAAAAATTTAGACGTTTCTAAGAAAAATTTTTTGAGGCAGATTTTGTGGTAAAATAAATCGACCTCCTCATGAAATTTTAAATTTTTAAATTTTTTAAATATTTTAACACATGTTGCTATGACTTTGAAACTGATTTATTTTGGAATTATTGGTTACAAGAAGTGCCCTGCCAAAAATTTAGGCGTTTCTAAGAACATTTTTTTGAGGAAGACTTTGTGGCAAAATGATGCGACCTCCTCATGAAATTTTTAATTTTCTTACATATTTTAACACATGTTGCTACAACTTTAAAACTGATATATTTTGGAGTTATTGGCCACAAGAAGTGCCCTGCCAAAAATTTAGACGTTTCTAAGAAATTTTTTTTTAGGCAGATTTTGTGGCAAAATTTTGCGACTCGCTTACGTAATTTTCAATTTTTCAATATATAAATTTTTTCACATATTTTAACACATGTTGCTATGACTTTGAAACTGATTTATTTTGGAGTTATTGTCCAAAAGAAGTGCCCTGCCAAAAATTTAGACGTTTCTAAGAAAATTTTTTTGAGGCAGATTTTGTGGTAAAATGATGCGACCTTCTCATGAAATTTTAAATTTTTCAATTTTTTACATATTTTAACACATGTTGCTATGACTTTGAAACTGATTTATTTTGTAGTTATTGGCCAAAAGAAGTGCCCTGCCAAAAATTTAGACGTTTCTAAGAAAATTTTTTTGAGGCAGATTTTGTGGTAAAAATATGCGACCTCCTCATGAAATTTTCAATATTTAAATTTTTTACATATTTTAACACATGTTGCTATGACTTTGAAACTGATTTATTTTGGAGTTATTGGCCAAAAGAAGTGCCCTGCCAAAAATTTGGACGTTTCTAAGAAAATTTTTTTGAGGCGGATTTTGTGGTAAAATGAATCGACCTCCTCATTAAATTTTCAATTTTAAAATTTTTTACATATTTTAACACATGTTGCTATGACTTAGAAACTGATTTATTTCGGAGTTATTGGCCAAACAAAGTGTCCTGCCAAAAATTTTGACGTTTCTAAGAAATTTTTTTTGAGGCAGATTTTGTGGCAAAATTTTGCGACTCGCTTACGTAATTTTCAATTTTTCAATATATCAATTTTTTCACATATTTTAACACATGTTGCTATGACTTTGAAATTGATTTATTTTGGATTTATTGGCAAAAGAAGTGCCCTGCCAAAAATTTAAACCTTTCTAAGAAAATTTTTTTGAGGCAGATTTTGTGGTAAAATGATACGACCTCCTCATGAAATTTTTAAATTTTTTACATATTTTAACACATGTTGCTATGATTTTGAAACTGATATATTTTGGATTAATTGGCAAAAGAAGTGCCCTGCCAAAAATTTAAACGTTTCTAAGAAAATTTTTTTGAGGCAGATTTTGTGGTAAAATGATGTGACCCCCTTATGTAATTTTCAATTTTTTAATTTTTTACATATTTTAACACATGTTGCTATGACTTTGAAACTGATTTATTTTGGAGTTATTGGTCAAAAGAGAAAAGAGAATTTTTTTGATGAAGACTTTGTGGCAAAATGATGTGACCCCCTTATGTAATATTCAATTTTTAAATTTATTACATATTTTAACACATGTTGCTATGACTTTGAAACTGATTTATTTTGGAGTTATTGGCCAAAAGAAGTGCTCTGCCAAAAATTTAGACGTTTCTAAGAAAAATTTTTTGAGGCAGATTTTGTGGTAAAATAAATCGACCTCCTCATGAAATTTTAAATTTTTAAATTTTTTAAATATTTTAACACATGTTGCTATGACTTTGAAACTGATTTATTTTGGAGTTATTGGTTACAAGAAGTGCCCTGCCAAAAATTTAGGCGTTTCTAAGAACATTTTTTTGAGGAAGACTTTGTGGCAAAATGATGCGACCTCCTCATGAAATTTTTAATTTTCTTACATATTTTAACACATGTTGCTACAACTTTAAAACTGATATATTTTGGAGTTATTGGCCACAAGAAGTGCCCTGCCAAAAATTTAGACGTTTCTAAGAAATTTTTTTTGAGGCAGATTTTGTGGCAAAATTTTGCGACTCGCTTACGTAATTTTCAATTTTTCAATATATAAATTTTTTCACATATTTTAACACATGTTGCTATGACTTTGAAACTGATTTATTTTGGAGTTATTGTCCAAAAGAAGTGCCCTGCCAAAAATTTAGACGTTTCTAAGAAAATTTTTTTGAGGCAGATTTTGTGGTAAAATGATGCGACCTTCTCATGAAATTTTAAATTTTTCAATTTTTTACATATTTTAACACATGTTGCTATGACTTTGAAACTGATTTATTTTGTAGTTATTGGCCAAAAGAAGTGCCCTGCCAAAAATTTAGACGTTTCTAAGAAAATTTTTTTGAGGCAGATTTTGTGGTAAAAATATGCGACCTCCTCATGAAATTTTCAATTTTTAAATTTTTTACATATTTTAACACATGTTGCTATGACTTTGAAACTGATTTATTTTGGAGTTATTGGCCAAAAGAAGTGCCCTGCCAAAAATTTGGACGTTTCTAAGAAAATTTTTTTGAGGCGGATTTTGTGGTAAAATGAATCGACCTCCTCATTAAATTTTCAATTTTAAAATTTTTTACATATTTTAACACATGTTGCTATGACTTAGAAACTGATTTATTTCGGAGTTATTGGCCAAACAAAGTGTCCTGCCAAAAATTTTGACGTTTCTAAGAAATTTTTTTTGAGGCAGATTTTGTGGCAAAATTTTGCGACTCGCTTACGTAATTTTCAATTTTTCAATATATAAATTTTTTCACATATTTTAACACATGTTGCTATGACTTTGAAACTGATTTATTTTGGAGTTATTGTCCAAAACAAGTGCCCTGCCAAAAATTTAGACGTTTCTAAGAAAATTTTTTTGAGGCAGATTTTGTGGTAAAATGATGCGACCTTCTCATGAAATTTTAAATTTTTCAATTTTTTACATATTTTAACACATGTTGCTATGACTTTGAAACTGATTTATTTTGTAGTTATTGGCCAAAAGAAGTGCCCTGCCAAAAATTTAGACGTTTCTAAGAAAATTTTTTTGAGGCAGATTTTGTGGTAAAAATATGCGACCTCCTCATGAAATTTTCAATTTTTAAATTTTTTACATATTTTAACACATGTTGCTATGACTTTGAAACTGATTTATTTTGGAGTTATTGGCCAAAAGAAGTGCCCTGCCAAAAATTTGGACGTTTCTAAGAAAATTTTTTTGAGGCGGATTTTGTGGTAAAATGAATCGACCTCCTCATTAAATTTTCAATTTTAAAATTTTTTACATATTTTAACACATGTTGCTATGACTTAGAAACTGATTTATTTCGGAGTTATTGGCCAAACAAAGTGTCCTGCCAAAAATTTTGACGTTTCTAAGAAATTTTTTTTGAGGCAGATTTTGTGGCAAAATTTTGCGACTCGCTTACGTAATTTTCAATTTTTCAATATATCAATTTTTTCACATATTTTAACACATGTTGCTATGACTTTGAAACTGATTTATTTTGGATTTATTGGCAAAAGAAGTGCCCTGCCAAAAATTTAAACCTTTCTAAGAAAATTTTTTTGAGGCAGATTTTGTGGTAAAATGATGCGACCTCCTCATGAAATTTTTAAATTTTTTACATATTTTAACACAAGTTGCTATGATTTTGAAACTGATATATTTTGGATTAATTGGCAAAAGAAGTGCCCTGCCAAAAATTTAAACGTTTCTAAGAAAATTTTTTTGAGGCAGATTTTGTGGTAAAATGATGTGACCCCCTTATGTAATTTTCAATTTTTTAATTTTTTACATATTTTAACACATGTTGCTATGACTTTGAAACTGATTTATTTTGGAGTTATTGGCCAAAAGAAGTGCTCTGCCAAAAATTTTGACGTTTCTAAGAAAAATTTTTTGAGGCAGATTTTGTGGTAAAATAAATCGACCTCCTCATGAAATTTTAAATTTTTAAATTTTTTAAATATTTTAACACATGTTGCTATGACTTTGAAACTGATTTATTTTGGAGTTATTGGTTACAAGAAGTGCCCTGCCAAAAATTTAGGCGTTTCTAAGAACATTTTTTTGAGGAAGACTTTGTGGCAAAATGATGCGACCTCCTCATGAAATTTTTAATTTTCTTACATATTTTAACACATGTTGCTACAACTTTAAAACTGATATATTTTGGAGTTATTGGCCACAAGAAGTGCCCTGCCAAAAATTTAGACGTTTCTAAGAAATTTTTTTTGAGGCAGATTTTGTGGCAAAATTTTGCGACTCGCTTACGTAATTTTCAATTTTTCAATATATAAATTTTTTCACATATTTTAACACATGTTGCTATGACTTTGAAACTGATTTATTTTGGAGTTATTGTCCAAAAGAAGTGCCCTGCCAAAAATTTAGACGTTTCTAA